>JAWNNH010000803.1:600000-840922 GCA_035043045.1 Hirtodrosophila alboralis | reverse complement strand
TTTTTTTTAATCGAGGTAGCTGGATTCTTATATACTTTTTTTGATGTATTTTTGGGCGCTGATTTCAAAAATGCAAACCATATTTTTTTTTTTCAAAGAATGGTTTTCCAGAAAACCGCGAATAGCTAGTTTTTTGGCAGTCTTTGGACTAATTTATTCATATCTACATCAGATCTTATTTGATCTTAAATAATGTTACACAATTCAAAAGATAATTACATCCCCAGTCTAACGATACGGATCAATTAAGAATTAAAGCCATTATAAATCCTCAAAGTTAAAAATTGTGAACTTTTTTTGCATTTTTGAAAAATTGCTGAATTTCAATTGGACTTTTAAAAATTTAAAAAATTCGTTTAAATACTTTTTAAGATTAATTACACTAGTTTACAGCAAAAAAGGAGATGGGCTCTCATATACTTTTTTTGATGTATTTTTGGGCGCTGATTCCAAAAATGCAAACCATATTTTTTTTTTCAAAGAATGGTTTTCTAGAAAACCGCGAATAGCTAGTTTTTTGGAGGTCTTTGAACTAATTTATTCATATCTACATCAGATATTATTTGATCTTAAAGCACATTTCGCATTTCAATAGATAATTGTATACCCTTTCTAACAGTATGCCGTTTATACGGATCAAGTAAGAATTAAAGCCATTATAAATCCTCAAAGTTGAAAAATGTGAACTTTTTTTTGCATTTTTGAAAAATTGCTGAATTTCAATTGGTATTTTAAAAATTTAAAAAATTCGTTTAAAAACTTTTTACGATTTATAATGTTAGATAATTCTTTTACGAATATTTTAAGTATACATTTGTCCAAATCGGTCTGTAAATGTGTTAGTTATTCAGCAATTAGTAAAAACACCCAAGTTAAAATTCACCTTGTTCATCACTTTTCTAGTCATATTTGACGAAAATTTACAATTTAAGAGAAAAAACAGTGATGCGTTAGTATATTGAAAGAAAAAATGTTGCATATTGTCTACGGAAAAATTAAAGCAGAAATATTCGATAAAGATACACCAATCTTCAGGATCATGATTCTCTCTAAATAAAGCAAACAATCCATTCAAATTGCCGCAATAGCTAGAATTTCTAGTCAGTTGAAACTACTCATCTTCAAATATGACTGCAATAGTGAAGAACATGGTGAATTTTTTCTTGGTTGTTTTTACTAACTGCTGAATAACTATCACATTTACCGACCGATTTGGACAAATTTATACTTAAAATATTCGTAAAAGAATTATCTAACAAATTAAAACTTAAAAAGTATTTAAACGAATTTTTTAAATTTTTAAAAGGCCAATTGAAATTCAGCAATTTTTCAAAAAAGCAAAAAAAGTTCACATTTTTAAACTTTGAGGGCTTGTAGTGGCTTTAATTCTTATTCAATTCACATAAACGGTATATCGTTAGAAAGAGGATACAATTATCTATAGGATTGTGTAACGTTATTAAAGATCAAATAAGATCTCATGTAGATATGAACAAATAAGTCGAGAGACTGCCAAAAAACTAGCTATTCGCGGTTTTCTCGAAAACCATTCTTTGACAAAATAAATGGTTTGCATTTTTTAAATCAGCGCTCAAAAATACATCAAAAAGAGTATATGAGAGCCCATCTCCTTTTTTGCTGTAAACTAGTGTTATTTATGATATTTTAAGAAATGTTTTATTGAGTTTAACTATGTTCTGTCTTGTATATATTAGAGTATATATAATTAATTCTTTATTTAGAAATGTTTATAACATAGTACACAATTATATAATCCCATACTTTATACTCATCGAATTAGTTCCCCTCTCAATCAATCTCTTTGTACTTCTCTTTTTGTCTACAACAATTTGGTTCTGCTTCAGTCTTTCCGTTCAATATCCTTCAAAAAAAAAAACTTCACTCCTCTTTTGTGTGTAATGAAATTTGACTGGAAAACCAATTACTTTACCACAATGCCCAAAAATAATTTTGATTTCATTTCCTGCTGTCCGGCACTTTTGTGGTCATCATCGTTGCAACCACTGCAACATTTTCAACAAAAAAAAATAAACAGAAAAATATAAAGAAAAGAAACCTTCACAACATGACTTCCTATGCCAGGTTGCAGCAGACAAAGAGCTCACGTGGCCTGAACAATTGTGAAAGGTCAAAAATCGTTTAGGGATTTTTCACTTTCTTTTTTTTTGTTTCATTCCTGTAAAAACCCCTCAGCGGGTGTTCTCCAATGCGAGAGGTGTGAAATAGCCAATGGAATGGAAAACATTATTGGAGGGTTAAAATGAATTATGAGTGCTAAGTAGAACTTGGCCAAAAACCCGTTGCGATCATCAAAAGTTCCGACCGGGCTTTAAGTACAGATGCACATATTAAAGCCACTGTGAGGTGTCGTGAAGGTTTCGGGCGGGGGCTAACACAGTTGTCAGTTGTTTGTTGTCTTCTCGCCAGCTGTTAATGAACATTCAACTGGCTAATTAATTTTATACATTTATTAAACTTTTGGCCCCTGCGGAAGCGGGGTTAGACTGGCACAACTGTTGGCAACCCACGAAACTATTTACCATACAAATCTAATTTTATCAACTTTGTCTTTCGCCTGCTTAACTAGCTACATGAACTGGCGGTTGTCCTGCGTCCTGTCTGCTGCTGCCGCCTGTCTCCTTTTCCCTTTGTCCTTCCCTTTGCTCTGTGTCAAAACATTGTGACACAGTTCTGCTTTCTTACAATTTAGCCCGGTCTATTTTCTCAACGTTTGTTACGGCTCGCGCCATTCTCTTGGCTCATTAACGTTGGCCTTTGTTTTGGCCCTGTCATCGTTGTCGTCTGGGCGCCAGTTCGTCCTTTTGTAATTTATAAAAGTCCACAGAACGTAGTACTACTCTATGGCCATTTCTAATATCGGTTAAACCCAGAGCTTGGGCACAAACTGGGATCGGCATGTAAATCAGGTCAAAACAATGCAACTGACAGTGAATTGTGCTCGGGCTTTAACTGTTCGTAGTAGTAGGGTTTGCTCAGCTTCTTCTTCTTCATCTCGCCTTGCTGTCCTCTGTCCTGCCACAATGACACATTCAGGACTTTTGCACAGTTTACTTCATTATTGGTTACTCAGCAATTCATTCACAGGACACACCTTGTAGTAGTTGCTGCTGCTGGTCTGCTGCTCTCGCATTGCCCTTTTTATAGCCATGTCCTTTTGCTTATCCTGCCTGACTAATGACAAGCAGAAGCGGCAGCAGCAGCAGCCAAGCACATTGCCAATTCGTCCCGTGGCCCGGCCTTTTGTCAACGACTCTTTACTCATAGTCATTGGTCGCCTCAACATTCTCCATTCTGTTCCAGTTCTTTGGCTTTAATGGCGTTTGTCTTCTTGCTGGCTGGTAAAAAGCCAACTTACAACCAACTAGGGGCGTGCTACCACTTGCTGTGGCAGTGGCAGTGGCAAGGGCCAGCAGGTGCGCATTTTATAACAAAGGCATAAATTATTTCTACTGTCAGCATTGCTTTCATGCGGCTTTCGCCAGGCCAACCGGCCAACCGGCCAACAGGCCTGTAAATGGCACTTGCCTCGACTTATTGTTTGGCTATTGATTTGAATTTAACCAAAGAATTATACAAGTTATTCCACATCCACATCGTATCACAGTAGGAGCAGGTATGTGGGCCATTGCTTGTTTAATTGTTTTAGTAGTTGGTTTCCATAGAAAAAGCATGTTTGATGATTGTGATTTGTTTACTCAGTAAGACAATTGTAAATTTATTTAAAATATCTCCTTCTTGATTGAAAAAACTGCTGATTGCATAAAGCTATTCATTTTCAACTTAAGTATTAATAATCCGTTTAAATGTAGTCAATTTAACTTGAAGAGAAAAATAAGAAACTCTCATAAATACAATTAAATTGATTAAATATAAAAGACAGATATCCAAGTGGAGATATGAATTGAAATTGCTGCCATAGCAAAAGTAAATAAATATTTCAATAACTTCCAAGTAAATACTCTGACTGATTGTTGTTTGTTTAAATAAAATCGAAATTGCAAAAGGGCATATTATAATTTATAATTGTTAATTTTTTCCCTTTGGCAAATTGAGTATATATAATTTCTAATTGTTAATTTTTCCCCTTTTGCAAATTGAGTATAATAATTTTTATATTTCTGTTGTGTAGTTATTATAAAAATATTAAGAAAAGTTATAATTTGCAAATCTAAAAAGAAAATACTATTTTTTTGCAGAATTATTTTACTATTTTTTACGTTTTATAATATTTATTATTATATATTAATATCAACTAAAATCTGCAAAATAAATCTCCTTTTTTTTGTCTTTGAATTTTTTTTAATTAATTAAATTGGCTTTTTATTTTATTTTAATAATTAAATTGGAATTTTGTATAGTAATATGTTTATTTTTAAATATGTATGTGTTATTTGTTTAACTTAATTTCTTTAAAATACTTAAATTTCCACTTAGTTATACATACACTACAGTATTATTTAATATTTTTATTTTCTCAGAATTATTTCACTTTTTTTTCGTATTATAATATTATTATATATTAATAACAACTAAAATCTGCAAAATAAATCTCCTTTTTTTTGTCTTTGAATTTTTTTTAATTCATTAAATTGGCCCTTTATTTTTATTTAATAATTAAATTGGAATTTTTTATAGTAATATGTTCATTTTTAAATATGTGTGGGTTATTTGTTTAACTTAATTTCATTGAGTTTTATATACACTACTGTATTATTTAAAAATTTTCATGGCATGCAATAAAAATTGTCTAGTTATTTTATCAAACTTATTTCACTTTTTTACGTATTATAATATTATTATATATTAATATCAACTAAAATCTGCAAAGCAAATCTGCTTTTTTTTGCCCTTTTATTTTTTATTAAATAATTAAATTGGAATTTTGTATAATAATATGTTCATTTTTAAATATGTGTGTGTTATTTGTTTAACTTAATTTCTTTGATATAATTTAATAATAATAATATTTCCCCTAAGTTTTATACACACATTAATACTATTTTCGCAGAATTATTTTTTTTACGTATTATAATATTATTATATATTAATATACACAAAAATCTGCAATAAAAATCTGCATATTTTGTCCTTTTATTTTTATTTTTTAATTAATTAAATTGGACTTTTATTATTTTTAAATAAATAAATTGGAATTGTGTATAGTAATGTTCATTTTTAAATACTAAATAAATACTAATATTTCCACTTAGTTATACATACAATACAATATTATTCAAAATTTTTATTTTCGCAGAATTATTTCTCTTTTTTTTCGTATTATAATATTATATTTTAATATCAACTAAAATCTGCAAAATAAATCTGTTTTTTTCCTATTTTTTTCTTCTTGTAATTAATTAAATTAGATTTTTATTTTTTTTAATAATTAAATTGGAATTTTGTTTAGTAATATGATCATTTTTAAATATGTGTGTATTATTTGTTTAACTTAATTTCTTTGAAATAATTATATTTCCACTTAATTTTATATACACTACAGTTTTATTTAATATTTTTATTTTCGCAGAATTATTTCTCTTGTTTTACGTATTATAATATTTATTATTATATATTTATATCAACTAAAATCTGCAAAACAAATCTGCTTTTTTCCTATTTTTTTTCTTTTAATTAATTAAATTAGCCTTTTGTTTTTTTTAATAATTAAATTGGAATTTTGTATAGTAATATGATCATTTTTAAATATGTGTGTGTTATTTGTTTAATTTAATTTCTTTGAAAAAATTATATTTCCCCTAAGTTTTATATACATTAATACTATTTTTGCAAAATTATTTCACTTTTTTTTAGTATTATAATATTAATATATATTAATATCAACTAAAGTCTGCAAAGCAAATCTGCCTTTTTTGTCCTTTTATTTTTATTTTTTAAATTATTAAATTGGCTTTTTATTTATTTTTTTATAATTAAATTGGAATTTTGTATAGTAATATGTTCATTTTTAAATATGTGTGGTTTGTTTAACTTAATTTCTTTGAAATAATTATATTTCCCCTAAGTTTTATATACAATAATACTATTTTCGCAGAATTATTTTTTTTACGTATTATAATATTAATATATATTAATATACACTAAAATCTGCAATTAAAATCTGCATATTTTGTCCTTTTATTTTTATTTTTTAATTAATTAAATTAGCCTTTTATTTTTTTTTAAATAATTAAATTGTAATTTTGTATAGTAATATGTTAATTTTTAAATATGTACGTGTTATTTGTTTAACTTAATTTCTTTGAAATAATTATATTTCCACTTAGTTATACATACACTACAGTATTATTTAATATTTTTATTTTCGCAGAATTATTTCACTTTTTTTACGTATTATAATATTTATTATTATATATTAATATCAACTAAAATCTTCAAAACAAATCTGCTTTTTTTTGTCCTTTTTTTTTTTTTAAATAATTAAATTGGCCTTTTTTTATAATTAAATTGGAATTTTGTGTAGTAATATGTATATTTTTAAATAAGTGTTATTTGCTTATCTTAATTTATTTAAAATACTTAAATTTCCACTTAGTTATACATACACTACAGTATTATTTAATATTTTTATTTTCGCAGAATTATTTCACTTTTTTTAACGTATTATAATATTTATTATTATATATTAATATCAACTAAAATCTGCAAAACAAATCTGCTTTTTTTTCCTTTTGTTTGTTTAATTAATTAAATTGGCTTTTTATTTATTTTTTAAATAAATAAATTGGAATTTTGTATAGTAATATGTTCATTTTTAAATATGTGTTATTTGTTTAACTTAATTTCTTTGAAATAATTATATTTCCCCTAAGTTTTATATACATTAATATATATTTTTGCAAAATTATTTCACTTTTTTTTAATATTATAATATTAATATATATTAATATCAACTAAAATCTGCAAAGCAAATCTGCCTTTTTTGTCCTTTTATTTTTATTTTTTAAATTATTAAATTGACTTTTTATTTATTTTTTTAATAATTAAATTGGAATTTTGTTTAGTAATATGTTCATTTTTAAATTTGTGTGTATTATTTGTTTAACTTAATTTCTTTGATATAATTATATTTCCCCTAAGTTTTATATACATTAATACTATTTTCGCAGAATTATTTTTTTTACGTATTATAATTTTATTATATATTAATATACACTAAAATCTGCAAATCAAATCTGCTTTTTTTTGCCCTTTTTTTTTTTTTTTTAAATAATTAAATTGGTCTTTTTTAAATAATTAAATTGGAATTTTGTATAGTAATATGTTCATTTTTAAATATGTGTGTGTTATTTGTTTAACTTAATTTCTTTGAAATAATTATATTTCCCCTAAGTTTTATATACACTACAGTAATATTTTATAATTTTCAAAACATGCAATAAAATTTGTCTAGTTATTATTTTATTACTGGCACGTGTATATTATTATTTATTTAACTTCATAACTGTTTATTCAATTAATGCTAATCATGTGACTTAATTTTGAGTAAATTATAAAATTACAAATGTAATTTAGCTTTGCTTTTTGATGTATCTAAGTTTAATTGTAGCAACCCAGTTATCGCTTGACCATGACTAAAAAATTATAAAAACCTTTTGATTCTAGCTGATGTCAGCTTAAATTTAATTATATTTACTATAAATAGAAATTAATTTTTATTTTAATTTTTTTTTTTAGTTATTTTCATAATGACCTTGCCAAAAAATATTATTATCTGGCCTAAAATATGGCTAACAATTTAAATCACATTGAAAATCATCTGCGGATTTGTTTGGTCAGTGTGTAAAAATTGCACAAAAAAATTTAGAATTTCGAAATGGTTGGGCAGCCAAATGAATTATTTAAACAAAGGCTTAAACAAAAGCTAAAAATTGCCAGCCAACAAGCGGACAAATACAAATGCAGTAAATACAATAAATAAATAATTGATTTGTTGTTTAACCAGACAACTAATTGTGCTTAACTATTGTCTGTACTCCCATTTGTGTGTCTGTGTGTTTTGTTGGTGGTTATCTAACCAGTCCCTGGTTGAGTATCGGATTTGTGGATATAACTGTTAATTTTAACTCAAATTTAATAACACAAAAAAATTTCGTAAAGTTATGAAAACTCGATTGGAGCATACCCTGTGGCTGGTTATATTTATTGTATTTTTTTTTGATTTAAAATAATATATTTTTTTGTTGTCATTTTTTGATTCTTACTCAATTAATTGGAGTGAATATTATTAGGTATTTTAAATTCAGAAAATGATTGAATTATTTGATATTTCTCTGCATAAAAAAAAATATTTGAAAATTTTATTCTAGAAAATTATAATTAAAAATTAATCGAAAAGAAAAGTTAAAATAGTAATAGTGTTGTATATGAAAGGGAACTTAAGCACTTCTATCTAGTTTTTGGAGTTCTTAAAACAGACAAAATGGAAAAAAATCTTACAATATATCTCTCTTTGTTCGTTACATTCATTTGCTCAACTTGATGATACCCTTTTTGTTATTATTCGTTGTAAATCAAGTTAAATTCTATTGCGCCATAATTGAAGCATTGTGCGTAATCAAATTCTGAACAGTTGCAAAAAAAACATTAATTGCTTTAATTGCACTCGCTTGTGTGTTGGCTTATAAAAGCAGATGTTGTTTCAATGAATTCACAACAGTCACAGTTGAAATTCCACTGCAAAAATGAAAGCAATTCTGTTCTCAGCTACTTTGGTCATCTTCATGGCGGTTGTCCAGGTAACACATTTGCTAATCCTTAACAGGATACATAGTTTACTTGGAATTAAAAAATTTCGTTTTTAGTGCGATCCAAACTTTGCACAGCTGATGAAGCAGTGCATGGAGGAGACCAAGGTTTCTGAGGAGGAACTCAAGTCTTTCATGTCCAGTGGCATGCAAGGTACTGCCAATGAGAATCTCAAGTGTTATTCAAAGTGTTTGATGGAGAAACAAGGTCACATGGTCAATGGACAGTTCAATTCTGATGCTCTGCTCAATACCCTTAAGAATGTGCCCCAAATGAAGGATAAAGTGGATGAAATTACCTCGGGTGTGAATGCCTGCAAGGCCATTAAAGGCACCAATGATTGCGATACGGCCTTCAAGGTTTTCATGTGCCTCAAGGAGCACAAGGCTACAATGGGTGCCCATTGAGATATTCTCACAACTTCAGCAGAGCTTTGAAATTTTAGCTAATTGTTAATAAATGTGTTTTGTGTTTCTAATGTGGCAGATGATTAAAAATTATTGGTGCGGGGTTATTTGAATTAAAATTAAAATTGTCGAGTTGTGAGTTGTTTTTAATTTTTGTAGAATATATTAATATATATTTACAGAAAGTTGAGTAATTGAAATTAAAATAATTTATTGGAGTAGTTGAACATTGAGATAATAATATAAAATGATTTTTTAAAAGATTTTATCAGGGAAAGAATTTGAAATTGTAAAGTTACTGTGGTCCTAAAAATATGTAGTTATTATTTTGAAGCAGTAATAATATATCTAAAATCTTGAAATTATAAAGATTTATTGAGATAGTTGAACATTTAGTTTATTTTTTATGATCCTAAAAATGTGTAGAATATTATTTTGAAGAATGATTAAAGGGTAAATGGATGAAAATATTGGAAAAAAATTAAAAATTCTTGGTGCTGGGTTTTTAAAATTAAAATTTAAATTTTCGAGTTGTGAGTTGTTTTTAATTATTGTAGAATATATTTACAAAAAGCGGAGTTATTGAAATTAATATGATTTATTGGGGTAGTAGAACATTGAGATAATAATATAAAATGATTTTTCAAAAGGTTTTATCAGGAAAAGAATTTGAAATTGTAAAGTTACTGTTGTCCTAAAAACGTGTAGAGTATTATTTTGAAGAATGATTAAAAGCAGAACTAATATATCTAAAATCTTGCAATTATAAAGATTTAATAATATAGTATAACATTTAAAATAAAAA
The DNA here is from genome assembly GCA_035043045.1 of Hirtodrosophila alboralis. Lineage (NCBI taxonomy): Eukaryota > Metazoa > Arthropoda > Insecta > Diptera > Drosophilidae > Hirtodrosophila > Hirtodrosophila alboralis. Next base: position 830,902 of record JAWNNH010000803.1, on the reverse strand, counting down.
TTATTGTTCTGTAAATATGTAGAATATTATTATTAAACCTCGGATTTTGCATATTCCTTGTTTTTCATCGGATTGGTACCAAATTTTGTGTTTGGACATTTTATTGTTCAAATATTACAAATTTTATTGCATATCGAAAATATACAAAATATATGCAAAAATATGCAAAATATATGCAAAATATTCAAACAATTTCTAAGTTAAACAAATCAAAATATAATATAAAAACAATTTAAAAAGTGGGATATATATTAAAATTTTATTAAATAATATAGCAAATATGAAATATATTGGATATTATATACTAGACTTACAAATTATTCCAGATAATTTGTATTACAATATACTACTACAGTTTTTTCTAAATTATTTATTCAGAGGCTTTGACATTTCTCTCCAATAACCATTTTGTATGCGGAAAAGCTTCTTTCAACATCACAGGTAGTAATTGGAGCAAATTTATATTTTATGATATTTTCATTTGTGACAGGTTGCAGTCCCGACAAATCTTCAGCGTTTTGACTTAGAATATTTTTACTCTTAAATTAATATTAAAATCTGTTTTTTTGTTTTTTTAAATTGCTTCAAATTTATCCTTTAATTCCATTCCCAAATCACTATGAATAATTCTTTCAGTTTCCTTAAATATTTGCATTGACTTTGCTAATGCAAGACCCTTGGCTTCTAAGGAAGTTATAATTTCGGCAACTCTCTCGAAATTCGATTTTATAAATATAATATATATATATAGAAGCCAAGGGTATATTAATTAATAAAATTTTAATATGTATCCCACTTTTTGAACGATTAAAAGGTATATGGATAAATATATTAAAATATCAGGAGTTAATATTCGATATATAAAAAAATGAATAATGCATATTTATGTCCTTTAACCAAAAACTTTCTACGCAATAAATGCATGATTATCATGACATAAAATAAAAGAAATCTATACACTGAAGTAAACTTATCTTAAGTGAAATTAATGTGATTGTATATAAGACGAAATTCTTTATATTATTATGAGGTGTGTCCCACATTCCCTGGCCAACCCAAGCCAAGCCAAGAGCATCCTAGATGACAAGCACTGACCAGCATATTTCCAAATGCTGTTGGTGGGTTTTGTCCCAAGATGAACATACCTCATTGCAGCAGTATGGCAGCTCGATGTGATTTATCAAGAGTCGCCTGGGCGAGCACGAGCAGAGTTCTAGGAAACAGCCATTGACAACCTGTTTCCTACAAGACGTCGCGATGTTGTCTACGAATATCATTTGTCAATTTTAATAAGTTTAAAATCAAGATAATTAAAACAACGCATAGCTCTGCTGGCTGGCTGGCAGGGTTGGAGAAATGCGGGAACAACTGAAACCAACTGAACCAACGCAATGGATATGGCAATCCTTTCCATTTCTTTGGAACATTGTGACACCAATTACCGCTAATAAATCATTTTCACGTGTGAGACTCGCAATGTGCGTGTGTCCCTCTCCTCTGGGTTTCCACTGTAACATATGAGCTGCGCTTAATGGCTACAAGCTGGAGAGTGGGGTATGGAGTGGGTTATGGGCCAATGTAACCATAGAAGATGTAACATAAATCAACGCCGCCAGCCTGCAACGTTCAGTTCATTGCACTTGCCATGGGGTTGAGATGCTGCTGAAGATGGAGTTGGGTTGAAGTTGAGAAGCTGGGCAAGAGAGAGCTGAAGAGTGATGCTGTACTGCAGGTTGACAAGCCCTGGCGACATGAGACAACGAAATTTTGTACAAAAAAAAAAGAAAGAAAGTCAGCCAAGAAATTCTTTGAAGGACAGTGAACGCGACCCGGGCCAGTCAATGACAATTTGAAAAAGAGATTCTTTGCCAGGCTGAGCTACTTGGAATTGAAAGGTCGGGTCGTAGTTGGAGTTAGAGTTGGAGCTGGAGTTGGAGCAGTCGTAGCCATAGCAGCCGTATGCATACAAATTTGTTGCCCTTCTAACCGACCTGGACACACCGCACTTGAAATTGTGCAGCTTGGCCATGCATATAATGGCTTGGCCTTTTATCAACTAACAAATACAGGCAACAAAAAAAACTTTTGACGATGGATGACTACAGTCGTCTGTCTGCCTGCACTGGAAAACTCAATTTGAATATTGTTGAAACTGAAAACAACAAAAAGCCGAAGAAAAGCCAGCAGCAAAAGCCAAAGAACCAAAGACCGACTCGCAAGACGTCGTACATAGATGAAGACCAAGAAGCGCTCATGTGCCACATGATGAAATGCAGTCAAGTTAAAAAGTGTCACTTGAGTTATGAGTTCATTGTTTGTACGTAGTTACGGGCCCAGGGGGGAGTGGATTGTCTGGGGGTATGGCAATCCGAAGTTGAAGTCTTCCTTTCAATGGGATATTGTAAAAAGTTGCTTTGGGTTGATTTGGGTTTAGGCTTTTGTTGTGCTGTGCTGTGCTGTGCCCGTGTAAAGGGTTGTGGCTGCTGTGCTGCTGCGTTTCTTGGGCGTCTTCGACTCGCAATTGCTTCTTAGTGGTTGCCAATGGATACCAGAATTGAGTTGCATGACTAAGCAGTAGCAAATAATGCAGAGAACTGTAAGAAAATCTTGCTTGTAGTCATGATATAATGGCGAAAACATATTAAGGCATTTTTTATATATATTTTTAAAGTTTTCTATGTAATTATTAAAAGTTCAATTGAAAAATAAATAAAAACTATAATGTATATTTATATTTTTATTTATATGTATAATGTATATTTACACTTCTCTACTTAATAAATCCTATAAGAGTACGAGAAAGATAAAATTTAGAACTTTAAAGAATGTTATATTGGAGAAAACATTTGAAGGATTTTTATATATATTTTTAAAGTTTTTCTTTGTAATTAAATGAGATTTTAGGGAGAGAATGTTATTATATTTAAATTTGATTTAAGCTACACTTAATTTTAACTTTCTCGTACTCTTATACGATTTTTTAAGTAGAGAAGTTTAAATATACATTTTATATTTCTTTATTTTTCAATTGATCTTTTAAATACTTGTACTTGCGTTTTGTTAAAAATCAATCTTTATTATTTGCATATTTATAAGTATAGAGCTCATCTATATATATATTATCACTATATATATATTTATATATATAAAGCTCATCAATATATATATATTGTCACTATTTTGAAAGTATAATTCAATAACATAGCATAGGTGACCGAACTGGCAAATAAAATTCACCTGGGTTAATATTTTATTAAATTTAATATTTAAAACTTATTATGATTTTTTGGTGACCTTAGTTTGTTAGAAGATGAGTTTAGTCGAGGTTGACAAGCCGACTAAACTCGTCTCCATTTAAAACTTATGTAATTTCATTAGCCTTTTTCTATATTTTCCTTAAAATGAAGGAATACTATAAAGTTTTCTTTTACGGTACAGCATTGTTTGTCAGAATAAAATAAATAAATACAAAAATTAATACAAATACAAACACTCTTCAAATACTTAAATTTAAATTAGATTATAGAATAAAAAAAGTATGTAAACCAGAAAAATCGTTTCTTAATTTTTCTGAACTTTAAAAATTTGAGATTTTTCAGTAAAGGGAAAATTTTTTTTTTTGATATACATATTTACACTTCGCAGAGTTTTGCGCTTTTACAACTTTAAGTCGAAACCGACTTCTATTCCTGTCACGTAACGCCACACTTGTTTTTTGCTTATATCTTTTAATCGGAAAGGTCGAATGTTTTCATCTCTTTTACTAAATATAGTCCAGCTGAATCGCACCACATATATAAAAAAAAATGTTAAAATATTTGACTTTTTAGTTACTTTATTTTCACATTTAAATTTGACTTTTTTGTAACTTTTTTTTCACATTTAGGCGTACGATTGTCACGTAACGTCACTCTGAAAATGCCCATATATTTTGGATATTTGTACATATATTTTTCTTATTTATTTAGTTATTGTGATTTAATATTATTTTATTTTATTATTACACGTAATTGAACTATCGTTAAAACTCGATAATTTCTCTTTAGACATTCAATTTTAAACTAACATATTTATCCTGCCCGAAATATTGAATGAAGAAGAATTTAAACTGATATTTTATAGCATACCAGATGCTTCTACTTTCGCATGGCCTCGAATCAAAGGTTTTGAAGATAGATAGACACAAATTTTAAACCTTACATTATATTCATAAATCAACTTTTGCAACTGCGTTCAAAGACCATGCACAGCAAATTGTTAACATCCGGGTAATTTGAATAAAATTGTGTTTATCACTCGTCGTGAGGCGCCGAACAAAAAGGTATATGCGGTTCAGGCTCTTGAATTCGGCATGAGTTCAGATAAAAATAGACTAGGAGAGACTAGGGGGAGCAATTAAAACTTGTATTTTTGGTAGAGTCTGGGTGTATATTTAGGCGCGCTTAATTATGGCAAGCCATGCCGAAAATGTAGGCGGCTATAATGAAGGTATTGAAAAGGCGGTGACATGCAACCGATAATTAAATTCTAAACAGAGCCAGAGACAGTTCCCACATTATAAGGATTTAGCAATAAAAATGTATATATGTAAATTCCGAGGGGTCGGTGCAGTGCAGCCAACGATCTACGTGATCGTTTCGTGTCTATGCATCTTGAGCGGGTAATGTTCCCATTATTCCCATATATATAGTACCAAGTTCCGTTACTTTTCATAGTTTTCGGAGCTGTGAGGAAAACGTGTACCCGCACATAATGCGGCAAAACAAAACTAAAGTGTCAACTTTTGGGTTGTAAACGTTGCTACAACCCCTGCACAAAACCTGCCCCATTCTCCCCCCTCTGACTACTTGTGCATTTGGTTTCTAATTTGGGCACACGCTTAGTTTTAGGAGAGAGGAAACAACAAAAGGGCCAAGTGTGTGGGGGTTGGAGGGAAATGGCATTTCCGTTTTTCACACAAACATTCAAAGGCAATTTTTCAAAATTGAAATTCATTTTATATATGAGAGACCAGCAACAACAACCACGCCTGTCTTCGCGTCCATTATTTCTCCATATCACCCATTCGTATCTATGACAATGCATCGCCAAATAAGATCGTTCAATGTAGATAATGCAGGGCCAGCAAGTGTTGAAAATTGTTTGGGGTGTCCCGCAGACCTTAGAGGGGAGGGGCATTGAAGCCAGGGCAACGCGAGATTCTGTTGATAACTGGACAACTGGTTGGGACTTATAAGCCTATCTTCAAATTAGTTCCAGTGCTGTCACATAAATAGCTAATTCTATGTGCAATACTCGCATCGTATCAAGATCTATACGACTATTAAAATTGTCCCTAGATATCTGTCTGAAAATCAAACATTTTATTGTAAATTGGAATATAAGACTTTTGCTTGAGTTGAAATGGTTTTCAAAATAAATATGATATTTTCTTTTAGTTAACCAAATGAAATTGTCTAACCTTTCACATTTAATATCTTATTTTTACATACTTTAATCATTATATTTATTCAAATAGGAACTTCAGTAAAATCGGATTACTGGAATATTTAATTGGACACAATAATTAAACTAATTTTAAAAGGAATTTAAAAACGGATTACTTAAATATTTAATTGGACAAAATACTTAAACAAATTTAAAAATATATTTATATTTAAATGTAATGTGGAAACTGCAGGATTTTGACGGAAGACTTGTTGGAAAAAACAAATTAAATAATTCAATTTAAATTTAATAACTGCTCAGGAGAAATATTGGAAAAAACTGCTGGATTTTGATGGAAGAATTCAGGGAAATATAAAGGAAATAACTAAATTTAATAATTGTTTAGGAGAGATCTTGGAAAACTGCAGGATTTTGACGGAGAAATTATTGAAAAAAACAAAGGAAATAAATAAATTTAAATTTAATAACTGTTCAGGAGAAATCTTCAAAAATGCTGCGAGATTCTGGAAAATATAAAGGAAATAATTAAATTTACTAACTGTTCAGGAGAAATCTTCGACAAAAACTGCGGGATTTTGACGGAAAAATTTTTGGAAAAAACAATAACAATAATTAAATTTAAATTTAATAACTGCTCAGGAAAAATATTGGAAAAGCTATTGGATTTTGACGGAAGAAATCTTGGAAAAAGCAAAGGAAATAATTAAATTTAATAACTTTTCAGGAGAAATCTTGGAAAATCTACAAGATTTCGACAGAAGAATTCTGGCAAATATAAGGAAAATAAATAAATTTAATAAATGTTCAGGAGAAATCATTGACAAAAACTGCGGGATTTGACGGAAAATTTTTTGGAAAAACAAGGGAAATAATTAAATTTAAATTTAATAACTGTTCAGGAGAAATTTTCGAAAATGCTGCCGGATTTTTACGGAAGAAATCATGGAGCAGAAAAGGAAATAATTAAATTTAAAAACTGTTCTGGAAATATTTTAGAAAAACTACAGGCTTTTGACGGAAAAAATCTTGGAAAAAACAAAGAAAATAATTTAATAACTCTTCAGGAGAAATCTTAAAAAAAAGAAGAAAATAATTAAATTTAATAAAAAAAGGAACTTGAAGGAATATTATCGCTAAAGCTTTTGTAAGTAGTTTCTTAAATTATATATATTTTTTTAAACTTTGAATTTTCTCACTACACAGTTTAATCCCTCTTTTGGAAAACTAACAGTTCAGGAGAATCCTTGGAAAAAATACAAAGAAAATTAATAAATGTAATCAATAAAAGGAATATGAAGAAATATTATCGCCGATGCTCTGGTAAGTACTATCTTCAATTATATACATTTTTTTTAATTTAGAATTTTCTCACAATACAATTTAATTCCACAGACCCGACAAAAAAAAAAGCAAACAGTTTTTTGCAGTCCAAACCTCAAATCGTAACATTTGTACTAAAATTAAACCAATTTAACCCAACGATAGGAAAATGTATCATAGCTACCTGACCTGACCCCGAGCACTTGAAATGTAAACAGCGGACTTTGGGACCCCAAACAATTGACTATATGACTGAATGACGAACGGTCGGACGGTCGGACGGACGGACGGACGGACGTGGCTTGTCAATCAAATTGTCGCGAGGGACGCACGCAAATTTATTAAATCGATATGCCGTCAAAATTGAAAGTGGTTGGTTTGCATGTCTGGGACCTTGACAGAGACAACCCATCGATAGGGCAAAGGGAGGGGAAACCCCATGCCCAGAGAGTAGACAGTTGAAAGCCCAATATAAACATTTGCATTGATTGCATTTCGTTGAAAAGTAAGGATTTTTTTTTCAGCAAATATTTGTATGTCGTGTAAAATTTAACAGTTGTTGCCATAAAGAAATTAGCCAGACAGAGTCTGAATTAGGGGGGGTGGCATAGGGAGGAGAAAGAGAGAGACGTGAATCTTATGTCAAAGTGGGTTGTAGAAATTTATTGTTATTACAAGCGATTTTCTAAAATAATTAATAGCAAGTGACTGCGACGGCTGCTGTCACTAACAGAAATTACAGAATTACAGAGTACAACAACAGTAACATAGAGAACAAAAGGCAAACGCAACAGGAACAAGAGCGGGAAAGGGAAAGGGAATGGGACAAAGGACATAGGACGCAGGACACAGGACACAGGAATACGACAGGACTACGACCAGAGCAATTGTGCATTTTGTCAATGGGAATTAAATTGGCAGTCGGTCGACTCAACTCAACTCTACGAATGTCAACTCACAGTACATAGATTGTACTATACAGCCTGGGATAGTCAGGAAACGACAGGATGTCGCAAAGTTTCGAATATAGAAGGAAGGGATCGACGGAGTGATGGGGAGGGTAGGAGAGGGGGGACTGAGGCTCAATTGTGGGCATGTTGAGCGGTCGGTCGATGGATTCGATCGCTCAGTTGGCTGGTCATTCCCATCATTAGCGCCTGTACGTGTCAAATTGATGCTGTTATTGTTGTGCCGAGTTGTGCGAGTGTGCGAGTGTGTGTGTGTGTGTGTATGAGTGTGCTAGTGCTATTTGACATTTAGCTTAGCCGCGGGTGACAAATTTAATGGACGTTCCGAGCATCTTTTGTCAGCTCGACAATTTTTGAGGGTTGGGTGCCCGTGTCTATTGGATACTATTGATTTTTGGCCAGGCCAGGATTCTATGTCGAAGCCGAATTATTTGACTATCTAATTACTGTTCTATATGGCCAGACATTTGGCATAAATATTTTGTAAATAATACGAATCTCACACAATGAACTCAATTCCTGGCCCTGACAGCTGGCAACATTTGTACACTGCGGCCACAAGATAAAGGAATTAACAGGACTAAAAGGCTAAAAGAACCTTAAGCCGCACAATTTCACCCTTTTTTCCGGTCTCTGATGACACATGTGTTAAGGCGCTTAAAAATTCTTATCTATATTCCGTGACATTTGCATCACACGTACCAAAGATTCAAATTCTTATTATTAAGAAGTTCTTGAAAGAGGCATTAAATTTGATATTTTATATAAGTTTATAGAGCCTTCTAAGTTGCAAAATAGTTGGTTTATTTTAGAGGATAATTATGCCTTTAAAAAATTTAAAATTTGTATAAAATGGATTTGAATTCATCAATTTAAAAGAAATAATTTTTTTATTTTGAAATTTTTTATTTTTTTTTTTTTGGCAAAATTCCTGTAAACACTTAATCTATATTAAAAATAGTTTGTTTTTAAAAATGAAAATTATGCCTTTAAATAATTTGAATCTTTTATACAACTGGAAGTCATATCATCTACTAAAAAAAGTAATTTTCTTATTCTAAAATATATATATATATTTTTTTTGGCAAAACTTCGGTAAACACTAAATCTATAATGAAAATAGTTTGTTTTTAAAAATGAAAATTATGCCTTTAAATAATTTGAATCTTTTATAAAACTGGAAATCACATCATCAATTTAAAAAATATAATTTTCTTATTCTAAAATATATATATTTTTGGGCAAAACTACAGTAATCCCTTAATCTACAATGAATGCTTTTAGTATATTTTTTTTTTGAAGCAGAAAATTAAAAAATATGCTTTTTGTTTAATATCGAAATTTTAATTATTTTAATATATTTTATAAATGTTCTTGCATACACGAATTTTCATGTTGGCTTCTTTTATTTTTGGCATAAAAATGTTAATTTTTTTGGCGAAATTTCGAAAAGTTTATAAAACTGATTCAATCATCATCAATTAAAAAAAAATTAAATTTTCTTATTCTGAAATATATAATTTTTTTTTTGCAAATCGCAAAATCTACAATGAATGCTTTTAGTATATTTTTTTTTGAAGCAGAAAATTAAAAAATATGCTTATTATTTAAACTCGAAATTTTATTATTTTATTATATTTTATAAATGTTCTATCATACATGAATTTTTATGTTAGCTTCCTTTTGTTTCTTTGCCATAAAAATGTTAATTTTGTTATTAACATTATTATGTTGGCGTAATGAAATGCTTAATTGGCATTTGTAATTTTATTCAAAACACTAAACTTCAGTTTCAAGAACCAATAAACAAATATTAAATTTTAGTTGTTAATTAACATATATTCAAGATATTAACTTTCTAGATTTTTATACTGCTAAATACATTGCTGTTTATGAAATACTAGAAGCTTTTTTCTTAACTTAAACTTTTTGAATGCATATTCATTTATTTTTGAGTAATTCTAACTAACCATTAAAAATAATAACAACGATTGAAGAAAGTTTTCTTTTTTTGAAAAATATTTCTTACTTTTCGGCACGTTCAAATCTGTTTCCTATAAATCAATTAATTGTGGACAGTTGGTAAGCAAATCGAGCTCGTAAATTATAAAGAGCAGTTGTCATGCATACAAAATATTTAACACAATTCCAAAATGCATTCTCTTTAGTTATTATCAACCTATCTGTGGGCTGTACCTTGTAGCCAGGCATGACTTTAGCCCTAACCATAACCATAGGGCTATATCTTAGATGTCCAAGCACGAGCTTTGGTTTTGCCTGCTCTCATATAAATTATTTTTGATTGATGTGGCTCGTAGTGCAGCACGTGCAACCAACTCTGTAAGAAAAAATAAAGAATAATAAAGAGAACAAAAAAACCAAAAAAACCAAAAAAATATTGAAGAAATGAGAAACGTGTTGATGATTAAAATGCAGCCAAGGTTACATGTGGCGTTCTACCAAGAAAAAATATGCTTTAATTGTCTCTGGTTTTTTTTTTGGTTATTGTTCAAATGTATTTTATTATTCATACATAAATGATTTTTAGAGTTCTAAGAATTAACGAGTTGCTGCCTACGTGCACGGCATTTTCAACAATTATCATTATATATTTCAGTTATGCCTTGCTGCATGACAAAATTCACAATTTATTGTCTGATATAATATAGTACGCAGAGTTAAGAGACCATTTACCGTAAACTAGTTTAGACGCCTTGTAACAATTTCTAGGAATTGCTAGTTACTAAATGAAAATTGTAAATTTTATCTAAAACGCTCAAGAGTTGCACGTGTCTAAATTGAAGGCACACTCCCGTTGATTACGGTGGTCGAGAGCGAACTTTTGTTTTATGTACTTACAGGGTTCTGAAATTGCTATAAACGCGTTTTTCTTGGCCAAGAGGCGCTGCTTGTTTTATATATATATTTTATGTAATGTTGCTGCTGGTTTTATTAGCCTGTCCCGCTCATATATGTAATTGCTATTATTTTTTTTTTTTACTGCTCAGCTGTACTCCATTACCATTCTCATTGGGATCTGAAGTTTTTCCAAGAATTATTGCTGATATTTTTGTGAAAAGTGGCACAGTTTTCTATGAATGAGTTAAGTGCCAGTCTTTGGGTTTTAATCATTGGGAAGAGATTAACGATAAGCGTAGATTATGTACTCAATTTCTTCTTCAAAAGAAGTGTTGGAAATTTTCTTAAAGATTAATCGCAACGTTTATCTCAATTATATGTATTTAGAAACACTTGGCAAGTGATCATAAAATATGATTTGCCATTTGTGAGTCTTTATTTTTTACACTGTAGAATTATTGTTTAGAGAGGTGTTCCATTTGATTGGAAAATATTCATGGAGTTGTTTCAAAACTCTTTCATCGCAAATACAATTTTCGTAGTGATTTCAGACTCTTGTCAGTTGCAGGCTTAACATCTGCCAAAGGCTGCAACTGCAACATCTTCCAAAGGATGCAACTGCAACATCTATATATAAAGACGTTATCACAGTACGGAAACGCGTGTCTAAAGACAAAGACTTTGCGCTTGTTCAAGTTTAATTGGAAAACGCAATATGCAATATTTGCCCAAGCAGGCAACAAGAGAAATATGGAAAACCCATCAATAGATCAAAAACTGCACAGGATGTGGGCATACAGTGCAACCAATTGCAATCATCGAGAGCAAAAGAAAACCAACACAAGAAACAAAATATTGTTTAGCAAAGTTTTGAAAGCCACGCGCTTTTTCTCATTCTACTCGTGCTATAGGCCTCAAAAATCATGGTAAGGACGAGGTATAAAACCAACAATGATGCTACCGTACTGCCAACAGGCAACAGGATGCCTCCTTGCCAGGCCTGGGCTCGGGCTCGGGCGATGGCTAAACAAAGTTAGACAAGATTGTGCAACAAACAAAACAGGAGGCAAAAACTGCAACTTGCTTTTCTCTGGCTGGCTGTGCATTGTTGTTGTTCTGGGGCGTTCTCTCAAATGGAGTCTTAACTCGCGCTGCAGCCCATCCCACTCACCTGTTAGTGCCAGCTTGTTGGCCTTCTTCTTCAACTCCTGCTTCATCTCCAGCTCCTGCTCCTGTTGCTGCTGTTGCTTCTGCTGCATTTCCAGCTGAGTTGTTGCTTGGTCAGTTTCACAAACTTTTGCCGTTGTGATTGTGTGTGAGGCATAATTGCATGCGATTATGCTGCCTGCTCAGCTGTGCAATTTATATCATGGGAGCAGCATCAACAACATCAACAAAAACAACAAAATAATACAAAACAAGAAGAATTGCAGCAGTTCAGCAATCTTCACACTTGCCAAAGCCCCCTGTAAAGTGTCTAAAAGTGCACAGAGCAGCACAGTGGATTTATCAGGGGAATGGGAAAATTTTATTAATAAATTCCTATTGCATATCTCAGTTAAATAATAATATCAGCTTGTTGTATATTGCTACAGTATTTTTATATATTTTACATTTTAGTTAAAGATTTTAGTTTTTGTTAAAAGAATATTTCTTATTGTAGTTGAATTATATGTAAAGTCAGTCTGCACAAGCTTAAGTCAATCTTTGTAGTTAATTGTATAGTAATTTATATACTAAAGTGTTTTTTGGATTTTTTTTTTGTTTTAACATTAACTTAATATTAACAAAAGTCCGTTTAACTTGGAAACATTTTTGAATATTATTTTTGTCATAAGAAAACCTAAGCCCCAACAAAAAAAAAAAAAAAAATAGTATCAGCGCTTCGGAAAATTGTTCAACCAGAGTTATTTTAATAACACGCTAGATTTAAATTTCTCCGAAAATTCATTTAAAATTCTCCTAAAATAAATTTAAAATTCTCCTAAAATTTATTTAAAATTCTCCTAAAATTAATTTAAAATTCTCCTAAAATGAATTTAAAATTCTCCTTTCCAATAAATGTTTATGTACACCGAAATAGTTGGAGATTAGTTAAAAAAATTAAAAGGAATTGATGCGAATAGCGATTAAATTCAAAAAAATGTAATTATTTAAAAAAAAAAATGGTAAATTGACAGGGCTATAACTTGATCAATATTTAAAAAAAAAACCTCAATTAACAGGTCTATATATTGACCAATATTAAATATATAGTATGGATATATATATATAATTTGAAAGGTCATTTTATCAGCTCCCATAATCTGTATGTATAAGTTGTATGCGTTGGCCATTAAATGTGTTTTTAACTGTCAAGTGTTAAAAGCTTTTATGGCCTTAACTCCAGATTTTGTGGGGTCAACTGAAAATTTCAAGTATGCAGTAATATTATACTCGGGTAGGACTAAGACGTGCATATAGACTTTTCCAAAAATATTTCATTTTTGTCTTTTTTGTCGCACAGTGTTGTTAGTTTGCGGATTGTGTAATAGTAGGAATACTATTAATTAAAATTTATTATATCCAAGTCGAATATGTTTTCATTAAAAGCATTTACTTTGGGAGTCAATAGTGTAATGTAAATGTTCTTAACTTGAGCTAGCTTTTTTATAGCTTTTATTAAGTATAATACATATTTCTTCAAATTGTACTATACTCGGTATGTTTATAAGTAAATTTTTGACCTTAAAATAATTAACTTCAAATCTTTCTAATTGCATTAATTTATAGCTAAGCTTTATGACATTTAAATGTATATTAAAGCACATTTAATAAATCATATTTATTACAAATATATTATGCTAATATAAAACATTTAGACTCATAATGTAGTGCAACATATATATATGTATTTCTTAACCCAATTATTACAATTCATATTTAAGTGCCGCTGCTGCCCCACTGTGCGGCTTCAATTCATTGCATCCGGAACCTCCTTTACCCCCTTTGCAATCGCCTGTCAATTTCAGCTGCTTGCTTGGTACCGAAAAATTTGTTTTTAGTTCAATTTTTGGTCAAAATTCAGTGTCCGGCCGTGAAACTGGACGGCATATTTTATATTTGTGGCTCTGTGGGTGCAGAAATTGCCATTTGCACATTTTGTTTTTGCCATTTCCTCATGACAAATTCCTTTTTTTTTTGTTGTTGTTGGAGCTGCACTGGAGTTGATAATGAAACCGCCCAGAAATAGTGCTCTGTGCTCCATTGAATCGGAATCGCTTTAGGGGCCCCCGAGCCTGTAATCGAAAAATTGCCCAACGTTTGTCGCACTTTGGTAATTAAACTTTGCCGACGCATTTTATTGTCGTTCTCTAATTATTTATGCATACATCAGCAGTCACAGTGAAAGGAGGAAAGCAACATCAGTTGGAAAATTTATCACGCAATTTAATGCACATTTAAATGCATTGTTTGCTCATAACACAGCCATAAATATGCTCTATAAATTGAAATATAATACTATGTGTGTATAGCCAAGTGCTGTGACGTCCTACTATCAGAGACAGCAGCTGATAACCTTCGACTTCAGCTCTGCTGCAGCATTAAGTTGTCTTTATATAGAATCCAAGGATGCAACTATATGCATATAGTACTTATATACTTATATATATGTATGCATTTCATACGAAACAACAACTTCTTCTTCGTCTATAGATAATTCATGGTGGGCTGAGAAGATAATAACAGAACACGCAAACAGTTGATTGTTGAGAGTTCATTGTCGTTGTATAATATATACTTACTTAGATGTCTTTTTAAGTAAGTACATACTTGCATACGATATCGTAGTATATATGTATATATGTACATATATACATATATTTATATTGATGCAGTCTAGAGCACACAGCTCAAGGTTCAAAACTTTAAATGCTTTGAGGGCATAATTGCTAAGAAAATATTAAAAATTAAAATTAAAAATTTTATGCAGCATTTGTTGTTAAATCAATTTAAATTGAAAGGTTAGAGTTTGAATTAAATTTAAGCAATATTATCGATAGATTGTTTAAAATATATTCAGCTTTAAAAGAAGTTTTATAATAGCAATATTTTTAATAAAGCAATCGAATGAAAATTAAGTTTACAGGCAATAATAAAAATAAATAAAAATATAAATATTTTTTTTAATTTGATTGTTACTCTGAAAAAGGTTTTTAGAAACTATTATTTAATTAAAAATTAATTTTAAATTGTTTTTTAAATGTTTACCTTTTTTATTAAATTCTGACTACAATTTATTTTTAAAGATAAATTTTGTACATCATAAAAAATATAAAAATTTAACTATTTGGGTTTCTTTTAATTTTAAGTTACCACAAATGTATATAAGTATTATTTTTATCAATTTAAAATTTATTTACTATTAAACAAATAATATATATACAAAATTATATTATTTTGGGTTTCTTTTTTTTAAAGATAAATTTTGCTCATAAGATTTATTCAAAATTATATTTTTTGGGTTTCTTTTCATTTAAAGCTACGAGATATTTATTTAAATATTATTTTTATCAATTTAAAATCAATTTACTATTTAACAAATAATATATATACAAAATTATATTTTTTTTTGACTTTCTGTTCATTTGAAGCTTGCCAAAAATTTATTTTAATATTTTTTTTATCAATTTAAGATTTATTTATTATTTTCCAAATACAATTAATTTTTAAAGATAAATTTTGCACATAAAATAAATGCAAAATTATATTTTTTTGGTTTTTTTTTTCATTTAAAGCTACCAAATATTTATTTAATTATTATTTTTATCAATTTATAATCTATTGACTATTTAACAAATAATATATATACAAAATTGTATTATTTTAGTTTTCTTTTCATTTATAGCTACCAAATATTTATTTAAATATTATTTTCATCAAGCTAAAATTTCTTTACTATTTTACAAATACAATTAATTGTTAAAGATAAATTTTGCACATAATAACATATATATAAAATTTTATTTATTTGGGTTTCTTTCCTTCTGAAGCTACCAAATATTTATTTAAATATTATTTTCATCAATTTAATATTTAATTACTATTTTACAAATACAAATAATTTTTAAAGATAAATTTTACATAACATTTATGCAAAATTATATTATTTTGGGTTTCTTTTCATTTAAAACTACCAAATATTTATTTAAATATTATTTTTATCAACTTAAAATTTCTTTACTATTTTACAAATACAATTAATTGTTAAAGATAAATTTTGCAAATAACAAAATTATATTTTTTTTTGACTTTCTTTTCATTTGCTGCTTCCCAAATATTTATTTAAATATTATTTTTATCAATTTAAAATTTATTTATTATTTTCACTACATAAATTATCAATTGTTTTGCCTGGCATTCTGCTGAAAAGTTTATTCAGTGAAAAACAAAGTTATTGAAGCAGGAAAATTGAGATGCATTTATTGAATTTTTGTGTCTGTGTTCTCAATGATCCAGAACGGGATAAATATGTGCATAATATAGCTTACTTGTTGAACCCTGCAAGGATGACACTTTCTCTGTGTCCTGTGTGCAAAATTTTAAATAAGAATATGAGGCAAAATACTTGACGATACATATAAGATAAATATGAGGTAGCATTTTGCTTTTGTTGCTATTTTTACAGACTCAGCCACACACACACACACACACAGATACAGATACTAGTATACAGATACACACACGCACACACATGTAAAAAAATAGTAAAATGGAAACAAGTTGAACAAGTTTCCGACACCTTAACAGAAGCCGAAAAAACAATGGCAATGTGTTGGGACTTCGTCTCTTCGTTGTCGTCGTATTCGGGATCGGAGTCAGAGTCAGAGTTTGGAGTCGCATGAGCTGGGAGTCAGGGGGTTGAAAGTAGGAAAGCAGGAAGAGCGGTGGGGAGGGGGGCACTAACTTAGTTACAGTCGTTTTCTTTGAGACCAAGGGAGTTGCAAGAGGTCGCAACTCCACCTTTGGCAATTTACTGGGTTTTTGCCTTTGTAGATTTGTTGCCAATGACGACTGGCAAGGACCTAGACTCCCTGGATGGACCACAAGCATCTTCCGGTCATGTGTGGGCGATGGCAGTTACGTTTCCCGCTCTGTCAGTTAATGAAAAAGTTGCTATGAATAATAAATGCATTAGAGAAACTTGATGCATACAAACAAAAGTTTTTTGTTTTTTTTTTTGTTGTGTTGTGGGCGAACTCTTATACTTATACACACTTACTTATATATATAACATACTATATGTGTATATAAATAATAAATTTTCAAATGCCACGAGTGGCAAGTGATGCCAAACTCCACTTGAAGTTGATTCTTCCTTGGCTGCTGTCATAAGGCCAATCGGCCTTGGCCTTAAAGAGCAACAAACATAGATACAAATTCAACAGCTCCTTGGCTATCTATAGATACTTAAAAGATAAACCCAACTGCATTTACAGCTTATCCAAACAATGGTCCACTAAAAATAACTCGACTCTCCTCACACTTGAAACCAGCGACTTGCCTAATGTATCTACGAGTACGCGCGTTCTGTATCTATTCGTATACACTCGTATCCTAGCTCTGACTGTGGCAATGTGTTAAACATCTTTTAGCGTTGACAAAATTGCATGCCAGGCTCTGTCTATTCCCCTACCCCTGCCATCAACAGCCCCGGGCTGCCTGTGTATTGCAGCTGCGACAATTAGAAGTTACTTCGCAATAGGAAACTATCTGACGGATGCGTCTTCAAAGTTGTGTTGCTGCTGCTGCTGCTGCTGATGGCGGCGCGTGTGAGCTAAAAACAACAATAACAAACCAAACTGCAACGGAGTTTGGAGTTGCAAGAGTTTGAGTCGAACGAGTGTTAAGTGATGTTGCGAGTGAAAGAGCGTAAAATAGAGAATGAGAGAAAATTCTGTTCACAATTTGTGAATATCATTTGTGCATTTGTGATGCATTAAATTTTACTCAATGTCTCAATATTGTCTCTGTGAGTTTTTTATTTAATGATTGTCATGATCGCATTGAAAATTTAGAACTTCTACAAAATCTAAAAGATTTCTTTGTCTAGCATAAAAAATTGCTTAAAATTAAATTATTATTCAGAACTCCTACAAAATCTAAAAGATTTGTTTGTGTAGCATTAAAAAATTGTTTAAAATTAAATTATTATTCTTTTATATTTTAAATTATTTATTATTTAAAGCTCTATACATATCAATTGACTCAGGTGTATAACACACAAAAATACTATACATTGAGGCAGACAGCTCGCTTGGAATCTTTTATGAAAGAACTGAAAAGAAATTAATATTTAATTACAATTTAAAATTTAACAAAGGTGAATAAACCAAAATACATATTTAACTATACCCCTTTATTTGTTTGTCTAGTATTAAATGGCTTTATCCATCTCAAGTGACATTATTAGAAACTAATGCAATTTTTCCTAGGCTTATTTTTTCCTTTTCTTCAAAAAAAAAATATAATGTTTTAATTTTTGCACCCAAATAAATAATTAAATATTTTAAGCAATTTTTATATTGTAATCAAAACTTAACTAACATTTTTATCAAATTTATTTCTTTTTAGATGAATGCACCTAAATATACCAGGAAACTTTAAGGAAAACATAAAAACCTGTCTAAAATGTGAATGCACCTAAATATACCAGAAAAAAATCTGTCTAAAATGTGAAATGGATTACAATTTAAAAAATTATTTGTTGATATACAAAAATACAAGAAAATGTTTAAATAAATTATCTCAGGCATGCTAAACAGACTACGAACTACATAATACATAAAATGCACCGATTGTTTAAGTAAATTAAATTAAATTCAAAGTCACTTTTAAACATATTAATTGCTTCTTTTTAATTTATATATTTAATCACAAATTAATTTGTTTCTTTTTAGATGAATTCACCTCAATAAAATAAATAAATAAAGGAAATCTATAAGGAAAACATAAAAATCTGTCTAAAATGGGTTTCAATGTTTAAATATGTTTAATTAAATTATCCACATAATACCTAAAATGCAACGATTGCTTAAGTAAATTAAATTAAATTAAAATTCACTTTTAAACATATTAATTGCTTCTTTTTAATTTATAGATTTAAACTCAAATTAAATATTTATTTAAGTTAAATTTACAAATCAAAAACAACTCAAAATATCACTCAAATTTTGCGCTCTCACTAAAACTCGTTTTTTTCTCAATTTTTCAGGAGCACACTGGCGCCATTTGGCCATGCAGCGACAAAAAAAGTAACTAAACAGCACGAGAGAGCGAAAACGTGAGAGCCCCCGAGAGAGAGTAAGAGAGTCTCCATCGGGTTTGTTGGCAAAACCCACCCGAGCACATGCGCCTCCTTCGTTCGTGCTTTGTGTGTCTCTCTCGCTCTCTGTGTAACTCTGTGTATCTTGTAGATGCACACTCGGTGCGGCAGTTTGTTTTTTGTATCGCTGAGATACATTTTCGTTGGTCGACTGGCAGTTGGTTAAGCGAACTAGCAAACAGTTCGAGTGCGAGCGCCGTACGGTACGGACGTGTGGAGCACGCACAAAATTAAATGCAAATAAATAAAAAAAAAAAAATAAAACGCAAAGCGCTGAAATATAATCAAGTGATGGAAATATGTTGAAAATTATAGAGAGCAAAACACAAGAAAAAAAATAGAAGTGAAGTGAGAAATTAAATAACGAAGCAAATGAATTTAATTGAGAAAAATACAAAAAATTAAATAATAATAAATTGCCGAGTCAATTTATTTGGAGTGTGCGTGTGTGTGCGAGTGTACGAGTGTAGCGAAAGCACCAAAAAAACAAAACACCTTTAAAATGTCAGTTCCATGTACACACAACTGAGCAGCAGTGAAAACGCGATACAAACCCTAGAAAATCAAACGATTCTCGCCCCAAACCAAAACCTGACCCAAACGATTATCCCAACAATAATAATAGCAACATGGAGCTTAGGCTACTGCTCCTTGGCATGCTAATGACCAGCAGTTGCTGCTGCCTGGCCGCATTGCCGCCCAAGGAGTCTAGCAGTGATAATAGCGCTGCCAGCGCCATGTTAGGAGGTGGCGCCGGCGCCGCCAGCGTTAGTCTATCCAGCGATTATGCCTCCCTGCTGTCCGCCACGTTGCCGGTGGCCTCCTCGCCGGCACCGGCACACAGCGGGCCAGTTAATCAATGCAGCTGGACATATAACGGCACCAGTGGCGTACACTGTGCACTCCGGCTGATTGAGCGGCAGCCAGGACTCGATTTACAGGGCGCCGATGGCAGCAGCCAGTTGACCATCAAGTGCAGCGATTTGTATCTTTTTGAATCGCAGCTGCCGGTGGCTGTGTTTGCCCGACTACAAACGTTGGATACGCTGCGGATTGAGTCATGCAAGCTGCTCCAGCTGCCGAACAATGCCTTCGAGGGCCTGAGCACACTCAAATCCCTGAGGCTGAGCACACGCAATGCCGAGTGGGGGCCAGCCAAGGCGCTGGAATTGTATCCGGACTCGCTGAATGGACTGAAGCAGCTGACGGAGCTGGATCTCGGCGATAACAATTTGCGTGCATTGCCCGGAGGCTTTCTCTGTCCGGTGGGCAATCTGCAGACCCTAAATCTGACACGCAATCGCATACGCACAGCGGAGCAGCTGGGCTTTGCGGACATGAACTGCAGCGGTGGCAGCGGCAGCGAGTTGCAACTCTTGGATGCCAGTTATAATGAGCTTAGGTCCATTACGGAGAGCTGGGGCATCTCGAGACTGCGTCGTCTGCAGCATTTGAATCTGCAGCATAATAACATCTCGGAGCTCTCGGGTGAGGCGCTGGCGGGTTTGGCCTCCCTGCGCATTGTTAACCTGAGCAACAATCATCTGGAAACGTTGCCGGAGGGTCTGTTTGCGGGCAGCAAGGAGCTGCGTGAGATACATTTGCAGAACAACGAGTTGTACGAGCTGCCCAAGGGTCTGTTCCATCGGCTGGAGCAGTTGCTCGTGGTGGACTTGTCCGGCAATCAGTTGACCTCCAATCATGTGGACAACACTACGTTTGCGGGTCTCATACGCCTGATTGTGCTGAATTTGGCCCATAATGCTCTGACCCGCATTGATTATCGCACCTTCAAGGAACTCTACTTTCTGCAGATTTTGAATCTACGCAACAATTCCATTGGCCACATCGAGGATAATGCCTTTCTGCCCCTGTACAATTTACATACGCTCAACCTGGCCGAGAATCGACTGCACACACTGGACGACAAGCTCTTCAATGGGCTCTATGTGCTCTCCAAGCTCACGCTGAACAACAATCTCATTAGTGTGGTGGAACCGGCTGTGTTCAAGAACTGCTCGGATTTAAAGGAACTGGATCTCAGCTCCAATCAATTGAATGAGGTGCCACGCGCCCTGCAGGACTTGGCCATGCTGCGCACTCTGGATTTGGGCGAGAATCAGATACGCACCTTTGACAATCAGAGCTTTAAGAATCTTCATCAGCTGACGGGATTGCGTCTGATTGACAATCAAATTGGCAACATTACAGTGGGCATGTTTGCGGATCTGCCGCGTCTGAGTGTCCTAAATCTGGCCAAGAATCGCATACAGAGCATCGAGCGTGGTGCATTCGATAAGAACTTTGAACTGGAGGCCATCAGATTGGATCGTAACTTCCTATCCGATATTAATGGTGTATTTGCTACGCTGGTTTCGTTGCTCTGGCTAAATCTGTCGGAGAATCACTTGGTCTGGTTTGATTATGCCTTTATACCCTCCAATCTCAAGTGGCTGGACATACATGGCAACTACATCGAGGCCTTGGGCAACTACTACAAGCTGCAGGAGGAGATACGCGTCAAGACCTTGGATGCCAGCCACAATCGCATCACAGAAATTGGACCCATGTCCATACCCAACACCATTGAGCTGCTGTTCATCAATAACAATCTCATTGGCAATGTTCAGCCCAATGCATTTGTGGACAAGTCCAATCTGGCACGCGTGGATCTCTATGCCAATCATCTGAGCAAGCTCCAGCTGCAGCAACTCCGCATCGCTCCCGTGCTGACGCCCAAGCCCCTGCCCGAGTTCTATTTGGGTGGCAATCCCTTCGAGTGCGACTGCACCATGGATTGGCTGCAACGCATCAATAATCTAACAACACGCCAGCATCCGCGTGTCATGGATATGCCCAACATTGAGTGCGTCATGCCGCATGCTCGTGGCGCTGCAGTGCGTCCCTTGAGTGCGTTGCGGCCGCAGGATTTCCTTTGCCGCTACGAGTCGCATTGCTTTGCCCTTTGCCACTGCTGTGACTTCGATGCCTGCGACTGTGAGATGACCTGCCCACATAATTGCACCTGCTACCACGATCAGATCTGGTCCACAAATGTCGTCGACTGTGGCAATCAACAGACCATGGAGCTGCCACGTCGTGTGCCCATGGACTCGAGCATTGTCTATCTGGATGGCAATAATTTTCCGGTGCTCAAGAATCATGCCTTCATTGGACGCAAGAATCTGAAGGCACTGTATGTTAATGGCAGTCAGGTGGCCTCCATACAGAATCGCACTTTTGCCAGTCTGGCCACACTGCAGCTGTTGCAGCTCTCCGACAATCGTCTCCAGACCCTGCATGGCTATGAGTTTGAGCAGCTCTCGGCATTGCGGGAGCTTTATCTGCACAATAATCAGCTGGTCAACATTGAGAATGGTACGCTGGCTCCGCTGGTCTCACTGGAACTGTTGCGTCTCGATGGCAATCGTCTGGTCACACTGCCCATCTGGCAGCTACATGCGGCACACTTTGGCCAGCGATTGCGTGCCATATCCTTGGGTCGCAATCAATGGAGCTGCCGTTGTCAGTTCCTGCAGGCCCTAACTTCCTATGTGGCCGATAATGCGCTCATTGTGCAGGATGCACAGGATATTTACTGCATGGCGGCGCCTAATACGGCTGCCTATGAGCAGAGCGGCTCCTCGAGCGACTCGGGCGCCACCCAAAAGCGTGAGCTGGACTTTAATTCAACGGGTGCTGCCTGCACCGATTACTACTCTGGTGGTTCTATGCTGCAGCATGGTATACCCGAATCCTATATACCCTTGCTGGCCGCTGCCTTGGCGCTGGTCTTCCTGCTCGTCGTCGTCATCATTGTTTTCGTGTTCAGGGAATCGCTGCGCATTTGGCTATTTGCTCATTACGGTGTTCGTGTCTTTGGGCCACGCTGCGAGGAGTCGGAGAAACTGTACGATGCACTGCTTTTGCACTCGGCCAAGGACTCGGAGTTTGTCTGCCAGCATTTGGCCAGTGAGCTGGAAACGGGACGTCCTCCTCTACGCGTTTGCCTGCAACATCGCGATCTGGCCCATGATGCCACACACTATCAGCTGCTGGAGGCAAGTCGCGTCTCTAGGCGAGTTGTCATACTGCTGACACGCAACTTTCTACAGACGGAATGGTCTCGCTGTGAGCTGCGTAGATCTGTGCACGATGCGTTAAGGGGTCGGCCACAGAAGCTGGTCATCATTGAGGAGCCGGAGGTGGCCTTCGAGGCGGAGAGTGACATTGAGCTGTTGCCCTATTTAAAGACATCTGCGGTGCATCGTATACGCCGCACCGATCGTCATTTCTGGGAGAAACTGCGCTATGCATTGCCCGTGGATTATCCCACATATCGTGGCAACAACTATACGCTGGATCACAACCATGAGCGCATCAAGCAGCCGGCCAGTCCTGGCCTCCTCTATCGCCAGGCGCCGCCGCCTGCCTACTGCGGCCCAGCGGAGGCGGCTGCGGCTGCCGCAGCTGCAGCTGTTGTTGCCACTGAGCAAAACTACTCGACAGCCACAACAGCCACGCCCAGTCCCCGGCCACAGCGACGTGGGGATCAGCGTGAGGGAGTCGGCGTTGGAGTCGGAGGAGGCAGTGGACCGCATCATTTGCATGCACAGTATTATCAGCATCACGGCATGCGTCCGCCCTCGGAGCACATCTACTCGAGCATAGACTCGGACTACTCCACGCTGGACAATGAGCAGCATATGCTCATGATGCCCCAAGGAGGTGGTGGTGGCGGTGGTGTTGGTGTTGCACCGCTCGATGCGCAACGTGCACAGACCTGGCGGCCACAGCCCAAGCAACAGCTGCAACCGGCACATGCGGGCACACTCGGTCCCAGTGCGGTCAAGTCGAATCCTCAGCAACAACAACAGCAACAACAGGCGAGTGTTTCGGGGCAACAACAGGGCCCACATGTGCAGGCGTATCTGGTATAGAGAAAGAGAGCCGTAGACGGAGTCCGAGTCCAGTTCAACAGTCTGGCAGAGTGACAGTGATTTCTTTAGGGACTGGTTCCTGTGCATCATTTTAATTACTAAAATATGTGCGAGTTAAATTAAGAGAAAGAGAGAAAGATACAGAGAGAGAGAGAGCGAGTGGAAGATAGCTAACATAAGAGAATTACAATTCTGATGTTCTACTCTAAACCCCCCCCCAAAAATAATTTCCATTTTCATTCCCAAAAGCCTAACCCTCCCTTTCCCCATTCAGGAAGTGCGCGCAGCGTAACAAATATTTTGTTTACTCAGTGTAAAGTCATTTTAGTGCACTGTACAAACATAAATCCAAGTACATTAAACACATACACACAAAAGATACAGCTACAAGATACAAGATACAAATACAGTTGCAGTTGCATATGGTCGAATGTTTGTGTTTTGTT
Organism: Hirtodrosophila alboralis; assembly: GCA_035043045.1. Lineage (NCBI taxonomy): Eukaryota > Metazoa > Arthropoda > Insecta > Diptera > Drosophilidae > Hirtodrosophila > Hirtodrosophila alboralis. The sequence continues at coordinate 806,556 of JAWNNH010000803.1, read as the reverse complement.
TTCTGTTTATGTAACAAGTCCGCATGTGGAGCATGAATTGTGCAGCAGAAGAGCAGGAGGAGGGTACAAACTAGACTGAGAAGGAGAAGGGGAACAGCAGCCTCCGCCTGACAATGTCAAGTTGTTTTAGTTTTCAGGGAAAAGTTTCCAAAGTTACCAGTTTGAGAAGTTTTGTTGTACCCTGGTATTTTCATTTATTTTCTTAGAGCTGAAAATGCGTTTAGAGCATTTCTGATAACTTTTTAATATGCTTTTAATCAGTTAGACCAACAACAACAAAACAAGCTTAAGATTTATGAACTGAGAGCAACAAGAAACTTAAGCTAAGATTTTGTATCTAACGTGTGACACACAAGAAAAAAAATAGATTTCATTATTTCATTAGTTTATGCAAATGAAAAAAGTTCTTATTATTTGTAAATTAAAAGTATTTTAATTGATTTAAATATTTCCACAAATATTAGACAAAAACTAGATTATTACTATTTTTTCTTACATTTTTGCTATTACAAAGAATTCAAAATTCAATTCAAATATTCAATAATTTAATTTTGCTTTAAAGAATTTTTGGGAATGTATTTGAATTGATTTAAATATTCACACAAATATTGGACAAAAACTAGATTATTGGTATATTTTCTTTTATTTTTGATATTACAAAAAATTTCAAATTTTAATTCAAATATTCAATAATTTAATTTTGCTTTAAAGCATTTTTAAGAATGTATTTGAATTGATTTAAATATCCGCACAAATATTGGACAAAAACTAGATTATTGGTATATTTTCTTTTATTTTTGATATTACAAAAAATTCCAAAATTTAATTCAAATATTCAATAATTTAATTTTGATTTAAAGAATTTTTAAGAATATATTTGAATTGATTTAAATATTTCCGGAAATATTAGACAAAAACTAGATTATTGGTATATTTTCTTATATTTTTGCTATTACAAAGAATTCAAAATTTAATTAAAATATTAAATCATTTAATTTTGCTTTAAAGCATTTTTAAGAATGTGTTTGAATTGATTTCATTATTCCCACAAATATTAGACAAAAACTAGATTATTGGTATATTTTCTTACATTTTTGTTATGACAAAGAATTTAAAATTTAATTCAAATATTCAATAATTTAATTCAACAGTAATATACAACAATTTTGTTTTAAAGAATTTTTAAGAAAATTTCTACTTAAACTTTTAAAGTAAAATAATCTTTTAGTCCAGCAAAATAAATTCAGAACTGAAAATAATCTAACAATATATCATATAAGATACTTTTAATCAGTTTAGACTTAAATTCATTGCCATATATTTTTGGTTCTTAATTAATTCCAAAGATTTGATACTTTTAAAAAAAATAAATTTTAATTTATTTGCATAATTCAAAATGATTTTTGTTGCCTTCTTTAAAATGTTGAAATACAAATTTAAACAAGTTTCAAGTTACCTTTAGCTACAGTTAAAAAAAAAGCTGCCAATTCATTGCTCTGCCCTGAAAATTCCGCCCCTCTTGCAAACTCCTTGTAAATATATACACTTGATATGCCTAAAATAGTTATATATCTAAATATAAGTAAATGCCACTGCAAATACGTAGTCTCATCAACATAAATTCAATAATCACACACAGAGACACCTGTACACACACACACACAGAAACTTGTGTAAAAATGCATTAAACAATTAGCTAGCAAACGTAAAAATCTTAAAAATATGAAATAATATAAAAGTAACTATGCAGTAAAGCTCATTTTAAACACTTACGCTTACCAAAATATTGTAATAATTATAATAATAATTAAAAATAATAATTATAGATGAGTAATAAATGGGTTAAAACTTTTGCAAAAACTACATGGCGTATACACAATATAAATAAATGCATTAAAGTTAAATATATATGTGACTGTAAAAACAAAACAAAAAATGTACTAAAAACTGATATTATAAAACTATATGAGATAAACTTTATATATACATATATATATATATATATATATATATATACACACACACACACTAAACAATTAAATGTTTAAAAACTGCCTATAGCAATTACGATGCAAGAAAAACAAAAACACTTAAAGAGCATTTATTTCAAAGCAACAAAACAAATTTAAAATATTTATGTAATTTTTTTGGATCATAAACTCGCCTACTCGTCATAAATTTTAGCAAAAAAAGTTTCAAACTATCAGCAAAAAAAAATAATATACAAAAAAAATTACAAGCAAATTTAACTATCGAAGCGAAAGAGTTAGAAAGGGATAGGACGATGATAGATAGAAAGAGATAGAGAGCGAACACTTGTACCAGTATGAAAGCCCAAAACTGTTATTTATTTTTTATTTTGTAATATAAAACATACAATAAATTTATATGTTATAAGTTTAATTTATAATGCCACTCTTAAATGTACTCTATATGGATAATTCAATTCTTGTGAATAACTATTTATATATTGACATATATATATATATATTTATAATATATTATATATATACATATAAAAACTATTATATACATCTATGTACGACAACAAAACAAAGATATTTTTCTGTTTCGCAAGCGAACAATGCAAATGAAATGAAAAACCTTTTTTTAAAAACTATAAACTATGTTTTTTTTCCATAATGATGATATTGTGGGTTTTATATTATTTTCAGGCTGGTTTTTGGTTTTTATTTTTTATATATTTTTTGCTAATTTAATTCATCATGTACATGAGTTGCTTTTTTGTTAGCCAACTGCGAGTGTCTGAGCGGTGTGCAAACTCAGTCGGCGGCCTGTCAAAGTCAACTGAGCAATCGTAGCTCACAGAGTGATAAATCATTTTTTGTTTTCTCTCTATATATATAAAATATATATATAAAAACCAAAATACAAATGCAGACGCATGTCCCTTTCATGTCCCTCCGCTTAATCCCCTTCGTTTGTTTATAGCGCCAGCTTCCATAGTCTCTTGGTCTGGTCTGTCAGTTGCGTCTCTTTGCAGAGTGTTTGTCTGCCTAAATGACGGCACGTCTGTGCATCAATTTGAAGGGTAGCAAATACACACAACACACTTCATACACACACACACACGCACAACAGTTGCCATTAACCTATGAGCCCCAGACATTCTCATAGTCGAGCACATTTCTATGACGGTTTTGGCATTTATGCCAAGCTCAGCTTTCAAGTGTTACCAAAGTGCGATATGCGTCTGTCTTGGCCAAAAATATATATAAAAAATAAACGCTGAGTAAGTAAGCGTTGCCATGCAGTAGGCGCAATTTTGATGCCTACAAGTGTCGGAGCTGGTTACAGTAACAACTTGTAAAAAATTACTTGGAAATGGCAACAACTTTGCAGAGCCAGGCCAAGGAGCGACCTTATGGCAGTCTTCAAACACTGTTGTGAAAGCTGTGGAAAGGTTTTAAGCAATTGAATGAGAATTTGCCATTTTTAAAATTTTTATTAAATTAATAAAATAAGAGAAACGTACAGAAATAGCTTTGCATTTAATATATAGTTTTAATTACTTTTAAATGTTATTTAAAGCGCAAGTTCTGATTTTTGTTAAGACAAACCTTGTAATTGTCTTTTAAGTAAATTTTTAATGCCAACTTTGGTTTTGATATCTTAAAAAAACAATAAAGTTTTTCAAATAAGCATTTTCGATCGATTATTTCTATAAGATATAGTAGTATGATTTTGTTTAAAATTAGTCAGATTGTTCAAATCGCAATTCTACATTGATGTGCCAAGTTTGGTTTTGATATCTTGAAAAACAAATAAGTTTTTCATGAAATTTAAGTGTTTTTGATTTTTACTCTATATCTATATGATATAGTTGTCCGATCGGAATGATTTTAATGTACAATTTACATACATTATATAGCTTCATCTGTGCTGAGTTTCATTGAGATAACTCAAAAATAAAGCCAAAAACATTGCATAGAAATAGACTATTTTTTAATTACTTTAAAATGCCATTTAAAGTCTGATTTCTGATTTTTTTTAAGACACAAAGAAAATCCTTAAATACATAAGATAAATCTAATTCAAAATTCATTGAAATGTGGTAAATATGTTGCCTTTGATTTAACTATACCCTCGAAATTGGAATTAATAGAAAAACAATTTTAAAACATTATATTTTTAAATTAATAAAAATAACTTACAGAAATAGCCTTGCATTTAGTATATTTTTTAATTACTTTCAATTGCTATTTAAAGTGTAAATTCTGATTTTTGTTAAGACACAAAGAAAATCCTTAAATACATAAGATAAATCTAATTCAAAATTCATTGAAATGTGGTAAATATGTTGCCTTTGATTTAACTATACCCTCGAAATTGGAATTAATAGAAAAACAATTTTAAAACATTATATTTTTAAATTAATAAAAATAACTTACAGAAATAGCCTTGCATTTAGTATATTTTTTAATTACTTTCAATTGCTATTTAAAGTGTAAATTCTGATTTTTGTTAAGACACAAAGAAAATCCTTAAATACATTAGATAAATCTAATTCAAAATTCATTGAAATTTGTTAAATATGTTGGCTTTCATTTAACTCTACAATACAAATTAGAATTACGAGAATTTAATTTGGCAAAGTAATGATTGAAATATTGCTTTATTCTTCATTTGGATTAGCATTTCATTCTCTTCATTTTAGTTCCGATTTATTTCAACTAGTGCAAAAAAAAAGTTGCTCACTTTCTCACATCAGTTGCACTTAATTTCGGTTAACATGCCACACGAAAAACGATTTTAAAACAGAGGGGCATATGGGGCAGGGGGAATATATCCATTTGTTTGTTTCCCTCTGTGACCCTTTGCCGCTTCCCCCGATTGGCAGGGTAAACTTTTTTAATTTACTTTCATTGAGGTTGTCGTTGGCTGTTTGCGTCAAAAGCTGTGTGCCACACTACAACTTGCAACTAATAGAATTACAAAACCTACAAAGAAACAACAACAACGAAAATACAGATACACACACACATATGAAGTTGTTGTAGAACCCTCAACACACACTGAATGTAAGTATAAATGCGTATCTAGATACAAATGGTTGCAGACATGAGTTGCTACTGTGCCCCGGCATGCCGTAGGATGAGGCAAGAGGGTAAGGCAGTGGGGTATCTAATATAGTTTCGTTTTACTGGGTTTTTCGGAATTTTTGTGTAAAATTCATTTAACAATTTCTTAATTGTTTGCAGAGATACGCATTTGCTGAGTTACGTTTTACTGGAGCAAAACTCCGCCCCAAAATCAATAACTGAATTAGCCTCGCACTTTATCAATGTTAGTAAAATGGCAAAAAATTCTATATACTATGTATCTATATGTGTGTGAGGCATATTACTTACTAGGCAACTGATCAAAATTCAATACGTGTTGCAAATATCGAATTTCCATCAAAACAGAAACAAAACAAAAACACAACACTCATAAAAAACATTTGAGGGTTGGATGAAAAAGAAAGCAAATACATTTCTCATATGGGGAGTGCTGGGCCTCGTCTTTTTTGGGCTCGCCTGCTTATTATGATAATAAATTTTTATGCAGCAAAGAAATAAAACCGAGTGCAGGAAGAAAAAGAAAAAAAAACCAAAAAAACAAAAAATTAAATAAAAATGTATCAGAGACGCCCACACAGAATCGGACTAAGAGAGCGGAATCGTAAAGTGAATTAAATTGAATTGAAAACTGTAGCAAAATAATAATAAAAAGGCCTTCGACCGGGGCAAGTTTAAACGCTCTGACCGGACCCCGTCAGCACTTGCAATCAAATTATTTAAATGTAATAAAAAAGGTTCGCAAAAATATTTGCTTGACACAACAAGAAAAACAACAAATGTGTCGGGTGTCAAATGTCTGGACAAATGTGGGCCAGTCTTTGCCAAAACATTTTTGCATAAAGATTGACTTAATACTGACTGACTTATATAAATACTTGTATTATGTATATATACCTAGATATATACAAATTGTCGCTGCTGGGCATTTATATTTTTTATGTACCTCTTCAATATATACGTAGGTTCTTTATGTATTTGTCATATACAGTGGAAAAGCGCTTTTCGTCACGTTCCGCGCACAGAAATAGGCAAATAAATCTGTGAAATAAACGCTGGGTCAGGGCCTCAGATAACTATGTATATACATATATATACATATATATAAATATATATATAAACATATATGTATTAAGTATATGAACACGGCCCAGTTTTTATTTTCAAGCACATAAACAACAGCATAAAGGTGAGAAGTTCATTGTAACAAAGTGCAAATCAATGTTTTAAGATTTTCTCTCTGTAAAGTTAACAGGAAAAAAACTATTTTTTTTTTTAGCGTGGGTTTTAAAGAAAAATGTATAATATATTCTATTTTATTTAACAAAAAGTCCACTTGAATTATCTTTAACCTTTAAAGTGTTCAAAATGCTTGAAATGCAGTTTTTAGTCTGCAATATCAGTTGATGTGTTATCCTGGAAAGGTTTCGTTGAATAAAGGTAAAATATTTAAACAAAAATTTCTAATTTTATTTACAGAACACAGCAAATGAAACATCAAATGTGAATGTCTAAAAATAATTCAAATAAATATATAAATAATATAAATAAATATTAAAACATTTTAGCAATGTACAAATCAATGTCTCAACATTTTTTCCCTGCAAAGTTAACAGGAAAATAACTATTTTTGGTTAGTTTTTTAAAGTTAAAATGAAAAAAAAAACATTTTTTTTTTAGCTTGGGTTTTTAAGAAAAATACATAATATATTCTATTTTATTTAACAAAAAGTCAACTTAAATTTTTTTTAGCCTCCAAAGCGTTTAAAATGCTTAAAGTGTATTCTAAGTTGATTTGTTGTCCTAGAAAGGTTTTGTTGAATAAAGGTAAAATATTTCAGCACAAATTTCTATATTCAATTATATATTCAAATGAAACATCTAAAAATATTATAAAAATATATGCTTATTTATATAATATAAACAAATATTAAAACCCTTTTTTAATATGCTACATCTTTAAAAATATTAAATTTCTGCTGCAAAATAATTTATTTTAAATTTTGTTTTATTTTTTTTTTATATATTTAATGCAGCAACTTTAATATCCAAGTCACATCAACACCAAATATTTAATCAACTGTTTTTTTTTATTTAATTTGTTAGCTGTTTATACTAATCAATAATTTAATTAAAATAGTCAAAAAACTATAACAAAAAAACCAGTACATTAATATATGTTTATATTTATAATAAATTCGCACCAATTTAATGGTCAATATTTAAATTAATTATTACATTTAATACAACAAAAATACATATTTTTCATAGTGCGTATTTAATTCTTATTTACATATAATGAAATGTTTGCATGCTGCTATTATTTACTTAGCTGCCAGGAAGTAAGTATATTTATCTATATTATTCCACAACCCTCAGTACAATATACAATTAATTTCCTAAATTACTTAGATCTTCAAAATGGTAATATTCTCTTAATGCACACTTGAAGTTCGCTTTCAACTTTGACCTGCTAAGGCCGTTGCTATACTTTGAAAATCTTTTGCCCACTAAAATCAACAAAAGGCGACACTTAAGTACGACAACAAGAGCAACATTTAAGCAATACAACACCAGGACTAAAAACAATTAAAAAAGGTAACCCAAAACGGGCACAGGAACTCCACGGCGAACACTGTGCCATAATTTGTAATTGTTTGAGCCCACGCAAAAGACAATATGACAAAACAACAACAACGAAGAGTGTAACAGTTTTTATTGTTGTTGTTAAAAACAACAAACAAAAATTAAAACACATGTGCACAAACAAACAGCGACAACACACATGTGGGGCATGCCACATTGAAACCCTTGCCACAGGGCCACAGGACATGCAGATTTGTGTATGTGTGTGTTTTGTTGCTCGCTTCTTTAGGGGGTTTTTTCTTTTATTTTATTTTTATTTTTTTTTTGTGGAGTAAATGAACCCAGCAAGCCAAAACAAATAATTACGCCGAGGAGGGGCAATGACAAACCCAAGCAGGCTCACCAACCAGGACAATGCGACAGCTCGTCCTGTTCGTCCTCGCCATGTTGAATGCGACGTTGAATAAATGCTGACAATGGACGTGAAATTATGACAAACAAACAAACAAACACACATATACCCAAAGTACATACTACATATATGTAGATTATATGTTCATATATATATATAAATATATGTATATAAATGTGCTTGTGTGTGTGGCAATAGCTGTCAGTTTTATGTGTGTGTTTGTGTCGCCTGTTGGCACTTGTGACATTTGCGTTATGGCGGCCCTTGGAGCTTATTAAATTGGCCAAGCTTAGCATTTTGGCAGAGGACATTACTTGGGGCTTGGGCTTGGGTTAGGTAAAAGCACCTCAATTGGCTAGATTCAATTTGGTGAACTACTTACTTCAACAAGTCTAGTCCTTGTTAATCCTTAAGAAATACGATTCACACTAGGAGACATTTGAAATTGTTGAAACTAGTAAAAGACACACTCCTTAGAAATTATAAATTAAAGAGAGAAATCTTTTAGTACTATAGAAAGTAAATTTGAGAGACTAAAGTGTAGATTTTATTAGAATTTTTAAATTAAAAAAAATTCACAATGAAAGTATGTAGATTCAATTTTGATATCTTACTGCAAGATTTAAATTCTTAACACTATGAAAAGTCACTCCTTAGAAATTATTAATTAAAGAGAGATAATCTTTTAATACTATAGAATGTAAATTTAAATCACTAAAGTGTAGACTTTATTAGAATTTTTTAAATGAATAAAAATGAAAAATTAAAGTATATAGGTTCGACTGTGATTTTTTACCACAAGATTTAAATTCTTGAAAATAGTAAAGTCTCTCCCAAAAAATTATAAATTAAAGACATAAATCTTTTAGTAATATTGAAATATATATTAGTATATATGTAGAAAGTATTGAGAGACTAAAGTGTAAATTTTATTTGAATTTTGCAAATTAATGAAAATTTACTATAAAAAAATGTAGATTTAATTTTGATATTTCACTGCAAGATTTTAATTCTTGAAACTATTAAAAGCCACTGAAGAAAATATAAATTAAAGACAGTAATCTTTTAATATTATAAATACAGAAAATTGTATATAGAAAGTAGATTTAAAAGAATAAAGAGTGTAGATTGTAGAAGAATTTTTCAAATAAATAAAAATTAACAATAAAAATATGTAGATTTAACATTAATATTTCACTGCAAAATTTAAATTCTTAAAACAAGTAGAAAGTAGATTTAAAAGACTAAAAAGTGTAGATTGTATTAGAATTTTTCAAATAAATAAAAATTAACAATAAAAATATGTAGATTAAACTTTAATATTTCACTGAAACATTTAAATACTTTTAAACATTTAAATACTTCTAGTAAAAGTCTCTCCTAAGAAATTATAAATTAAAGACACAAATCTTTTAGTATTATTAAACATTGTATGTAGAAAGTTGATTTGAGAGACTTAAGTCTAGAGTTTATAGAATTTTTCAAATTAAAAAAAAATCAACAATAAAAATATATTGATACACACCTTCGATATTTTACAAAAAAATTTATATTTATATTTAATTTTTATTTATTTTGAACTGAACTAACTAAAGACCATTTTGATATTTTATTTTATGTGTATTTCCAAACAAAATGATTTTTATTTTGACAAAATAAAACTACTTAATTTTTGTTTTATTTTTTAAATCCATAAACTGTGCTTAAATATTCTGCTAAGCTGTTCAAAGAAAAAATGTTTAATTAATCTGCACAAATTGCTTTGATAATCAAGACAATTTGGCCAAGACATCAAAGAGATGCAATTATGCGTGTTGCCTTTGTCCGTTGCACTCTGAACACACCTTTTGTGTCTAACCAAAAAAGGGGAAAAATAATATAAAAACATATGAGAAATCAATAAGTTTGGGACATGGTTTTTAGCTTTAAAGTCAGGCAAAAAAAAGCAGCTTCACTCTCTGCTCCGGCCAATGGACACTTGAATAACAACAAAAAACAACAAGTTTAATGAGCCGGCTGCTTCACTTGATGGACGTCTTACACGCAATGCACGTTGCAGAGTGGACACAGGATAAGGATGAGAACGAGAACGAGGACGACACCAAACATGTCCTTTGCTTATTAAATTTCGTTGAGCAAGTGTTGAGGCACCCCAAGCTGAATGCAATACATACAACAGCAGCAGGAAAAAAAAAATACGCAAACAAAGCAAAGTCAGAACCTGGCAGGACAGGACAGGACAGGCCGGGCCAGGACATATACGCACGCACAGAGCAAAGGAGATAGATAGAAATAGAAGGAGATAGATACACTAAGAAAAAAGAAATTTTTTTAAGTATAGAAACACTTTCGATAAAAAAAATAAAATAAAATTCTACAAACAGAGTATAAATCTCTACAAAGAAGTGAAAATTTCCACAGTACGAATATATTTTCTATGATTTGAATAAACGAAAAAAATTATGGGTTTATAATCGGAAGTATGGATTTTCTACAATATGAAATTCAGGTGTTCTATGAAATGAATATAAAATTCATTAACCTGCAGACAATTTTCTATGCTCAATATAAATTTTTACAAAATATGTTGACTTATTTCTTTAACCAAAGTAAAGTATTTTTTTTATTCAAATTTAAAAAAGTAACGGATTTTTTTTTATTATGGACATAAAATTATAGATTTTTCCATGTTTTGTAGAATAAGTTTCCTCGAGTAATCGAAATAATTAAATAAAATAAATAAAACAGAAAATTTTATCTGCCAGAGTTACAACATTTTCTTCACTTTGTGGTAATTAAATCTACAGGGCATAAAAAAAATTTCCATGGCGCTATTTCTATCCTGTTTTTCCAACCACTGACGTCAGTTTTCCACAATTGGATGTACACTTTTTTTTGAGTGTAGTTAAAGATGGCCGGTGCGGGAATATTAGGAACATGGCAAGCGCATAAAAAGCTACGACTTTGGTCACGAGCAATGAGATTGAAGACAATTCAATTGAAAAGGCAACGATCGATAATCCTTACCACTGACCGCACATGCCATCGAAGTTCCAGTCAATGGATGCCATTGCCCGTTAGTCAGTTGGTCAGTTGGTCGGTTGGTCGGTCTGTCGGTTAGTCAGCCCGTCTCTTAAAGACTTAAAAACTCAGGCTTTGGCCTCATTTGTGTGTGGGTGCAATCTTCAGTGTGTGTGCTTTTTAATTCGGTTTACTTAGCGCCAAGTGGCCCCCAAGCAACTTTCAAGAAGTCTCTTGACTCTCAACTCTCGTCCTGGCACACACAGCTCTTGAAAGTACACACTGAACGCTGCTTTCTTAATTTTGTTTGACTTTTGCTAAAGTTTAATGCCAGACTTACATGTCTAAGCAAATGCAGACAGTCCTACTTGCCAAGGATTGGTCACTGCAGGCAGGGGTAGGGGTGTGTGTGTGCAAGGATTGAATGTGTCCCAGTGCTCTGGATATATATATACTCAAGGACCCTGTAATAGGCTGTAATCAACACCTATCAGTCAAAGAGTTGAATTGATTTGCCTTTTTTGTTTGAACTTAACGAACTGTTGACTTAGTGTACTACTTTGTTAAAAGGTATATGGAATTTAATTCTAACAAAAAAAGTTATAAAAAAATGAAATTTAATCCGTATTTATATATTACAAATAATACAAGCTGATTAATATTATATTTTAAATTTATTTTTCTATAATAAAGCAAAGTTTCCGAGTAAATAAATTCTCTTTAAACTGTTTTGGTAATACCATAAATAACAGGATACTTAATTTTCCTTCTCAAATTGTCAATAGTTGTGTTGATTTGTGTAACACATTTTTTAAATATTATATGGCAATTGAAATAATTTTGTTTGTTTTATTTTGGAGTAAATAAATTATCTTTAAACTGTTGTGGTAATACAATAAATAACTCGAAGCATAATTTTGCTTCCCAAAAATGTATAAAACATGTTTAAAATATTAAATATAAATTGAAATAAATTAGTTTGTTTCATTTTTGGGTAAATAAATTGTCTTTAAATTGTTTTGGTAATACAATAAATAATTCGAAGATTCAGTTTTCTTCACAAAAATGTCAATAGTTGCATGTGTTAAATTTTTTTAAAATATTAAGTATCCATTGAAATAATTTTGTTTGTTTTATTTTGGAGTAAATAAATTGACTTTAAACTGTTTTGATAATACAATAAATAAATTGAAACTTATTTTTGCTTCTCAAAAATGTATAAAACATTTTTTAAATATTAAATATCAATTGAAATAAACTAGTTTGCTTTATTTTGGAGTAAATATATTGTCTTTAAAATGTTTTGATAATGCAATAAATAATTCAAAACTTATTTGTGCTTCTCAGAAATGTCAATAGTTGGGTTGACTTGTTTAAAACATTTTTAAAATATTAAATATCAATTGAAATAATTTTGTTTGTTTTATTTTGGAGTAAATAAATTGTTTTTAAAATGTTTTTATAATACAATAAATAATTCGAAACTTATTTTTGCTTCTCAAAAATGTATAAAACATTTTTAAAATATTAAATATCAATTGAAATAATTTTGTTTGTTTTATTTTGGAGTAAGTAAATTGTCTTTAAACTGTTTTGGTAATACAAAAAATAATACAAAACTTATTTTTGCTTTACAAAAATGTCAATAGTTGAATTGACTTGTGTTAAACTTTTTTTAAAATATTAAATAACAATTAAACTGATTTTGTTTTTATATTTGGAAGTAAATAAATTGTCCTTAAACTGGTTTTGGTAATACCATAAATAAAAGGAAACTTAATTTTTGCTTTTCAAAAATGTTAAAAGTTGGGTTGACTTGTGTAAAATATTTTTTAAATATTAAATAGCAATTGAAATAATTTTGTTTGTTTTATTTTGGAGTTAGTAAATTGTCTTTAAACTGTCTTGATAATACAATAAATAAATCGAAACATAAAAAATGTCAAAAGTTGAATTGACTTTTGTTAAATATTTTTAAAATATTAAATTTCAATTAAAATAATTTTGTTTATTTTATTTTCAATTCCTTCTATATATATTAAATAAAAATGGCTCTAATGAATTATTCATGTTCATTTAGCCAAATTACGACTTAAATTATATTTATTTATAATTTTTGAAGACTAAGGCAGAGTTATGATGCATTAGAAATACTCTACTCTCAAATCTGCACTCCAAATGCAACCCTTTATTTCTTATAGAGCATTTGCTTACCCTGCTATTGCCAAAACTTTCTCACATACACGTGCAGGGAACTCATTTTTAAATAAACAAGGAAGTAATTAACATTTTTTGGGCATTCTGTTGTTTTTTTCTTATTATTTTTATTTTAATTTTTTTTTTTGTTGAGCTCGTTTCTACTTCATTTACTTTGCTTACTCAAATTTCGGGACTGCCTATTTACATGAAAAAAAAAAGTTTTTCCAAAAAGCTTTTTTTTTTTGTTGTTTGCCTGCAACCGGCAGCCCTCTGCCGTTCCCTTTGCCCTGGGGCTGCACTTTATAAAGTGTTAATTTGCCGTTGCTCTGAAACCGGTTTAACCCTTGCTGGCCCTCAGAGTATGTAGTATATGAACTGTATTTCTTGTTGCTCGCTATTAAAAACTTTGATTTGAGTTTTTTTGGAAGCGTGTGACAACGTCTAATGCCGTTATACCAAAAATTTATTAATAAATTTTATTAAACAATAAAATTGTTTATGGCCAGTGCCCCAAAAGTAACAACAAAACGTGCGTACCGTCTAATCAGAGACATTTTATTAGGCACTCTGGGGACGGTCAGGAGGTGACTTTGTTATATGTTTGTATTAAAAATGCATAAAACTATAACCACATAATTAGCTATTATAAGCGGCGCTGGGCTAATTTTGCATGCAGCTAAACCAACGGCAACCAAAATGTTTAACTATGCTTATTTTTATTTAAATAAAAGCCATTAATGTTTATACGGCCTGAACTAACTTTATGGGGATCATAAAAAGTGGAGCATGCATTGTTGATGTCCGTGTGTGTGTGTGTGTGTGGTGTGCTTAGTATTGTTTATGTGCACCAGGGTGATACACTGGAAAAATATGTAGTCTTAATAATTAAAAAAAATATGATTATGATTATAATAAAATACACTTTGTATGTTCTAAAATATACTAGGTTGATACACTGAAAAAATAAGTAGTCTTAATAAATAAAAAAAATATTAATATGATTATATTAAAATACACTTTGTATGTTGTAAAATATTTGTTTTGATATTAGGATTAATATCAGTTATTGTCAGATTATTCTGCTTATTTAAGAAAATTGCGCTTAATTCTTATAAAAATACTATGGCCAATATACTTGTCCTTAAGTGAAAGTATTTTTTATCAAATATAATTATTTGCACTTGCTGGACTTGAAAATAAATTATTTTAAATAAATTTTTATGTGAAGATGTCTTTAGGCCATATATGTATAGTGTTTGCTAAAACAGTTTGGAAATTATAGGCGCACGGGTGCACAAAATCAATAACTATAATTATGTATGACTTTTAAATTTTTTTTATGGTATTATTATTATTTTTAATTAAGAGTGATCCACTGAAAAAAAGTAGTCTTAATAATAAAATTAATAATTATATGGTTATAATAAAATTCACTTAGTATCTAAAATATTTGAATTTATTTTAGAATTAAGATCAGTTATTTCATGAATATTCTAACTTATTTTTAGAAAATTTCGCTTAATTTTTATTAATATATTATTGTCCTTAAACTTGACATAATTTGAGAGTATTGTTTATCTAAAATTATTGTACGCACTTTATTAAATTTATAATACATTATTTTCACAAAAAAAGAATTTAAAAAAAAAAATGAATGTGGAGATGTCCTTAGGCCTTATATATTGTCAGCTTAGACAGTTTGGAAATTATAGGCGCTCGGATGTACAAAAGCGGTACCTAAAAATATGCAGTACTTTTTAAATTTTTAGTACGGTATTATTTTTTTTAATTAATGAATAATTTGAATATTAATTTAAATTCAATTTTTTTTTTAAACATTTATTTTTACTGTTATTTTTTAGCAACTTGCTTAAATTTAAATTCATAAATAACAACGAATAATTGAGATTGTTCTTCATATTGAAACATAATTTTTTTTCTGAGTGTACACATATAGGAGTATCCTGCAGTCGGATTACATGGAATCATATAAGTATTATTCAAATCATTCTATATATATAGCTTCAATAATAAAAATGGCCTTGTTTTAATATTACATTATAAAATTTTCGATTCTTATCAAAATATTTAAATCAATTTTCATTCTCTTAGTTTAATAATTATATTCACAATTTGTTGTTAAAGTTCCGTAAAACTGCCAGACTCTCAGACTGTCCACTGTCCATCAATAAATACGATAGGCAACATCAAATTCATTGAGTAATATAGCAAATCCGCCAATGAAACTTGTTTTTCGGTTATTTTTTTTATTTTTATTGTGAGTCTGTCATAAGCATTTAAAGATCTTATCGCAGATTCAACTCAAGTTACAAATTAACTTGACCAACAAAAATTTGGGCATTTTATTTTATTGAGATTCTTTATTGTGCGTTGATCAAACAACAAAAGTTTCTGATTTCATAAGCCACATAAAATGTTAAAAATTATATGCCAAGATAAGTTATAAAATCAGCACGCGTAGCCAAAACGTTTAAAATTAAATGCCAGATTGAGGGGAGGGGAAGAGAAGACTCCCCCACAGTGAAATTTATTATCTAGCCGATATGAATCTTGGCCCAAAACAAGCAAAACCGCCAACTTGACTATTGATTGATATGAGAGATACTTGGAGGCGGCCAAAAATAAAAATAAAGCTAAAGGCAAAGCCAAAAAGTTGCGGCTATTTTGATAATCGAAGAACTTATGGGTTTTTGATGGGCAGCTACGATACATAGTTGTGGTCAAAAGTTGGCCCATTGTTTTCTTAGCCTAATAATAGAGGTTAACTAAGCTAATGAAAGACTTTGTGTGCCAGGCTGTCTCTGGGCTGAGAAGTCAATGAATTTCATTCATTAGCATTAGCCTGAAATAGAAACATAATTCATAAATATATAGGCAGACTTATTTTTAGACTTTCTGGATCAAGTCAATAAATTAGGAATCGTTAAAATAAATCTAATAAATATGCGGAGCACCTTTTTTTCAATGTTTAAATGGTGTTTACTTTGAAAATAAAAATAAACATTAAATAATATTTATTTTTTCATTATTTGCTCAAATTATTTGCCAATATTTGACCAAACTGTCAAAAATTATTAAACAAATACTAGTTAAATGTAATTAATTAAATTCTTTTGAATAATTAATTTCATAATATTTTTTTCACATTTTTAGTTTTATTTTACCCTGATATTTGAATGGAATTTCGAATAATTTTTTTAAATTTGATTTTATTAATGACATTGCTAATTTAAGACCCCGATTAAGGCCGAACCCAAGTAAAAGTATTTAATATCATGGCTCAATTAAAATACTACACAACCATCAATACTCATCATTAGTCTTACTTATGTTATATTTTTAAAAAAAAATATATCACAATTTAAATCTAAAACCCGCATAACCTTTTACACATATTTTATACGATTTTTCATTCGATTCGCTATGCAGTTGGTTAATAAAATATATGTTTTCGAAAGCATTTACCTTGATCGGCAAATGAGGCAAATGTTATGATTTGCCCTATCTACGCACATATCTAATTTTGTTTAATAAACATGCATTATATATTTGTTTATTTATGAAACACAAACTAAAATACTGGAAATAGAAAACGACAACATTTGCTTATCTAACCCGCAAGTTTGTAATGAAAACAAAACCAAATATAAAATGTAAAAAACCACCTGCCCAGCCCGAATCAAACTGGACAGCCCTGGGCCTCATTTGTGAGTTTTTTATTTGGAGGGTCGAAGAGTCTCACAGACTCATAGATGTTGGCCTGATAAGATGGTCGTAATGAGTACATTTTTTATTATTGAAATTTTTAATTAACTATTGCACAATAAACGAACGCAGACAGAGAATAAAAACAATAACAAAAAATTATGAAAATTATGCTTGGTTTTTCTTTATTTTTGTATTTATTAAAATTTATGCCCGTTGACAGTTTGAACCCCACTGAAAAATTAACCCAACTCTGTTGCCCATAAAACGCATTAAATGTGACTAGTTGGGTAGCAAAAACTCGCTATAAAGAATGATGCTCTAATATGCTCTTTTTTTAATATTTTACGATTGCGTTTTTTATTGCCTCGACCCCTGACTTGCGGAGGGAAGCAGTGTGGAGCGGGGGCAACGCGTTGATTGCACGCACCATGCAGGTTGGCATTTTATTAATGAGATTAATCAATTTTTTTTGTTGTTGTTGCCTTTTTGGTTTTTGTTATGTTGTTTTTTTTTTATATTTCTTGGGCATTTTTGAACTTGTGGTCTTTAAAGCCTGGTGTAGTCTGGTGGTGTTTTTTACGATGCCTTTTGGCCAGGGCTTAATATTTATGTGGGAGTCGTCGTACTTGTACTTGGCCGGGTTTTCAGTTGACGGCCTTTTACGATCTGTCAACGCTGTCCCTATGTGTAGAATATATGAGCTCAATTGTCTTTTTTACGACTGCAGCTCATTTGACTTTGCCCCCAACGCCTGCTGTCAACGGTTTACACAAACAACAATAGAGGCATGCAACAGCCACAAGAACAACAAACAAACAAACAACAGCAAACGTAGCATTTTATGTTCAACTACAAAATGTATGAAATGTACTGCTAATAGCAACGTCCCCTAGGAGGGGCTGTAAGGGTATCTGGGGTGTTGATATGTATAGGCGGCTGTTTGTCTCCTCTCCATCAGAGCCAAGTGCAAACAACTAAAAGGTAAGCGGAAGTTTTATGACTCCGCTCTATGCATGCACCAAGGGACCAGGTTGCATGCCACATCACATTCTATATTGGTATTATGAGGGGATGCTATATAGTAGGTGCACAGTGTTTAGGGTTAATGTGCGTATCAGGCGCCAGTTCAGGAGTGGAGTGGAGCCTCTGACTCTGTGCCCAAAGGTGCAAGCTGGCATTGACAGTTAAGCGCTTAACAGTCGTCATAAATCTTGGGTTGACTTCATTAGACGAAGTTAGCACATTTTGAAATTGCATAGTTTGCCGTCATATATGAGCTTACCTTAAGGATTAAGGATTAGCATTTGATAAAATTTAAATAGTGTGTAAATTAAAGTCAAAACTTTGTGATATTCATAACTACAAGCCAAATTTTTGTTACATAAATTAATATTCCAAATTTAAGTAGAGGAATAATTAAAATCAATTCTTGTGATGTTAATAAATACAAGAAAAATTCTAGTTACATCTTTTAGTATCAAAAACCATACAAATATTCTGTAGGCTTTACATTTTATAAAATACAAGTTAGTTTATTTATTAAATTACATATAAACTTTTGTCTACAATTTTATCAAATAAAAGTCAGTTTATTTATTAAATTACATATAAACTTTTGTCTAAAAATTGATTAGCATTTTGTTTAATAAAATATACAAATGCACAGTGTGATTTAATTTAAAATGGTATTAAAAAAGCTGCTTTTAATTATTTTAGTATGTTTTAATAAATATGTTATATAAAAAAAAACAAATATTTAATTTAACTTTTTAGGGTTGTAGGGTCAAGTACCAGTTTGGTCAATTATAATTGGTCAAATATAACATATATATAAAATCAAATAGCCAGAAAAATTAGTTCGAAAAATTAGATCGAATTTCGTAGGACATTCAGTAATGAAATTGACAATTTTAACATAAACATATATAGCTAAAAGATGTTGTTATTTCGTCGTCTATCCATCAATTTCAAAGATTATTATCTATAAAGAAGCCTAATGAATACAACTATATAAATGCAAAGAAGAAAATAAAATAAAAAAATTTTCGACTTTCTTCCGTATTTGAAACTTAAAGAATCATAAAAAATGCCGCAAAAAATGTCATCTTATTAAAAATTATATAATTGCAAAAGAAATGACTTAAACATAATAAATAATATGAATTACGGACTGGCAAATAAATATCCCCTGTGTCAGTGTCATTAATATTTGAAACTTATGAATTTCATTAGGCTTTTTCTATTCTTTTATTACATTTAAGAAATATTATAACGTTTGCTTAGCTGGGACAGCACTGATTGTCTGCCAGAATAAATAAATAAACATTTATAAGCTTTCAAAAAACTAATGTTTTCTTAAATTGGTTATGAGATTGTCGAGTAATAATATTAATTTTATTATTAAGAAGAAGATTAACAGACAAATTCTAAACCTACTATAAATATAATTAAAGAGCGCTGGCAACTTGGCTTTCAGCTCGGAGTAATAATAAAAACTGCAGGCTCATCTCTGAAAAAAAGCATTAAAAAAAAAATTATTTAAAATTTTTTAAAAATAAGTCTAATTATAGAAAAAAATTATAAAGTGGATTTTCGTCATCTGGGGCCCCGTATGTATCAGAAAAAAAAGAGAAATAGTTTGGTAAAAGATACAATTTTTTTGCTACCTAGTGTTATTTGAAGGAGGTTGTTAATTCTTTTAATAAAATTGAAAATTGTGTTGAAACCTTAAATCTGTTTCAAATTTGTTTACCATTATTGTAAAAGTATCAAATAAGATAGACAGGAAGACATTGCACTAAATCTACAATATTTTCCATTGGTAACAAAGTATTTCAACTTGTTTAATTTTGTCATCAGCTTATTTTCTGCTTTGCAAATATTTTTAATCGCATTTTTAGTGACCAAAGTAAAGATTTTACTACAGTGCATACTTTATACTACTTTTGTATTTTATTTCTTGTTTTGTAAAATATTTTTTTTTGCTGCCCGCGCATTGTTAGATCATCAGGAGCGTAAAACCTCTATAGAAAAGTTACAAAAACGCTGCGGGCCATTTGCCAAACAGCTCAAAGAGCATTTGACAAACGTTTGGATAACTGCAAAAAAAGAGGAAAAATTTATATATAAATGAAGTAAATCTGGGCAACAATTGCTCAACAAAAAGGCAATTAAATTCCCAGAAATTTCGGTATATATCCCTCACCCGACAAACCACAATGCACCATAGGCCATAAAAGCGCAGCGGAGGCTGAAGTGAGCGGGGGGGCAGTTTGGTAGCCGGTAGTCGTAAGTAGCTCGAACTCTCTGGGCCAACAATGCAACTGATTGTTGGCCATTGAGCAGTGGATTTAAGGTCACAAAAAAAAGAAACAAAAAATAGCAAAACAAATATAAAAGAGGGATCTGAGCCGGGTCCGATTGTTGGGTCAGGTAGACAGCGAATGATCGTCATCAGGTGGCATGACAATTAAAATTAGGTAACACGGTGAAAATTGGAAAGTTGCCGCCTCTCAAGAACTTTGAACTGCCGCCGATCTGAAACTCGGATATCGCTTTGATGCCGCCGCCAAATGGGGCTGATAAAGTAATTTTTTTTCTGTTAACTAAATATTTTGATTAAAGCCCTGTTGCGGCTTTAAGCCAAGCAGCGCATAGAAAAAGTAAAATCAATAGACTTCCGCTGCCGACGTCGCAGTCAGCGTCACAGCCGCTTTATTTAAATGGCAAGTTCACGCCCGACGTCGCGTCGTCGTCGTCGTCGTCGTCTCGTCTGTCCATTAAAAGCAAATTCCTCAAAACTTTGCTGTCAGCAGCAAACAATGTCAACATGCCCAAAACATGGGCCAGGACTCTGGGTCTGGGTCTGGGTCTCGGTCTCGGTCTCAGTCTTGGTAACATTGCCTGTTTTGGTCCTGATCCCAGTCCCAGTCTTTGTCCCCGTTTCGGTCACCCCTAAGAAAAATCAACGAAATATTCATGCGAAAATTTGTTAACTTTTTCTTGAGGCTCTCTCTGGCCCCGGGACAACACAAAAGGGCTAAGCTATACAATTTTGGGGCCATCTATCGCTGTCGCTCAGGACGCTTCCTACTCCTTTCCTGTTTTTTTTTTATTCATGAGCACACAAAAATAATACAAATGAAAATAATAAAAATACAAAT
The DNA here is from genome assembly GCA_035043045.1 of Hirtodrosophila alboralis. Classification (NCBI taxonomy): domain Eukaryota; kingdom Metazoa; phylum Arthropoda; class Insecta; order Diptera; family Drosophilidae; genus Hirtodrosophila; species Hirtodrosophila alboralis. The sequence continues at coordinate 785,365 of JAWNNH010000803.1, read as the reverse complement.
TGAAAGGAAAACAAAACACTTTTTGTTGTTGTTTTTAGCGGGAGGGGGGTGGAATTCGACTTCTGTTCTGCCCGCTGCCCGCTCTCTTGCCAAATAAAAATAAATATATTATTTTACACGCTGCCAAGACGCACGCCAGACGCTACACAGATCTAATTCAAATTCAGTTGAAGAAGTGGCAAAATAATGTGCCAGCAGGGCGTGCACCATGTGGGTGTGTGGAGTCGTCCTTGCTACATGCGGGTGGCCGATGGGGTTGTCTCGCCGCGGGGCGGCGCCCGTGACGACCATAAAAAAAAGGGGCAGGAAAAGGGCGACGCCGGCACGGGCCACCCATTTGTTGTACTAGACCCCCTGCCTCCCCTTGCCCAGGAAACGAAAACTCCCACACATGGCCAAAATAACTCAACTCACTCATTCTATATGCGATCCTAACGATTGCAGGCTGAAACCAATACGTGTCCTTGCGTGGAAGATACATTAACATATTTGTTTTGTCTGCTTTCCTTGTACCGTGCATTTCGTATTGGGGGGGAAGGGGTCTCAAAGTGCCCAGGAAATTATGGCGACAATGGAAAATATGAAAAGCCACTAAGACGCCTTGTACTAAGTCTGATTGTCAGGCGAAACAAAGAATTTCCAAGTGTTGACTAAAATTAGTCGAAAGTGTAATACCCTGCGTGCAAAAGGTTTATGCATTTTCAAGGTAAAATTAACTCTTACAATGAGGCATGAGCATATTTGGGATTTATGTAAGTAAGTGTTGAATTTGTTATTCTAAATTAATAAATTCTAATTATTAATTATAATTCATTGTTTTACGACCATATTTATTTATTAAATTTTTTGTTATTCTAAGAACTGTTAACTGACTTAAAATTACTCTAAAATATTTTGAATTTTAATTAATGTATATTTTTGAGTAGTTATCACAGTTATTTTAAGGAATAAACAATCAAAAATTTGAAGAAGAAATATAAAATAAATTTACACATTTTTAAGATTTCTCTAAGAATTTTCTTAAATTTAAATATTTACATTGAAAAACAAATCACTTTAATATATTTTCATGTGTAATTAATCAATCTTTCTTTTATTATTCTAAATGAATTAAATAAGACATGGTACATGAACAATAACAGAATACAGTAAGTTATAAAAGAAAAAAATAATAATTTTATATAAATTTTTAGAATCTATAAATATAATGTATGATAAACATATAAAAAAAATATTGAAATAAATTTAAAGTGAATTTTAAATAGGAATAAAACATCGGAAATTTAATGTACAAATATATTATACAGTAAAACTATTTTAAGAACTCTCTAGAAACTTTTTTAAATTTATATATAAATATTGCCAAACAAATAAATTCAAATTTTCTTTATCTGTAATTAATTTAACTTTTTTTTTAGTTATTTTGAATGAATTAGATAAATAGAGTAAATATGGTACAGTAAATTTTAAAAGAAAAAATTATGCAATTTGTTTATTAGAATTTTGGAATCAATTAATATAATTTATGACATTCATGTAAGAAAAATATTAAAATAAATTTAAAATTATTTTTCCAAAAAAGAACATCAAGAATTTAAAGTAGAAATATACAATACTACTTTAATTTTTAGAATTCTCTAGGAACTTTTTTAATACATAAATATAATTATTGCAAAAAAAAAAAATTAAATTTTTTTTTTATCTGCAATAAATTAAACTTTTTTTGTGTAATTCTAAATAAATTAGAAAGATGAGTAAATATAATTCAGTTAATTCTAGAAGAGAAAAAAATAATATGCAATTTTTTTTTGATTTTTTGAATCAATAAATATAATTTATGATATACACGTAAGAAAAATATTAGAATAAATTTAAAATTAGTTTTTATAGAATAATTTCTCTAAATAATCATTTACTAGTATGCATTTTTAATTGTCTCTAAAAAATTATATACTCTAAATTGCCGAAATAATATTTTTTCTTAGATTTCTTATATGCCCCTTGTGGTATTATATTTAGACAAAGGCCACATATACATAAATATACATATACCCAATCACCCAATGGAGATGAGGGATTTTAACGAGTTCTGGCATTTCTTGAATTCTCCCACATCATTCCTCCCACTTCCCCTCTATCTCATACTCCACTCTGACATCCACTTAGAGAGTTGAGGCATAAAAAACATATGTTGCCGGTTGGTCTGGTCTGGTTTTGGTCCTTTTACTCCTTCTGCTCGACCCGGTTGTGCTTTTTCCAACAATTGGTTTTTAGGTGGCAGTCGAGCACATTTTAAGTGGTAATCATTTACGCTTCGCAAATAAATACCGAGTTTGTGATTTGAATTTTCTTCCAGCACCCAAAACCCAAAAAAATCCCAGTACACAGTTGCCAGTTTCTGTTTTGTATTTTGTATATTGTATATTGTGTTTTCTCTGTATTCTGTTTTTTTTTTTGTGTGTGTTTTAGGGCATCCTTCATTGTTTTTGTTTTTGTTTTTTTCGCTCTTTTCGGTAGCTTTCGGTTTTTCGGTTATTTTTGTAGCTTTCTCTTACCGCCCTGTCATAAAAAATCGGCGGCCTTTGAGCATTGTAAATGTTAAAGATACGCCCCCCTTTACCCTCTTCCCCCCCTTTGTACCCACTACCTTTTCTTTTGTTTGTTTTCTTGTTTTGCTGTCAAATCTGCAATAGGTTAGGTTTATAGCGCGACTCTGCACGTTGCAGATTTAAAATTTAAGTCTTTCCCTGGGCTTAACACCTTTTATTTTTTTTTTTTTTTTTTTTTTGGCAGTCGGCTCTTTGGTTAATGAGGGTTAGACGGCATGAGTTTGATTTTTATTGATGCCTTTTCTTAAAATGAGGCATTGAAATTGTCAACCCAATCTAAGCCTGGCTCTTCACTTTCATAAAATGAAAATCGAAATTGTTGCATTAAATAACTTAACATGTCTCGTATGTACAGAAAAGTAAGTCCTTTTTGAATGAACTGTGAAAAGCTTCTTTCTTATTCTTTACAATTTAAATTATTTACAATAATCTTATATTCCATTTTATTTGTTGTATGTACTCTTAAATTCCCGCACTAAAATCTTATATTTTTTGTATTTATTTATCTGTCCATGGGGCATTAAATTAAATATTATGAAAAATCAGTGAAAAATCTAATATTGTATTATTAATTATTTTTTTAAAGTTTCACTTTCATAAAATGAAAATCGAAATTGTTGCATTAAATAACTTAACATGTCTCGTATGTAAAGAAAAGTAAGTCCTTTTTGAAGGAACTGTAAAAAGCTTCAGTTGGCAAGGCATTCTTCTTCTTTAATATTTAAATTATTTAGAAAAATCTTATATTATACATATTTATTGTATGTACTGTTAAATTCCCGCACTAAAATCTTATATTTTTTTTGTATTTATTTATCTATATTTACATCTGTCCATGGGGCATTAAATTAAATATTATGAAAAATCAGTGAAAAATCTAATATTGTATTATTAATTATTTTTTTAAAGTTTCACTTTCATAAAATGAAAATCGAAATTGTTGCATTAAATAACTTAACATGTCTCGTATGTACAGAAAAGTAAGTCCTTTTTGAAGGAACTGTAAAAGCTTCAGTTTGCCTGGAATTCTTCTTCTTTAATATTTAAATTATTTAGAAAAATCTTATTTTATAAATAATTGTTGTATATACTTTTAAATCCCCGCTCCAAAATCTTATATTTTTTTTGTATTTGTTTATCTATATTTACAGCTGCCTGTGGGGCATTAAATTAAATATTATGATACCATAGCAATGATAAATCTAATATTGTAGTATTAATTATTTTTTTTTAAGTTATATTATTATTGAGTAGAAAATGCTAAGTACTCTGTACTCTTTATTGACAATATATTGTTATCCCACTTGTGAATCCTATCTATAACATTCAAGTGAATAAAAATGAAGATTAAAAAGTGTTTTTATATTCTCTTTTTTTTTGTTTTTATAATTTCTTTTTTTAAAATTTATTTTAAGGTATGTTTTGCGAACTGCATTAATTTTCAAATCGTTTTAATAAAACTGAATTATTCGCTTTTATAAAACTGAATTTACAGATTTTTTAAAATTTGATTTCAATATTTATTTAGTTAATAATACTTTTACTCCAAGTTGCCTAAAAATTCGATTTTCTTGATGATTTCCTTAAAAAAAATATTAAATTCTTGGACTTCTCAGGAATTTCTTGATTATCGCTTCTAATTTAAATATTTATGTATATATTTATTCATTTATTTATTTTATTAAATTTTAAAGACAATAAAATACTTTTATTTATAATCTCTGCTTATATTCAATATTAATATAATTCTAAATAATAGATATGTAGTTGCTTAATTTAAAAATATACTTTGTTATTTATTTAAAGCAATATGCAGATGGTTTTTTAATTTTAAACAATTCAAGTTGATCTAATGTCTTTCAGTTATACTAATCTATTGGTAAATTTAAACATTTGGGTTTACGAGTTTCCCCACTATTTGAGGCTATTATTTTCGTTGCTTTCACATGGGTATTCTAATTTTTATAGACCAATTACACTAAGGCAGTAACTCAATATGAACTCGTTTAGGGTTTGTACTTTCGTTGGGGCCTAAAAGTAAAAACCAAAAACGAAAGTTCACTTTGTGGTCGCAAGTAAATTAGACAGAGAGTGAGAGAGAGAGATAGACTGAAATGAGAAATGAGTTTAAAGAACCAGCTGAACGGGTAACCACTCAGCCCTCAGCCTGGCCAAGTCAATCGGGCCAGAACGGAGCGGCCTAATGAATTGGCCGCGTGTGCGCAACCGCAGTTAATGACACACACGCACGAAGAAAACAAGAAAATAAGAAGAGAAGAACGATGAATGAAGAAAAGACTGAAAAACTTCAAACTCAAAACTCGAGTAACACGATCAGGTGCGAACAAAATTATCAGACCCTATAGACTGAAAAGCAGATGCAGATGCTCAGCAGATGCCAAAGCCAGCGGCTAAAAAGGCAAAAAGAGAGAGAGAACTATAAAAAGAGGCTGACACAGAGCCAAACAAAAAAAAATCAAAACTTGCCGCGAAGTTAATTATAATTGCCTGGGCAAAAAAATATATAAAAAATGAAATAATAAAAAAAAGAGAAAAAGGTTCGTAGGTTGCGCGGGGAGTCAGATCAACAAAAGGCAAAGGCAAGTCGTTGGTTTTATTGATTCGGCGATGGAGTTTTTTTTTTTTTTTTTTTTTTTGAAGTGTGCGTGTGCCGGCATCTTAAATAATTTTTCATTTGAGGCACGTCTGACTGGGACTTGGCATAACTCAGCTTATGAAATATCATTCAATGTGTATGCCGACTGCTGCGATTTTGGTTTTCATAATTATATTTAATTTCAAGGTTGCCACGGCGGCGGAAAACAACAAAATAATTGCCTCAACATAATCGAGTCGACTCTGGCAACTGCTTAACGCCTTGTCAGAACAATGGCCTTAGCTCTATGATTAGGCCCAACACTGTAAAGATATTATATATTAGATACACTATAATATATATGGAGAGTATAGACATGAAGTTCAATTGTTTAGCTGCTGTGTGGGCGTGTGTGCCAGTGTGACCAAGTGCTGGGAATTAGCTCAAGTGCAATGCTCACATGTGTAAAACATGTATTCAAAGAAATAATTATCAAAGCTTCAACATAATAGATTTGTTATTGAGCAACGTTTGAGGTCTGCGAAATTGATTGAAACAGTCGTTGTGTATCGTATATACACTCAAAAAAAAGTGTACATCCAATTGTGGAAAACTGATGTCAGTGGTTGGAAAAACAGGATAGAAATAGCGCCATAGAAATTTGTTTATGCCCTGTAGATTTAATTACCACAAAGTGAAGAAAATGTTGTAACTCTGGCAGATAAAATTTTCTGTTTTATTTATTTTATTTAATTATTTCGATAACTCGAGGAAACTTTTTCTACAAAACATGGAAAAATCTATAATTTTATGTCCATAATAAAAAAAATCCGTTATTTTTTTAAATTTGAATAAAAAAATTACTTTACTTTGGTTAAAGAAATAAGTCAACATATTTTGTAAAAATTTATATTGAGCATAGAAAATTTTCTGCAGGTTAATGAATATTATATATTAATTTCAAAGAACACCTGGATTTCATATTGTAGAAAATCCATACTTCCGATTATAAACCCATAATTTTTTTCGTTTATTCATATCATAGAAAATATATTCGTACTGTGGAAATTTTCACTTCTTTGTAGAGATTTATTTAAACAGAGTGTTTGTAGAATCCTTTTTTATTTTTTTTATAGAAAGTGTTTCTATACTTAAAAAAATTTATTTTTTCTTAGTGTAGACAATCAGAGTTATAAAAATAAAATTAGCCAAAACAATTGAGTGACCCTAGAGAATTATTCAATTGGCTATCAATTGGCATTGATATTGCTTTAAAGTCTATGAAAATTAAGACATTTTTTGTTTGAGTAAAGTCCCTGCTCGGGCGACAATAAAATGGTGTTTTTAATATGGCAAAATTATCTAGCTAACGCTGCTAATTTCATAATTTAATTTAAAATACCTCAAACTTGTAAAAAATTCCACTAAAAATCAAATTGAAGCCTTGTGAATTGCTTTTGTTGATGAAAATATCACTTTTTTCTAAAAAGTTGCTTTCGAAATATTTCTAACAAAAGGGTGTTGCTAATGTTGTTAATAATAATGAAGTTGTCTTCAAATTGTAGCAAATGCATTTAACATACAATTTTCAAAAACAGACAATCGAAACATTTTTTGCCTTTTTGGTTATTGACATATCAATTGCCCAAGCCATGTAAACATATCAAATCGATCGTGCAACTTGTCATGCCCAAATAGACCGAAATGCCAATAGATGTCAGACACTAAATGAAATTGTAAACACACACACAGAGAGATAACTGTGACTGTGACGCATTGTGTTCAAAAGAAATTAACACGGAATCAAATAAAAAACATCAACAGAACAAACAAAACACTATAATAATAACAACATCAACGAGTTAAGTAAAAGTATTGAAGGCGCTAAGGGGCGACTGTTAAATACTCTGTTGCCAGTAGGCAGAAGGTTTGTTTTTTAGATTTCATTTCGAATTTAAGCCTGAAATTATATTTGAATTAATTTATTTATCTGTATAAACATGTTTACTAAATACTCGCTATTTGTAAAAGATTGAATGTAAAGATATTTATTAAATGAATATAATAAAGAATATCGCAGAAGCATAATACTAACATATATGATCTGGTATATGAAGTGTGGACTTATTCTTGCTAAAATAAGTTTTAGGGAAAACAGCTGTTTCGCTTAATGTAATAAGGACTGATCCACAATTAAGATTTAATATATTTCTTTTCTTATTTTAGATTTAAAAAAAAACAATAAACATTTTTTCAAGGATTGAGATATACGAGTCATGGAAACAAATAAATACAGTAGTGGACAAAAAAAAAATCCGGACAGCCGTATAAGCTAATTTTAAAACGGCAGGGGCTTGGCAAAACTCTATTATAACTAGACCTCGGATTTTGCATATATTTTAAATATTTTTGGCATTTTTTTGCAAATATTTTGCATATTTTCAATATTATGCACTAAAATTGGTTACATTTAAACGATAGCACATCTAGATACAAAATTTAATAAAAACCTGATGAAAAACAAAAAAAATATGCAAAATCTGAGGTCTAATTATAACCACAAGAAAACTTGAAGATTAATTCGATTTCTTATTGTAAAATGAAAAGTGCAAACAAAAATAAAATAGTTAAAATGTCAACAAATTACATAAGCTAATAAGGCGTCCGTATTGGCTTTCCGGTTAAAAAATTTAAATATTTGGACTATAAGCACAAAAAATGGATTTAGTCTGTTAAATAATCCATAAACAACATTTAAAAAATTGCAGAAATTCATAAAAACTACATACTTTTTGTTTTGAAGATCATTTAGAAGAACCAATTTTGTTAACATAGCTAAAGTAACTATTTACTTGATTTCATAAATAAAATATAATGTTAATAAAATAAAAACGTAATAAAATCAAGAAATTTTTGGGTTTTTGACTGTCCGAAATTTTTGTTGTATTGTATATAAAATTATTGCTTAAATTTTCCGAAAAAAATGTTTAAAAATTTATTATATTGTAATTTTTATTTGAAAAGTCATAACAGCTGCGGTATCTAATTTTTTTTTATTAATTTACCTTTTTTTTTATTTTTTTATTTTTCTTAAACAAATTATGATTTTCTGATTTTCACTATGTGAAAGAACGTCAGAAACTCCATAAGGATCGGCAAAAAAGTGGAAAATTTTGTTTGTGGATACCCTTACTCCACTTTTTTATAGCAAAGGGCCACATTTACTCGTTTTTTCGTTTGGCAACAGAGTATAAAAGTTGTAACCAGCCAAGCAGCTCAATTTGATTTTCAGAGCGCCAAACAAAGTCCATGTCAAAAAAATGTTGGTTGTTCGTTGTTGTTGTTGTTTGTTGCTGTTGTTGTTGTTGTTGTTGTTGCTGTTGTTGTTGTTGTTGGGCTTTCAACGCCTGCGCAAAAGTCAAGCGCGACAAGCATCATAAATTGAACTACAACATGCTAAACAAACCCAACAACAACAGCAACAACACGACTCGCTGTGTTGCTTTGTCGTGCAGTTTGTACCACACCCAACAACAACAACAGCAACAACAATTTAGTCAATACACATAGATATGCATCTATGAGTGTATATGTATGGGTTCAGGTTTGGGCCTGGTTCTTGCTTGAGCTCTCTCAGCCGTCAACTTATTGAATTTCACACGCAAAATATAGAGTGTCTAAGTGCAGCAAGGTGATCTGGAAAACTCCATATGAACACAGCTTTCGGAGACTCTATGCAACTTGTGTTAATTGCCACAATCGCTTAGTCATATATATATATATATATATATATATATATGTGTGTGTGGAGCTATTTGAGATCACTCAGAACTGGCAATCGCGTTGCCCCACAACACAAGTTTCAACACCAACTCCAGCTGCGTTTTTGTGTTTGGACTGTTGATGGCTTTTTCTAGTGCTAAACTGATTATACTTAAAGTACAATATAAGTACACTATGCATACCACACTGTAAACATGAAAAGATACAGATACAAGTCTCGTGAACATGAATAGTTATATGAATAAATCACAGATAGTGATGTATTTGTCGGGAAAGTGCTTTTAGTTACTTATGAGCTTTGTTTGCTTATTTAAGTTAGAATAAATTAATTGTATTATTTTTTATTTTATTTTTATATAGAATCTTTACAGATTACACTGTGAAACAATTTTTATATAAGGAATAATGATCATATGTACATTGTAGTCCTACTCGAGTATTGTATTAATGCATTCTTGAAATTTTTAGATGACCCCTAAAACTTCTAGGTCCTTTTTGCACTTAACACGTAATTACACTTTTTTTGGCAAACGAATAAAACTTTTCCTTACAGATTATGAACGGAGAAAAATCGATCTTTTAATTTATATATATGTTTATTTATACTATATATTAAGTACTGGGAAGAAATAGGCTGCCCAATCTAACTTTTTTGGAAAAATCATTCCATTTTTTTAACTTTGATTGCCATTCAGTCAAAAAGTTTCCTTTGCACCAATTTATTTAAATTTTTTTAACTAATCTCCAATCAATTTTGTGTATTACAACGTTTATTTGAACTGAATTGGTTGAAAATTAACAAATTTTGTGATAAAATACGTATGGGAGTAATTAAAGACTAGCGTGTTTTTTAATATCACTTTCCGGTGAACAATATTCAATACCGCTGAAATAATTTTTTTTTTTTGATAAGCCTAAGGTTCTTTATCACAAAAATAATTATTCAAAATTTTTCTATGTTAAAAATAATTATTCAACATTTTTCTATGTTAAAATGGACTTTTGTTAAATATTTTAATATATTTTTGGCATGTTTTTTGGATGGGCTCATGTATTTGACCAAAACCTGTGTATGGCTAAACCGTTTTTAAAAATTAATACATCATTAAAAAACTAATGCATATTGTTATATATAACTCAAACAGATTATAGTCGATAGCTTGGAAGTTATTGATTTTGGCATAACCCAAAAAATGATTTAATATCAAAAAAAAAAATTTATAATTATTTGGCAAGGTAAATTTGTCTACATATCAAACCAATTTAGTAATACACGATTATTAAAAAATTCCATCTCAGCCCTGTATAGTCCTTATATTGCCAAATGAAGGTCTCTTTAGTTGTTGACAAAAATCAATCTAAAACTTACAATGAGGCACATTCTTTCTATAATCTTTTATAAAGCAAATTGAGTTTACTTTTAATTAATAAATAAATTTCTTGATGCATTCCTTTTTTTTCAAGTATCACTGAGTGTGTTAATGATCTCCAAGTAATTTTACTATAAAATAAAGATTTTCTTTATGTGATCAATGTCTGATATACCCTTGCTATATAAAGATCAACTTGAATATCGGTAAGCAAATAATTAACACATTGATTTATTTTACTTTTCTCTCGACACAATAAAAGTCCATTTATGGGCAGTTTTGGAATCTATTGAGAGGTGTTTCCCACACATTATGGGCCAAGTGTCGACAAATAGTCGGCAATGCAGCAGCGGCATATAAAAGATAATCAAGGGCTGACCCCCAGGGCACAGTGCATTTTGTAGAATTTCAAATAGAGCAAAGCATTGATAATTATAAATATTCATGCTATTTAAGCTATATATACATGTATAATAAAATGCAAATGTGTCAATTAAAGTGTGCTTTATTTTGACAACAGCAAAATGTCTCGGGGCCCCCGGTTCCTGCCCCAGTTTCATACCCATGCCCAGAGTGCATCAATGTGGATGGATAGATAAATATATATAGACAGCACTTGGATGCCAGTTGGATGTTGAAGTGTTACACTCGGCTGGTTGTTGACCTCACACAATGAGTAGTTGATGTACATCATGAAGTGCGCCAACAAAGCGTAGTTTCACTTACAATTAAATGACGTCGATGACATTTCTACAATTGTTTGCCACAAAAGCAACGGGACATCAATAAAAAAAATGAGACCCTACAGGGTGAGTGTGTGTGCGATGTGTGTGTGTATCAGATTGTGGTTATAAAAGGCCAGTCGATCGGTCAATGTGCCAGTTGCCCGCATCACAGAGCAATCAAATCGCTGAACTTATGCAATGCACGAGACGCGCTGACACTCGCGGGTCTGGCACAACATTTAATTGAGTTATTATTACAATTTGCATAAACCAAACTCAACGCTGCTTTTCTAATTAGTCAACCAAGCGCCACACGTGCAACAGCAGAGACTCTGACACACGTTGCGACCGGTTTCCGCATTTCGATCCCTGTTTGGGCGCCTTGCCATTCCGTACATTTTTGATTGACGTAATGCATCGAGAGAGGCATCGAGCGTTGCGGTTTCCGGTCGTCTGCTTGGTCCATTCCGTCCAGTTGCCGGTCCACGGTTTGGTTTGCTTTGCTTTGCTGCACACGAAAATTTATGTTTATTGACGTTTGTCAACAATTTATTTAAATTTATTGTGACAGCTTTTTTTACTTCTCTCGTGTCTGCCTCTTGAATACATTCAAAAACATAGTACAAGCATTATGAATGCGGCATGTGAATGTCTTGTTTGCCCATCCCCCCTCTATACATCTTGATGTATTAATTGAGGGAAGCAGGGGGGCGTTAATCATGCGCAGTTGATAGATGTTGATTTCTCTCTCTTTTTTTGGGGCAACATTATAATGTGCAGGTGTATCAATTAAAATGAGCTGGAATTAAATAAACGAAAGAAACGTCACAAAATTAGTTATAGGCAATTGATCATGCTAAGTATGAGAGGCGTATATATAGTTAAACATTAGAATTAAACGATTGATCACTTATAAGGTTAATTAAATATTCGACACACTAATGAGGGCTAGAAATAAGAAATAAATATTATTTTTATATCCTGGCAGTAATAATAATGTATTAAAAAAAATATATATGTAAGAAGTAATGGAGGGAAGAACGAGTCGATCCTCGAGACTTATCGCTACTTTAAATATCGATTAAATCGAATTTTTACTATCAATATATCAACCATCAATATAAGATATTTATATTTACAATTTTTACTATCAATATATCAACTATCAATATAAGACATTTATATTTAAAACATTATTTTGCAGAGTATTTTTATTTAAACCAAAAAAGAAACTGCTAATTTCCTTTATATTTTTCTTCTACAAATTTAAATATTCGACCAATTGTTCCTATGGCAGCTATATGAAAGGTTTTTCGAATTTTTATTAAATTTAATTCAGATTTTTTATAGGAAAGTCAAATATAGAAAATGGCAAGTTTAGTTGAGCTATCTCTAAAAACAAGAAAGTTGCGAATACAACAAATTTTCAATCGATTGTTCCTAATAGGCCTATAAAATATAGTAGATCGATTTTGTTAAAATTTTGTTAGATTACACTAGTTTACAGCAAAAAAGGAGCTGGGCTGTCATATACTTTTTTTTGATGTATTTTTGAGCGCTGATTTCAAAAATGCAAACCATTTTTTTTTTCAAAGAATGGTTTTCGAGAAAACCGCGAATAGCTAGTTTTTTGGCATTCTTTGGACTTATTTATTTATATCTACATCAGATCTTATTTGATCTTAAATAATGTTCCACAATTCAACAGGTAATTGTATTCCCTTTCTAAAGGTATGCCGTTTATGCGAATCGAATAAGAATTATAGCCATTACAAACCCTCATAGTTGAAAAATGTGAACATTTTTGGCATTTTTGCAAAATTGCTGAATTTCAATGGGAATTTTAAAAACTTAAAAAATTCGTTTAAATACTTTTTAAGATTTATTATGTTAGATAATTCTTTTACAAATATTTTAAGTATACACTTGTCCAAATCGGTCAGTAAATGTGATAGTTATTCAGCAATAAGTAAAAATACCGAAGATAAAATTCACCTTGTTTATCACTTTTCCAGTCATATTTGACGAAATTTTATTATAAATAATTATTTACATCATAATGATACATTGAAATGTTGAGTTTTTTTATAGAAGAACTCATTTTACATCCTAATGCTAATATTGTATTATTTTATTTTCTTTTAATGGAAGCTATAAAATATGATCAAACTCTGATGAAAACTTATCTAGATTGTAAAAATCGTAATTCTACATTGATTTGTCAAATTTAGATTTGATATTTAGTATTATATTTTTGACCGATCATTATTATTTACTGCTGCAGAATCCGTCTGATTCTGAACCTTTTTCAAGGATATAAAAATGAACTCCGAGCTCAATAACAAAATTGCAGTATATTTTCTCTATTTTAATTGCTAAACGAAATGTTTTTTTAATACCATCATGACCAAGTAGTTCCTACAATTATACTTAAATTTAATTCTTTGAATTTTTACAGACTTCCCGTCATGACTAATCGAGAACGCTTTTGTGCCGCTTCCCAGGAACTTGGCAACTTGCAATCATTGATGACTAAACCAAGCAAAAGTTTAGTTAAAATCCTTTTGCATTTAATTTATTGTTGGCTAAGCCTGAGGCAACGAAGCAGCATAAAAACGCAACCCTTTTTTTGCCATCTTGGGGTATTGCCTTATTTACGTTAACGTGTTCAACTAAGGCAACCTGTGTGCCCCAAAGAGACTACAAAACATGCGCAGACATAAATCATAAGCGGCGGCGGCGAGTTACCCAGAAACGGAATGGCCAAAGATACAGATACACCTATACGAGATACAGATATAGAAATGGCAGTCAAAGTTTTTAACAAGCATTTAACGATTTAATTTGGCAAATACAAAAAGCCCTGCAATAACCAAAAGGTTAAGAGAAAGACGGACAAAGAGAGCTTCAAACTAGCAAAGGGTTCAGGAACTAACCAACGGATATTTATGGGTCGCAGGCGCAACCTTGCCAAAAAAAAAAAACAAAAAATAATAAAAGAATTACAAAAAAACAAAAAGAGTGCAGAACGCGACTGGAGAATTGCTAACTGCGGCAACTGTTGGCGGCGGCATACCCATATGCAAAAGTGCCCTAAATGACCAACCAAAAGGGATAGAAGCTGGGCCAGGACTGGGATGAGTTGGGCTGTTGTCCCGTATGGGGACTACGTAGTGTATGTAGCATATGTGTGCGACTGTTGGAACTGCCGAACTGCCGACTGCAAATGGAGCACATAAATTATATTCCATTCGATGATATTTGCGTTTTGCTGCTCTTTACTTAAAAACAGCGCAACCAAAGCCAAAAGGGACCAAGGCAAGGACTCGGGCATCGAAGCAATTTTTAAGTTTTTCAACTCTGGCAAAGTCAGCAATTTGGTATGGTCATATTTCTCCAGACTACACACATGCATTTTAATGTGTGTTTTGGCTTTTGGTTCTTTCAATATTCTTTTTTCTATTTGCTTTCGACATTTTGTGAAATGTGCCTTTGACTTGGCGGCTGTGGCTGTGGCTCTGGCTGCTGCTGTTCGGGTTCAAATTAAAGGATTCAAGGCTCGACCGCAATCATTTATCGACTCGTAACGTTTTGGCTTTTTTCTATCTATCTGGCTAAGTAAATGCGCCATAATTTATGGAGCCTGCACCATTAAAATATATGTGTGTGTGTGCTCTATAAGCCCGCCCATTAAAATTGCTGCTAGGGTATTTTTTTTCTTTCTTTTTTTATATTGGCTTTTGGACCATTTGTTTTGCGGAGTTATTTTTTAAAAATTTATTTTTTTATCTTTTGCTGCTAATTGCACTTCTCGGCAATTGATTTAAATTATCTACAAAATATATATACGCACACAACGTAGATTTTTTTTATACTTTTATTTATGTATTTATATTCATATAAATATTTCATAAATTTGGGTCACAATTGGGTTAACCAGCGTTGAAAAACGTTGCAATTAAGCTGCACATAAAGTACACAAAAATGGAAAAAAAATAATAATAATAAGGCAGATACAAAAAAAAAAAAATTTATATCGCAAGTTTATTAAAAACTCTGTCACTAGCATATGCAGAAATTTTTATTGTTGTCATTGGTTTGCATAAATGTGACATAAACAAATGCATAAATCTCATTTTATGTGCTACAAACATCAAATGTATTTTTTATTCGCCATCTGTGTTGTGGTATTTATATACTCTATAAAAGCTAAAGTTTTCAAAACAAACATTACAGGGATTTTGTATACTCTGTTACCTGACAGCCGCAAAAGGCAATAAACAACTAAGTGGAAAATGCAAATAAATTAATTATTTTCAGAGGGGATTTATGGTTTGTGGAGAAATTTAAATAAAAAAATGTATTTCTTTAAATTTGTTACAGTTTAAAGAAAGTGTGATTTTGCAAGAAAAAATAAATAAAATACTATAGAACTAGATATAAAATATTTTATAGAACTGGGAAAGTTTATATTCAAGATATTTTTTAATAGAATTTCTATACTATATATATTTGTTATTTTAGATTTTTAATAAATAGCTGTGAATCTAGCGAAATTCTAGTAGAGTTAAAAGAATGATTATATGCTTTATTATTAAATAAATATTAATTACATATATAAGTTATTTATCTAATTTTTTCATCAGAAAGAAACATAAATTAAAAATTAAAATATTGCTTTAAATATTTTACAGTTTACAGAATGTGGAAAATCATAAGAATTTTATTTAATTGAGATTCAAGACATTTAAATAGAATTTCTAATTTTTTAATATTGTTATTTTAGATATTTAATAAATAGTAAAATTTATAGCAATAATACAACTTCTTAAATAGCTGTAAATCTAGCTAAATTTTAATAGAATTTATAGGCTGATTATATGCTTTATTACTTCGAAATATGTTCATATTTATGACAATATATTAATTACATATATAAGTTATTTAGTAAATAGAAGATGCAAAAAAAGTAGTTTTTTTTTTGAAGAGAAAAACCTAAATTAAAAAAAAAAAATATTTTACAGTTTACAAAATGTGAAAAATCATAAGAATTTTATTTAATTAAGGTTTTTATTCAAGATATTTAAAAATAGAATTTCTAACTATTTAATTTTCTTATATTAGAGTTTTAATAAATCGTAAAAATGTTAGCATTAATACAATTTCCTTACTAGCTTTAAATCCAGCTTAATTTCAATCAAATGATTATTTACTTTATTTCTGCCAATTATATTCATATTTAAGACAAAGTATTAATTACATATATAAGTTAATATTTGGTTTCATTTCCAGCACTGAAATTTAAAATTTCTAAGCTTTCTCAATTATTGACAGCAATCAACATAATTATTTAAAATGTTTTAAATAACATTTAAGTGATGTGTCTGTCTACAAAATTGTCTCAACTGCAATATAACTTGCTGAGAAAATGCTGTCTGTGCGTTTACTGGATGGTTCATTAATGGCATATACAGAGAGATACAGAGAGACACACAGCAAACAGCAACTTGTTAGCCATAATGGCCAGTAAATTAAACATTTAATTTATTAACAAACAGTTTGCTGCCAGTCGGCAGTGACAACCAAACAACAACAACAAAAATAACAACAACAAAAATTACAACAACATTAATTTCAGTGCAGACAACTGCAACAAACGACTTTGAAGAGCTTCTGCAATGAATTCTGTTGTTTGTTTTGCATTGAGCATTAAGCAGTTGATGAGGCTGTTTTATTTGTGGCGCATGCAGTAGACGACTCAAGTTTTTAATAGTTTAAAAGCACACACACACACACACACACATACACAGAAAATATGAAAACAAATTAAGGCTGTTAAGTCATAACAAACTGAGACTCGAAACAACTTGTGAGTACCCGTACTTGGATTTATATATTCGTTTGCCCAAAGTGCAGCTCAATTGAAATGCTCACTTTGAAAGAGCAATAAAACAAATTGCACTAAATTGATAATTAGCCGGGTTATGTTTTGAGAACGGGTACTTAATGCATAGATTGAAGACTTTGTGGAATATTTCGGATGTGCCAGGTGGTGGATGGAGAGCTTTAAAGTAGAACATACTCTCCAAAGTGCAAATAAAGCATTTCCTCAAGCTCTAACAAGCTGCTTGAACTTTGAAAAAGTCAATTTAAATTAAGATAATGAGCTGAAATGAAGTTTTTCTATTTTTTAGTTGAAATATATTTTTGCGAGAGTTTTAGAAATATTTATTAAATATTTCAGATTTCATTTTAGAGAGCATTAATTGTTTATAAAAAGTCAGAAATATTTTATTTTAATAGCTCAAGATACTACTCTTCAAGTTAGCATTAACATTTACAAATATTGAGAATTATTAAATAAAGAAATGTTAAAAATAATAATTATAGCTTTTATATTTAAATATATTTCCTTAATAATACTTATCTAATAAAAACTATTATTGACACAAGGAAAAAGTGTTTTTTTTTATCAAAATTTATTGAATAAAATATTTGCAAGTCAAATTATAATAATTTTGCTATTCGCAGTGCAATAGACTTTACAATAATTTTTATAATTTCCAGAGGTCATGGCCTTATTTTACTGATTAGATTATAAGCAAAAAAAATATTATATTATTTTTCTCTTTTAAATTAATGTAAGCAGCATTATTCCGCTATATAGGCCAAAGTAAATTTCGTTTTGAATTCTAAACGGCTGAACGCTTTTTAATATATTTCATAAATAAATGCAAACCATTTACAAATTTTTAATAACTACTTTAAATTCAATAAATTTTCATATTTGCCATTTGGATTCCAGAGTGCTTCATGCCACTTGAGATGTGACCCACAAGAAGCGACATTGCTCCAATTTTTTGTTGTATTCTGCGTACTCTGCTAATATACTTCCCAGCCTTTGGCTGCTCAATTTATGACTTTTAAGAATGCATCATATATCATTATAATTGTCAATAATCGTTCGATTTATTTATATTTTCTCATATGTGCCATGACATTTTATAGCCATTTGCCGGAGCCCATAAAACTGCGACATTCTTTTTTATTGTGTTTTTCCAGCTGCTTATAAATCATGCGAATATATATATGAAAGCACCAAAAAATGATACAAAAAGGGATGCACAGGGTTTCAAGTAGTGACGAAGTTTTAATACTCTGGTGGAACATTATTTTTTTTAGGTTTTTTTTTTATATTAAAAGTAGTTAAAATTTTACTGGTATTTTAATAGTATTTTTAGCAATAAATAAAGTATTATTTTTAATGAAGTAAAATCACTATTAATAAATAAAATGCAATAATATATAAATATTATATTTAATATTATATTAAGTTGGTTTTTGCCTTTTTAAAATTAATATTAGTAATAAATTAAGTATTCCTTTTTTTAAGCAAAAGCAAAATTAATATATAAAATGCGAAAATATATAAATATTTTATTTAGCTAAAATGATAAATAAATTTTGGCTACAGTGATTAAGATTAAATTGTTAAAATAAAACTTAAGCTATTTGGCTCTAGAGCAGCTATACTTAAATAAATTAAATATAAATAATTTTCTGAAAGCCTTTATATCAAATATACATAAACTCTATGTGATCTAAAAGCATTTAACATTGGCATACTCTTCAATATAGGAAAGTGTATACAAAAAATAAGAACATTGCATTGTTGTCCTAAGACATCGCTCAGTCGTAACATTTTATTAGGCATAACATTTTTTTTTGCTTTTCCTACGGTTAAAGACGCATTTGCATAAGCGCAGGTTAAGTTTTTTTTTATATAATTTTATTTTTTATTTTTTTGGTCCCGTTTTGGTGGTCCTGGACTTAGATCAAAGGTGGCCGCTATCAATATTTAAAAGCCAACAAGTCAAGGTCACATGGCCAAAGGCAACAGACAAAACAACAAAATTATGAATGAAAGCGGCTGAAAAGAATTTTTTTTGTGCGTGGCCGTTGTCGTCATTGTTGTTGTTGTTGTTGTTGGGTAAACTAGCTAACTGTCAGCGGGCTTAACTTTACAGCGCTGCATGAATAAAAATTTAAATAATTTATAAAATTTGTTACTTATGGCGGCCCCCGTATAAACAGACCCACAGGCATCCGCCAAGAGTAAAAATATGGCAAAACAATGTTGCGCCCAAAATGTACGAAACGGTGGCGTATGCGTAATCCGAAGTGCCGGTAAACGTGCAGTGGTCTGGTTCCGTATCTCCATCTGCTCCTGGCACTGTTTCTGCTCCTGTTTCTGTACCCGGAACGGGGGCTTAAGCTTTACGGAAGTTGACTGGCTGCCTGGCCTGCTGCTGCTGCTGCCGCTGTTGCTTTTGTTGTGGCGTGTGTTTTATTTTTAACGAATTTTTATGATGTCTATGGCAATGGGGCAGACATTCTTTTTGTGCCACCGCCGTGGTACATTAAAAAGCGTCTACTGGGTCCACTCCTACAACATACCCCTGCCATGTCTCTCATCCCATTTACCTTCCATTGTTCTGCATATTTTAGTGTGTAGTGCCGAGTGGCGTAATTTTTGTCTTCTCCGAAAACTCTGGTGCGATAATAGCATGAGTTTTATGCTAAATGGAAATTTTCAGCATGCAATTTGCTTAGCTTAGCTGAGAGTCCCCCCCCTTAGTGAGGCACCTGAGCGTACCGCTTTCCACCTCACAGCCCCCCGCCTTTGTCAGTCTATTGATTTGTCGCTTTGGCTTTCGGCGACGGTGCGTATGTGTAATCCCATTGACTTGACGCGCTTGGCTGCCTTATTTTTGCGTAATTTAATAACTTTGTTTAACATAATTGTCAATTGAAGCGGCGACATCGCCGTTTATAGGCCGTTTAATGCGTCACATCGATAACAGCGGCGGGAACACGGCTTAAGTCACCCACATAAAGTGTAATGAGCTTTGAAATTTGATAAAAAAAAAAACGGAAAAAATAAATAAAATAAAAGTAAATCCATGTAAATGCTGCGGCAGGCTATGAAACACCTCACAAAATCGTTTTTTTTTTTAGGATTAGTTATACTTTTATTTGTACAGCGTGCTTAGAATCACAGTTCTGAATATGATTGTAAATTCTAATGTATAAATTTTAGCTTTGCTTTAAATATATAATTATTTAAATTGTTATCTTATAATTCCAGTTGACTAAGCGTGGGTGTTTATTTGTTTTAATATACAATTTTTTTTTAGAATTTATTATATAAGCAATGGAAGGGGAATAGGAATATCTACACAATTATGTATTTTGTATAATAATATTTTAAATATATGTGTGTAAATATTTTGTTAATTTAGCTGTTGATTATTTTTGTGAATCCATATATACAAAGGGACTTATAAAGAATTTTTATGAGAAGAAACCTTTATGCCTTTTATACTGTCAGCTAAAACCGTTTGGGAATTATAGGCACACAACAACAGCGCCTACAAGAATGCAACATTTTGTACATATTTTTGCTGTTTTTTATTTTTAAAGTAATTTGTATAACATCTCCAAAGAAAGCAGAAATACTATCCTCGACTAAATCTACAAACACTAAAAATCAAATCAAAAATCGTACTTTTAAACATGCTCAGTCAAAAGTGCTGTAATATTTTTGTTAAATTAAATTATCTAATGTATTTATACTTTAAAAATTGTATTCCCAATTCAACACGAGCACATCTAAAGTTAAAGCTTAGTTAAAAATGCGCAGACTTATATTTATAAGCATAAGTCTGGCCAAAATTGTCAACTCATTTAATATTTAAGTAGCTGGAAAGCATTTTGACAAAATTGTTATGAATTTGCTACACACACGCACCCACACGCACACACACACACACACACATGCACACACACGCACACACACACACACGCACACATAAAATCATCTTTTTGCTGAGCTGGGCGTTATAAAATTTTAATTAGTCGCTTGTGCGCTGCATGCCATCAATTTGAACTGTTTGAAAAGTTTGCGGCATACAGTGCGTATGCGTTATTCATACGCCTCGAACTCCTCTACTTAATATCATATAGAGTTTCCTACTGAGTTTTTATACCCTGTAACCATAAAACGGGTAAGCGAGTTTGTAATAAAGTTATGCAAATGTAATAGGCAGCAAAATGTACGTTCGAGTTTATAAAGTGTTTATAGCCTTGATCAGCATCAATATAGTCGACGGGAGCTTAAATCTGTCAGCACGTTTTTATACTTAAGAGAATATATATAACAGCTGGGAATTTTCAGATATTCTTTAGCATATACACATTGAGTTTATTGTAAAGTTTTCGATTGTTTTAAATCGATTAAAATTAGTTGATTTTAGATTTTGATAGATTTTGTTTTATTACTTGCTTATAGGGTGTAAAAACAAGTCTGCTTTAAATTTATAACAATTATTACAATTTTTTCTCATTATTTTAATATTTTTAAATAATAATTAATTTTTTTTTTTTATTAGAAAAATCGGCAATCAAAATTATATTTGTTGTTGCAGGAACTATTTTCGGTAGTAAAAGCCGAAGCTTGAAAGTGTTGGGATTTTTATTCCAGGTAATCTATTAACTTATAGGCTGACTACAGGGTATTTCTCAATAAGGCATGCTTGTATAGAATACTACTTACTTATTTCCTACTTCATAGAAGGACCCAAGTGCAGCGACGCCGACATTGGCGGCTGCATCTTTTACACAAATGACAAACTGACGTACGTGACATTTATGCGAATTGGCAGCTGCTGCCAGGGGGATGGGGCGCAGGGAGAAGAGCGCCGGGGTGAAGCAGCCACATCAGCAGAAAAGCAGCAAAATATAGGCTCCCCCAAATGGCAGATATTTTGTTTTTGTATCTCGAAACATCTCCCATAAAATGTATGTCAACTTTATGTAGTAAATATATATATGCAGGCTATATGAAATTTATGTCATGCTAAATGATATTTGTATGGCGCATTTAGTCGAATGTTTAAGTGGAAACGGGAATGAAAAGGAGGAAGAATTTGCGGTTGAAAGAAACTGCAAGGATTGAATGACATGTCAAGGTTTCTGGTTTTGACTTTGTTAAGGACACGTCTCCGGTTATGCTGAGTGCTGCATGTCCTGATTTCAAGTTCCAATTGATGAATGAAATGAACTTTCGTGCAAGTTTTTAATGGGTTTTTCAACGACAGAGTAATGGTATGATATATATTTTTTGCAGTTATACAATTTCAGAGAACTTAGTTAGCCTTATATAAAATCATATTTAAAATGAAAGTAACTTACTTTCACAGTAAAGTATCTCAAAAACTTGAGCCACATTAAAATGAATTCAACTTCTGATAGGCTTACATGAATGAGGCGATGTCTTTGCTTCGTTTCATTAAAATGTAATGAAACCTTTCGATCGATTGCGCATAAAAATGTTTGCTATTAAATTTTAAATACACCAATACGAGTGCTTTCTCTGTCTGTCAATGTGTGTGTGTCTGCAATAAAATGAAGTTGAACAAATCGCATAATAAAAAGAAGATACACCAAATGGGCGTTGGGTCGCTACAGAGCACAGGGAAGGGTGGCAACTTTTAGGGGGGGGGTTTCAACAATTTTTGGGTATACGCCATAAAATTTTCGCCAAATGTCGTTTGATACGAACATGCTTATCACACACACACACACTGGCATTATTACGACTTCATAATGTATGTGTGTGTGTGTGTGAAATGTAAACGTAACGCACATGTTAAAGGGCCACGCAGACACGCAAAACCGCACAACAAATATAAACATATCGAACACAACAAGAGACACGGCAACAACAACAACAAAAAGAACAAGAACAACATTTACTAGAATGACAGCTACAATAATAACCCCATCACGTATACGCAGCGTTGTGCGGCTGCTACACACGTGTGCGCCACATTCTGAGGGTCCTAGGTCCTGGATCCTGATTCTCTGCTGGGTGCCGAGTCCGCGACTCGCCTTTGATAAAATGACATTAAGAAGTCGTGACAATGCCACTAACTGAACCAAAAAAGGAGACGACGCCGAAACCCGTCAGCTTGAGCAACACTCGAGTTCCCAACAACGACAACGACATGGACGCACACTGATACACAAATTAGTTTAAAGTAAACAAAATATGACAGTGGCTTCAACTGTCTACAATACTGTGACAGACATGCTGGGAAAACATGAAAGAGGTTTTATTTTATTTATTTTTAATAAACTTGAGATTTTGTCAAAATTTTAGTTTTAGTGGATTTTTGAAGTAACTTTTATAAGAATTTATTTTTGGTTGATCAGCATTTTTTTATGAAAATATTTTAAATATTTTATAAATTGCATTTAAATGCAAATTTCATGCTCATTCGGCAAAATATTGGGTATTTTTTATAAAACTGCCACTAATAGCACTATACAACAGCATATCCGTTAAGAGTCAATCCATATGCAAAATGGGTCGCTGATTCCGAAAATAAATATAGAGAAATAGGGTTCCGGGATCGTTTTTGAGATAATCGAAAAAAGCTAGATTTTCGACTTGTTAAAAAGGTAGCTTTGGTAAAGTGAAAATGTCATCGAACTTACTTAAATGTTCTTAAAAGTGTTTGTCATTTTGAAAAGATAATAAGTAAAATGTCCAACCAACCTACTATACAACACTTTTTATTTTAATTTTCGTTTAGAAGTTATTGCTTATTTTAGCTTATTTTAAAAATATATATTTTTTGTTAAATTTTTTCCCTAAAACCATTATTTTTTTATATATTCATCTTTTTATTATTAAATTAAACTAAATAATAACAAAATTTTCATCAACTCAGTGAACTTTTTAAGCTATTATGAAGTTATTAAAATTATGCATATCAGAAAATATTCTTAAAATTTTATTTTAATTTTTCACAGACTCCCTGATAAAGGTAGAAAATGTGCCGAAGAGTTGGAGGACAATCTATAATGAATAATAAACATTTATTAAAAATGAAAGACAACGGCTCCATTAACACAATTTTGTAATTAAAAATAATAATACCATTTAATTTTAAATTAAAAACAATTTTTAAAATATTCAAAATTTATTTTTTTTTTGTCTCAACTTTTTGCTATTAGATTTGAAAAATTTAATGTATTTTTTTTTTTTTTTAAATTAGCAACATATATTTGTATAATATTTGTATATCTTTATTTATATTTGTATAATATCTTTCCCTTTGTCTGGTTTGTGTAACCACTGTGCGACGTGTGTTTGTCTGTCCTTTGGCATTGCCATCTCCATTTCCATTGGCAGTGTCGTTCCAGTCACTCACTCGTCCGGGTCTATCTGCATTGTAATGTCCTTTGAGATACGACAAAGCGGCGATTCCACTCGAAATAAACTTTGCCATGCTGCGACTACTACCCCTTCCCACCCCCTGGCCAACCTCAGCAGCCCTTGACTGCCTTCCCCAACCTGCGGCTCATTGTACAGTTGTGTCAACAAAGTGAACGTGCCAATGTGCACATTAGATGGAGTTTTCCATGTCTGTGTGGGGTTCGAAGGGTTGGGGTTGGGGTTGGGGTTGAGAGGGGGAGTAGTAGCGCCAAATTAAATAGAATTTGTATGGTAGCACCCTACCGAAAAATTGTGTTGTGGTCGCCAGTTGGTTGTTGTGGTTGTTGGTGTTGTTGCTATACCCAGCATTAAATTGAATTTGTCTAATGACAAGTTGTTGCTTTTGGGCCACTGTCATTCTAATGGGCGAGTACTGAGCGCAATAACTGTTTGCCTAACGGTCGGCAGTTAAAAGTAACTACTATAAGCTACAGGTACCCCCTAGAGGTTGTGTGTGTGGACACCCCTCTCCCTCCCCCAGTCCCATAACCATACCCATAAACCTATACCTATACACGTTTAGATAGTGAAACAATTTTGCGGTTTGCCATCGTTTGTTTGTTCAAGTCCGCCCAAAAAACCAATACGAGAACTCATGTTACAAATTCAATGGCATTTTAATTGTGGTCAAGTTGAAATATTACAGATAAATTTTAAGGATATTGACAGGAAATTTCAGCTTAAAATGAATATTGAAGAAATTACATAACTTTGCTAAATTCTTGATGGTTTATAATGCATTTGAATTTAATGGAATTTTTATTTATTTTTACATAACTTTGCTAAATTCTTGGTGGTTTATAGTGTATTTTAAATAAATATAATTTTTATTTATTTTTAAATAAATTATTTAGAATTTTATACATACAAAAATATTATTTGGTAATTTACATTCCTAATTTTATTTATATTAATATCACATTGTTTTAACATTTTTAGTTTTGGGCATAAAATCTAAATATTTAAGACAGTGCCTTTAGTATGTATTTATCTACAAATTCCCTTGCTTTTAAAGCTGTATAAAAATCGTGTAATACCACTTTATCAATAAACTTCTCAATTTATTGGCACCATTTTTTGGTAAAACCCTTTTTACCAATTTTTATGTGCTCTAGCAATAATTGACAATATTATGCAATTTGCTGTTAAAGTCTTAATAGGAGCTAGGGAATATATAATTTATTAGAAAAGGGCGAATATACAATATATTCAGTAATATTATAGCAAGCTATATTATTGAATACAATTTATAAATACTTTTTTATACCTTTACTTCAAGAGCGCACATTAAATAAATTTTTTAATATAATAGCAGCCTTTAAATTATTAAATTAAATTTATAAATATATTTTTATGCCTATAACTCAAGAGCGTACATCTAATATATTCAGTAATATTATTATCATTCCTAGATTATTAAATAAAATTTATACATTAATTTTTTTACCTACAACTAATAGATATTTATTTCCTTTAATTTTTTTTAGTCATTTTAAGTAAAAATCTATTTCTTTTAGATTTTCGCTTAACTGTCAATTGCTTGGAATTTGCCCACATCTCACTACTCTATTCACGGATATTTGCCAGCACTTGGTCAGGGCCAAAAGCAAACTGTCAAAACAAAATATGAAATTTGAGCAGATTTAAGTGAAATTGTGCACTCGACTCCTACACTTGGCACACACACACACACACACACACCCCGTCTGCCCCTTAAATTGCTACTCAGTGGCGCAGTGTAACAAAGAAAACTCATAACGTATGTTGGGCTGGTTGAGATTTTCTGACACAGATATAGCCGTAGCTCGAACAACGGCAACCAGAGGCCAGCCAGCTGGCCCAACTGCCCCAGAATGATGACGATGTAGTTGACCGGGACACACTACGGCTGGACGACGAGTACATGCCGACGGTTGCACAGAGAAATTCATAGCTATAGCCACAACTACCCCCTGTCGTAGCACGCCCTTCATTTTTCCATCCTCGACAGTAACCGGACCCGGTATAGCTGTATGCATGCCTGGGCAGTGCCAGGACCGAGGAGGCAACATTCGAAAATTGTATGAATATGAAAGTGATGAAAAGTCGACGATAACGTGCCAAGGTCGTTTCCGGCCGCGTGCATATGAACCGCACAGCCGGAGAGAGCTCTTCCGTAAACTTCAAACAATGCATTGCGGTTAGTCCCGCATCGAGTGGTTGGGGGTCTTTAAGTAAAACCCATTTCTGTGGCCAGTCAAAGAAAAAGGAGCTGTTAACGGACGTTCGTCAGTAATTTCAATTTTGGTTTTCAAGCACCCCATCGAAAGCTTCAATTATTAGGTATTTCCAGACCCAGTGGGGCCTATTAAGTTGTTTTGTTGTTAGGTCTTTGGCGTAATGAGCCTCAACCTTTCTCAGGCAGCACTTGAAATGGCTAATCAGAGCTGGCATTGCATGAAACTCAAAACTTTCGACAAAACTTAGTACGACCGTCAACAGCTCTCAACTGCGGCTTTATAAGAACCTGTACGATATATTGTAGATGGGTGAGCATATTTAATTACCACAAAATGTCAAAATTAATTATGACAGCTGTCAGTTGAGTGTGCCGAAGCTCAACTGCCTGACAAACAAAAATGTGAACGACTTTGAGTTAAGAGCGAGACAATGACCGACTTGTGAATGATAATGATGAAATGGGTCAAGCATACCAAAAGTGACAACAGACTGCCATCTTCTTCATCGTCTTTATCTTGTGTATTCTCTTTTATCCCAAAACTGTGTTCTGTCTGCTATGATATGCTTTTTTTTTGGGGCAGGTGCCACAAACTAACAGAAGTTGTTTAAATGATGTCGAACCTTTGAACTAGTTTTGTTTAAGTGTGCCACACAAAGGTGCAGTTATTAATTTGATTTACTTTAAGTCATAACTATTTAAAGAAAATAATGAGCCTAGGCTATAATGAATTTGGAATATCACACAATGACAAATCCTAAAACAATGTTGATTAATTTGCGCCCAAGCTAATTTGATCTTAATTTTATTTCCTTTTTTTTCAAGTCACTATTATGTGTATTCAATATAAATAAACACTTTAAGGCAGAAGAACTTTTCATCTATGGTTTCTTATTAAATATTTTATATTTAACAACGATTTCTACAAGACACAAAATTAATATTATAATAATGAAGTCTAGCCTTTGTTTGATACAGGAAAAAAATATTCACTATCAGAAATAAATTCACTATTCACTATCCAAATAAATACCACTGTATTTACTGTATAATACTTTTTAATAAATGATTTTGATTTAAAAAGCTTTTGTTAAAAAACTAATATTATTATTATATATATTATTATTATTATATATATTATTATTACTATATTATTATCTGAAAAAATTTGCAAGAATTGCGTAAGTTTTCCCATTTCTAAGAAGGTAATTTCTCCGACACTGCAATGGCGACCACGCCCCTTTTAATATTTATTAATATTTAATAAAATTATTTTTTATGATATTTTATATATGCATTTCACTTAAACAGCAAAAAAGTTACTTTTGGCTATCAGATAAATTGATTAACAACTATTTTTCAATATTTTATGCAAAACTTACATATTATTATAATTTCCAGGGCAAAATCGATGTTAACAACGAAATTAAACATTTTAAAGTTTATTTTTTAGTTAAGTACCTTAATATTAATTTTTTTTATTAATTACATATATAATCTAAATCTGCTTATTTAAAAATGAAACTTATATATTAAAAACTCTACACAATTTGCATTTTGATAAAAATGAAGCACCCGTACCTATTATTCTGTCCAGTTGTGTATATTATCTTTTGCAGAGAGAGAAATATAGCAAAATTATTATTTAATTGTAATCTTTGCGTTTTGACCATTATTTTAAATTGTTGCAAAGTTTTTAAAATTATTCGTGTAATAACAATTATTTTTTTTATAAGAGTTCTTAAATGATTATTTTTCACTTAATAAATAATTCCCTCAAGTGATTTTTTATAACATGAGTTATAACTGTTACGATTCCTTCTTTGATTACAAAAGTATTTTAAACATTACCTACTCATTTTTTTAAGAAATATATTTTATCAGAAATTTCCTTCACTATATATTACCAAAAAATTTTTTTTTAGAAATTTTTGTCTACAAAAAGTATTAAAGTATATAAAGTATATAATTTCTGCTATACAAACTATTAAGTCTACTTTTTTTTGTCTAATCCTTGATGATAATAGGAAACTATTGCAGTATGTAATATATCAAAAAATCCAGCTAATGCCAATTAAGCAATGACTCAGCTTTATTCAACTGATCTTAACTATGAATCTATGCATAAGTCTGTCTTGGATATAACCGAATGTTACTAACTGTTTATATATAGTATACCCTTGCCTATTCATCTCTCCTCATAGCCCCGATTAAGTGTCTGTCATTCATAATGCATTTGCTGCTTGATGGACTAAATTGTCATTCATAATATCAAATGGGGAATATTATGTGCTGATAAGGTTTTGGCTCCATGTCGACGCTCAGTGC
This sequence comes from Hirtodrosophila alboralis, assembly GCA_035043045.1. NCBI lineage: Eukaryota > Metazoa > Arthropoda > Insecta > Diptera > Drosophilidae > Hirtodrosophila > Hirtodrosophila alboralis. The sequence continues at coordinate 756,391 of JAWNNH010000803.1, read as the reverse complement.
GGAGTCCAAATGGCAATTAACGCAACAACTTGAGTGCAACTGAGTCTGGGACTAGTTCTGAAATATGATGAAACCAACAGACAGTTAGACAGATGTGGCGGTAGGAGAGGAGGGGAGGGACTTGGTTCAACTCATGTATAAACGAAATTAAGTCATTATTTTAATACGCGGCGTCACTTGCGACGATGCGCAGCGCCTTGTTTGATATATGGGCGATGTTTTGTATGCATAATTTCATTATAATGTACGCACTCGATGGACTCCCGACTCCGTACAATCTACAATGGACTACCGGACTACTCATAAGTGCGGTCTGTCCGCACGACTGACCCGTCGATTATAAATGGACGTATGTTTAAGTACGCGAATCGCCAGCCAAGCGTGGGTTGTTGCTACATACAGGAGGTGTGGAAGGGGGCAGCTGCCACGCCTACCCTAGCTACTACCTACGAGGCACAGCTGCGATGCGGGCGCCGCCTTCATTTGGGCGACTCTCGACTTCCGTTGCGAGCATTGAACGTGGCCCAAGAAGTCGACCCAATTGGGCATTTGCATTTGTCGCAGCTAAGCCCAGACATTTTCTCTCTCTCATTCTCTCAATATCTCTCAATCTTGCATTTACGCACTAGTGTTGGCCACTTTTTTTTAAGGATTATCAATCTAGCTTTAAGGCTAAATAGAGCAAAATAGAGCTTACTGGGTCGAAAATAAGGCAAAATAGTGCAAAAGGGTATTTTTATAATTTATTAAAATTTTTCAATATTTTGTATATGTTTAGGTGATATTACTCACGCTTTCTACAAACCATATTTAAGAACTCTGCCGAATATGCAGTACTTAGAAATTTACAGATAATAATAATAAATTTACAGAAAATAATAAGAGATCTATTAAAAATACATAATAAAGGTTTTAAATTGAGTGGCAACCTTCTCTAATTTGGGGGAATAAGACTTGTGTGTTTACTTGTTTATTTGTCTCCTCTCATATGTCATGAAAAAATATGAAAAAATTCATTTATTTTTAAATATTTTATTGTTAAGAAGCAGTCTTCATAATAGACTATAAAATGACATTTTTCTTTTTCTTCTGACGAAGCTATATTTTTTCGGGGATCAACATGAATAGAAACTGAGTAGAAAAAAATTCATAATAGTATAAAATAATGTTATTCATTAAAAATGGACAACTTTTTAACATAATAAATTTTTTTTGTGAATTTTTTTTTTAATTAAATTAAAAATATGTATTTCAGTGCGATAATATTATTTTTCTAATCAAATTTATTTTACACAATATGCGCCATAGAAAAAAAATACGGAATTACTTGTTATGCACGTGAATTCAAATCACATATTAAATAAACTAAGAAACTAGCTAAACAGTTTCCTACGATTACAATATTTACGCAAATATATTAAAATTTCAGTTTATAAATAAAATTTGAAGCATTAAAGCAGCTAAAAAAAAGAAGGAAAATATCATAGTTTTAGCTGCAATTACAGTTTATTTTCAAGTCGGTTTTTGGCTGCTTAATAGCTAAATTGACAGTACTGCGACGCAGTGCCTGCTTCACTTAGCTGTTGTGCGTCGTTTTGTGCGTAATTATGATAAGAAAAGGTTTTACTTAGTTCTCTACCTCTACCTCTACCTACCTCTCCTACTCCTACTCCAACTGACGGACTGTCTACCTACATATATATATATATATATATATATATACATACCTATCAAACTACCTTCTACCTTTTGGCAGCCTATTATTTTTATTTAGCTACCGTTGTTGTGATGTTTTGTTGCTGTTGTTGTTGTAATGATAAACTACCTTTTTATATTGTTGTTGTTGTTGTAGCTGCTGTCGTTGTTTTTGTTTTTGTTTGAATTTGACATGGTAATTAACCCGCGACGCTCAACTTTGCCCAACCAATTGGCTTTGTAGCGTTGTATGTGTGTGTGTGTATGTGAATGTGTGTCTTGTGTGTGTGTGTGTGTGTATTGTGTGAGTGTGTGCGAGTGTGTGTTTTGTGCTCTTTTGTGGCCATGTGCGTTTCCTTAAATTAATCAACATTCCGCTCAATTTTATTAATTTACGCCTGTGACACTAAAATATTTGACTTGACTAATGATTTAAATAATTTACCTTTGTTGTCTAAAAAATTAGCAAAAACTATTTAACCAAATTTGGTAGCAGTATATTTAACAAAATATATAAATAATACTTGCATGAAATAAAGATGCTCTATCTGTTAAAGGTTTTTAAAAAATGTAAGAGTTGTTTTATTTTTTGAATTTTTAAAACTGTTGGAACTACATATAAGAGTCCAATAAAATTAATTAAAAATATAACTAATAGTATCACTTAATAATTAAATTTAATGTATAAAATGCCAAAGTTTATTTATTCATAAATATTTTTATTTTTTTCCATTTGAAACTAAATTAAAAGAATATATAAAAATACAAGTTGTATTTAAAATTAATTATCAAGTAAATTATTCTATAGAAATAAATAAATATTCAAAGTTTAAATACTATATGCAAAAGCAATTAATTGAAATCTTATTCCTATTCTAATAAGTCCAAAGAAATAGTCTATAGGATTTTTAAAATTTAAATAAATTTTTTATTATAAATAAATTGAATATATCGAAATATATGTTGTATTATTCTAAATTATTTAACTAGTAAATTATTCTATAGAATTGAATAAATATTCAATATAATACTATATACAGAAGCAATTAATTGAAAATGTATCCCTTTTCTATTATTTCCAAAGACAATTAAACTATAAGATTTTTATAAAGTTTGAGCATTAAATAAAATAAAAAAAATAAAAATTATAAATAATAAAATATATATATATTTATTACAGCATCAAATTCACTTTAAATATTTTATATAAAATATATAATTAAAAAAACTGCCGAAAATGTTTTTGTAATTAAAAATTAAATGTATTAATATGTTTTTTTTATTTATAATACAAAGCAATCAAATTATAAAGAAAAACAACAATTTAATTTCAACAATTAATTTTAAATATTTATTAAAAATATATTATTTGTGCCTTTTTCAATTCAATTGTCAATTTCAACGCGAACCCGAATTAAACACCAAAATTCTTTTTGTACCCTACATATTTTTCAGATTGCTTGCATTAATCTCGCTACAAATGTTTATATTGTATATAAAGCATAATTTAATAAATTTACCCAAACCAAATAAGAACAAATAAATTCACAGAGTGGGCAGCTGATTTCCACTTGTGATATTTAAATCGCCAAACAACGACTCCCAACAACAATGTTGATTTTATTAATTGGATTTGTTGCCGAACCGAGAGTTGAGTTTGAGTTTGAGTTTTTGAGTTTCTAAAAGTGTTAGATTGTTTGTTATTGAGCTTGTATTACAATTTTGATTAATGCGCCAACGGGCAAATATCGAGAGGGGCAACCAAAAACTCTTGACCCGGGTTCGATACCTGTCGCAGTTGTTGTTGTTGTTGTTGTTGTCACACCGCTTGCTAAACAAATAAAATTTTAATTTTTATACCACGGGGGGTCAATTCGAATGTCTGCGTTTTAAGTTGTATTCTTTCTTTTTTTTTTTGTCCAATCTCTTAACTTATGCATGCGCATCTTGTCCAGCACTGGACACTGGAGGCTGAGAGTCCATTGAGTGGCGCCAGAGCTTCCTCCCCAGTGGGTCTTGGGCAACGATTTTGGAATTTTATTGAGGTGTCACAAGCACGGCCCGAAAACAACTCTGTTGAAAAATTGATTTCAAATTGAAATTGAGTTTTTAGCTCGGTTTGCTTTTCCCTTGGCTTTTTTTTATTTTATTGTGCTCCCAAGTCGTTTGCTGAGGCGCCGAAATCGTAATCAAAATCATAAAAATTTAGAATACAGCTCGCTCTCAAATATTGCCGGGAAATGGAACCGTTTTAATTGGTATCCAAGTGAGCTGGAATCGTAGAAGAAAACAGACGACAGCAATTATCAATTGTTCTTTGAGCTGCCATAATAAATTCCAACAAAACATATAATTGATGACATTTTATACTAGATAATTTATGATGATATGCCATGCTGATTTTTAGTGTGGGCTTCTACAGTTTTTAGTATGATTATTCTGTTGATAACTGGAAATGAGTTATGCATTTTGTTTTACTGGGTGGTTTATGGTCCTCAAATAACAAATACTTATGATATTTGAGTGCTTACTTTATGTTGGATTGGTAAAAGGTTATAAATATGTATTTGAGGATAGTATAATAGAGTTGAAGTTGAACAACTTTTGAGAGAAATTTTCTAAGAGGTTTTTAGTATTTCTGCTATATTTTGTGGGGCAATTTAGTAACACTAGGTAACAACTTTACCAAAACTACTTTTTCTGATATATATGAAGCCACAGAGGACGAAAAAGTGCTTAAAAATTTTTCTAACGAATGATTTTTTTTTATTTAATTTTTTTAATCTTATATATTTTTTTAAGCATTTTTAAAAGGCGAGCTAGCAGTTTTTATCATAACCCGGCAATCTCTTAGCCGATTCAAGAAATCTTTACATTTTCTGAAAGTTAATGAATATATCTATTAATCATTGAAATATTTTATTATGTTTAAATCACTAGTTCTGCAACTAAATAATTTTGAAGTAAAAAAAAAATATTTTTTTTTTTAAATTTTTTAAATTTAAAATTCGTGGAAAAATCGATAAAAATTTATATAAAAAGGTTTATTAAAAATATAATTTGTTTAAAGTAATATGTTCGTTATATAAAAAGGTTTATTAAAAATAAGATATTGCCTATTTGTTTTAAGTAACATTATCCTTATTTTAAAGATGTTTAAATATTTCTTTTCACACTTTCGAAACACCCAACTGGCTGTGTTAACATTTTCACATGTGTATCTAACATAACAATACTTCCTTAATTATCGAGTTTCAAATTGGAAAGCTCTGCTTTATTCATAAACATATACTACTACTATTAGTTAGGAAACGTTTCTTATTTGTTTCACATAAATTAATAACAAATTTAAAACAAATAAATATCTGTTCGAGTCCGCACGACCCATCATTAATCACAGCTCCAAAGATATTTGCTGTCTTGTGTCATTTTCAAGCCTTTTTCTCTCTCTCTGCATTGCACAAACTATCTCTGCCTTTTTGGAGCCATATCTGTTCATAATTATTTGTATTTTATTTTTTTTTTTGTTTTTATTTTTTTACTGGGGGCTTTGCTTCGTTTTAATTATTTGCCTGACTTGCAGAGGCATAAATTTTGTATAAACGTCTGTAGCTTTTTGGCACGCGATGTTTCTCGTTTTTACTGTGATATCGTTTTGTTTTCAGTTTCCAAAAATGTCAAGCCCTTTGCCTAGATATTGGGTCAATATGTCACCGTTTGCATGTTTCGTGTGGCCTCAGATATGCATTAATTATGTAGATAGCCGCGACTCTGACTCTGACTTCAACTTTGGATTCAACTTCGACTTCGACTCCAACTAAAACTGCGACTGTGCCTGCATGGGTTCCACTAAAAAGTTTAAATGAAAATAAACAAGACTAAATGACTGGAACAACAATTTAAAAGACTAGAAGATACTCTGTACTCTAAAAAAATTCGGCTTATTTTGGTTTTATTTTTAAAATAATGTCACAAACGACAGCTCAAAATGTGTGCTTTAATTAACTGACATTTGACAGTTTCTTTTGGAGAATATGTTTAATAATTTAAGCTTAATAATTTAAGCTTCGACAATGCACTTATTGTTATTATGTGTAGCTGTCAAAATCTTTATTGAAATATTGTATATAATTTTGATATAAGAAATTGTTGTACAGTTACGCAAAATTATTGCTAATAGCTTCATTCACTTTTACAAGATGCATGCTAAATATTGCATAAAATAGCATACAAAATTTTGTGACTAGCACATTAAATTATAAGTTCATACTTGTAGTGCTGGGAAACCAAGTAAAAAAATAAATAAATAAAAAAAAAATATATATTGTCAATAAAGAGATTTAGGCTAGAATGTCAGCTGGTCTTAATTTATTATTTCCAAATTTGTGTTTTCAAAATTTCAAAGCATTAAATAGAGAGTTCTCTTTTCCCAATCGTGAAAAGGTTTTTTTGTAATTGAATATAATATTTTATATAATACTAGTTGTTGCGTCTCTCATCGGGTTTCCGAAAGGTTTTCCCAAAAAATTCTTTAAAAATATCTTTCTTCAGGCAATTAAGAACATCTCCAAAACAAAAAAAAAAATGTAGCTAAATCGGCCAATCTGTCCGCCAATTTATCAATTGCACACATTTATTTTGATTTATTTTTATATATATAGACTTGATCATCCCGGTGTGCTTGGCTAATTCCCGGTCCCGTGCCCAAAAAAATAAAATAGGATAAAAAAAAAATCAAACCAATTATATTCTACAATGTCACTATTATTGAAGCTCCTGGTGAGATTTTCTTATGTAATTTTAAAATGCATTTTTGAACCATTTCCCGATTTATTTTTAATTAAATTTTTTTCAGAGTGCCAATAAACGATATACTAGGAAGCTATTGCCATAAATCTCAGATTTCTAGCTTCTAACGTTAGGCCTGCTCATGATTCGCCAATCAGTCAGTAAGTCAGTCAGTCAGATTGAACAGTTAAATATTTTTCTAATATTATTAAAAATACTTCAAATAACGTCCTTTGTAAATTACATTTATACTTTTGCCACTTTTATTTAATTTTCTACAGGGTATATGTACAAACATTTAAAACCAGTTGGCCACAGTCAAATTCATATGCAGAATGCGAGACAACAAAAAACCCACATATTGCCAGGCTGCACATATTCTGTGTGTGTGTGTTAGATAGTCAATGTGTCAGGTATTTGTTGCACAGTGGCACGGCAGATTCGAAAGTTCAATAGCGTCAACACCCCCCGATCTTCCCCCTTTGCAGCAACGACTTAGGCGACAACTATTTGTGGCAAAAACTCGTGGTAATCGAGATACATTAAATGTCAGCAAAATGTGGTTGCAGTTGCCACACGTATGGTAAAAAGTATCTGCATTTGTATTGTATCTGAAAACATGTCTCTTATTAATCACCCATTAAAACAGCCGTTGTATCTACATTTGTTGAGCATATAAATTATGAAGTTATCTCTATGCAGTTGTTTAGTTTATTGATGCTTTGCCAGTTCAACTTAAAATTAAATTTATTTGACTGCAACACCATGTTTTATGCAAATCTTTGAACTGAATTATGTTTTCATTCGTAGGCTCCAATGTTGATTAAGATTTTTTTCTTTCTTCTTTTCAGCCCAAATTTATGCAGGTCGTGTTTGTTGTGATTGTGGTTTCGATAGATTTGTTTGTTTCTGAAATAAAAAAAAGTGAAAATTAGTTGCATATTTTTCACTTTCGAAATCTCTATGCGTTTTTAATAAATCAAATGTGCCTAAAAGGATAATTTGAAAATGCATTTTGAGTTGAATATTTAATGGGTATTATTGAGATAAATAGGTTGTATTTGGTATAGTTAAACATGTATTTATCTATTCACAAAGTGCTATAGCATTTTATTAATAATGCTATATTTTACCCAAATGATTTATTATATTCTAAGCTCAAAATTGGTGATAATTATATAATTATTTATAGCTAAGCTTTTAATTAATTATCTATTGATTTTAGTTGGTTTTTAGAAGAATTAAAAATATATTTAAAATATAATATTTAATTTTTGTGTCAAATCAAACTAGGGGCATATACACAAATTTAATTTTTTCCAAAAATAAATTTAGTTTTAATTAATTCAAAAAAGAAAATTGATAAAGAATTCTTTTAAATAATTTTTTTTTATGCAATTTATTATCTTAATCAGTAGCATAATCTATAAAATGCATTGATATTAAGGAGTTTAACTTTCCCTATTTAAACGCCTTTTCGATTGCCTTTTTTATGACTTATAGCTATAATTTCGAATTCAATAATGCCAACAGTATATGAAAAAAATTAAATTCAAAATAAAAATATACTCTGCAAGGGTGCACAAATGTATCCAAAGAAACTTTTAAAGTCAGATTCAACTTTTATGATAACTTGACAACAATTGTAAAAAGCTTGTCAAGCGGAAGTTAAACATTTGTCTAGAACTCTGTTTGACTGACGTAATTGGATTTTTGTGATATATATATATAATTTTTTTTTTGCGGTTGTCGACAATTAAACATTCAACATGCAACAGCAACCCACGCAATCAAAGAAACAGTACAATAATAAACATTCGAATGTTGTAGAAGTAATTAAGCAAAAATCAAAGCCAAATCAAAGTGCATGGCAATTGTCGCAGATTGGGGCTTAAAATGAGCCGAGGGGAAACTGAAAGCTGAAACTGAGATTGTCATTAATTTGTAGCGCATTTAAAGCTGCTGGGTGGATTTTATGATTATTGTGGATAGCGTGGGAGGGGGAAAGGAAGCGCATTAAATGGCGTAACTATCGGAAGACATCGGAGGACGAACCAAAAGCCGCAGCCAAACGACAAAAACCCCCAAAAGACAACTGGCAAAAAGCTCAGCCAAGAGCAAAGTCAAAACGATTATCTTAATTTAATTGTCTTTTATTTATGTCAGCCATGGCATTTATTTAGCCAAATGGATTTACTGGCACAACACAAGCTTCTGCATATTTATTGGGAGGCTCCCCGAAGTATTCAGAGTTAGAGCCGCCTTCTTCCGGCTGTCTGAGCCTGAACCTCGTAAATAAGCCAAGTACGATAAACTGGCATTAGAAATTGACAAATTCAACTAGAAAGCCAGCACACAGTCTTCAGTCTTCCTTAGCCATATGTGCTCCCTGGCCTTATGTAAATTTCATCTTGTATTCGCGCATTGTATTTCAATGCCTCGCCAATAATCATAAAAACTAATTAATGTGCGTCATCGCCCCGGTTTAGTTACAAGTGCGTTGCAAAACTTTGCTCGTATAATTAACGTTCCAAGTTTGTCGGCTGCCCCTTCTATAAGCCAAGACCCGGATACGGAACTGGGACTGGGAACATTTCTGGCAACTCGATATGCGTCCCGTTGGATGTCGTTTGTTTTTGCTTATTTTGCGCTCGATTAGCAGATAGCAGTGAAATTAGTAAATGAAGCTGCAATCTGAAAGACCATTTATTTTTTCTCAGTTTTTCTTATATTATTTTTTTTTGTTTTTCCCCAGAAAACAACAGACAACAAGCTGAGCCGCATTCTGGGCAAGGGATTGCGAAAAACTTTGGTACTTCTCCTGCTTATGGTCATAATCAAATTTAAGAACATATTTATTTATTTTTGTTTAGTATAGCGCGTTTTATGACTCATTCATTGGTATTTGTTTTGTATTTCTTAATATACTTAATGAAATAAGTTGAATAAAGTTTGCACACATGGTAACAAAACAAGGAAAAGCTGGGAAAATTGAAAAAAATTATTTAATTTAATAGAGTTATTTATTTGAAGTAATATCTTTAATAAAATAAGGTTGTTAGAACTTTAAATTGTTCGTTTATTAGGCATTCATATGAATAATTCAATAAATAATTCAAAAACAAAAGGGGGAAAAAAATATAAGTGTTAGTTTTAATTTATAATTTGAGTAACAACATCTAAAAATTATAATTATTATTATATTATAATGAGAGCTCTCAAATTCTTTTATATATAATTTGCAACAAAACAGAATTATACATATTTATTAAATTTAGAGTAGCTTCAATGTAAAATGGTGGTAAGAGTATTTTGATATACAAGTCAAATGACTTTTATTTCAGTTATCTCTGTTCCTAGTCAATGAAAAAGTTCTCACAGGCAATTAAAAAAAATCTAAAAAAATATGGAGGGATTCCGGAATTTAGAAATTGATTAAGAAAACATATTTTTAATGAATGCCGCCTTCCTCAGGTTCCAATATAGATTTTTAGAGAGATTAAACAACATTTTCAAGCTGCGCAAAAGTGAAGAAATATTTTGAATACGTTTTTCAACATGTCGTTGAGACAAAATCGAATTATTACGGTGGCTGCATGCATTTAAAATATATTTTTCAAATCAATCTCTAATAATTGGTATATTCCAATTTTTTGGAAAATTTTTTTTAATTGTCTAGGAGATTTAAATGGATCCTTTGTACTCGGCCGAAGCAATTGCCATATGAGTTATTTTGATTTTAGGCTCTTTTTCGCAAATGTTTAAGCCATTTCAAAATGAAATTGATAAAACAGATAATTTTATGAGAATATCCAATTAATTTGCCGACTACCGGACATGTTTTACCTTCAAAAAAAATATTTTAAGAATATTATTTTGATTATGATTTTTTGGTGACCTGAGTTTGTTAGGATATATTATTACTTTTTATAAATATATTTTTTTCTAAGATTAAGCTTGCCGATTGCCCTTGTGCTATTCTTATTTCTGGCGCTGTATATTTTATTAATTTAAAAGTTAAGTTTAGATAAAAAATAAAATAATTCCTTTTTTTAATGCTATAAATTACCCTATCAAAATATTTTTACTTATTTTTTATTTTATTTAATAAAAAATCACAAAAAAATTAAAAATGTTTAAAATCGCTAATTTTCTAATAAAGAATATTATTCTCCACTATCATGATGTTTTTTTAAATTTTCTTATTAACTAGAAACGGAGATAACTGAAATAGAAGTCACGTGACTTGTATGTCAAAATACTTTCACCTTTGTATAATTTTACTGACGTATAATAAGTTTGCCTTATTAATTCACTTGCACATATATTTTCAAATAATTTTTAAATTCAGCACATATTATGTTTTAGCTAAAACATGTTAGTAATGACCTTTTCCAACAACTAGCAATTTTCCAGATGCTTTGATTTGATGATTTTCCGGTTCAATATAAAAACCAATTAAAATAAAAAACTTGGCAGGACATGCGATTTGGGCTCAAGGCCCTGCTTAGCATGTTTATCCTGCTGCAGAATAGAGGATAATAATACATAAGTTGGCCGGACATGACAGTTTTTGCCGTTTTTCGTATTTTATTTGGGGATTTTAATTTGAGGCCAACATGACAAAAACATCGATAACAATTTTCGGACATCTTTCAAATTTTTTTTACCAACTTGTCTTCAACTGCGTCCCAGTTGGTTGACCATTTATGAAAAAAAAATAAGGAAAATTTTTGGCGCGTGTTTGACTGGTTTCCATTTGGTTTTGTTTTGGGATCTGCCGCACCGCTGGAAGTCGACATGTCAAAAAGAGAAAAATGTTTGACAAATAAACAGTTGCGAGGGCCCCAAATTGCCTGCAGTTATTGTTTTGCCTGCCTGGGACGTAGCTGAACCTTCGTTTATGATGTCTTTGGGCGATTTTGACCTTTTTTTTTTGCCAAGACAGCGCCATAAACTTGTAGATATACATGTATACTTATTTCCAAAAATATATATATACATATATATATAGTACAAGTATATATTTACATTTGTTTTTTATCACATCATTTTCTTCACATTTCTGACTACCTGTCGAATGTTGTTGTATTTTTTTGCCATTTGTGAAAAATAAAAGTGAGCACAAGTCGCTTCCAGGCAAGTTGCCACCATCACCATCACCATTTACACAGCACTGGGTCCATCTTCATCTCAACCTCGACAGGGGGTCAGGGAGTTTTGGCCGCCTGGGTCAGCAATCGCCTCAGTCGTTAAGTTATCTTGGGTCTACATCGGTTAAGGTGCTAATGTGACAGCTACTTTTACTGGGACACAACATCCACCTGACTTGTCTCATTTCAACTTGACTTGGCTCATTAAGCCAGCCGAACTGCAAAAATATTTCATAATTCATTTTCATATTGCCAGCAAAAGTCATTTATTTTACAGCTCGTCACTTGCGGCGAGAGTAGACACAATTTGCCAATAATGATCTCTCGAACTTTTTTTTTCAGATATTTTGCGAAATTGTCTTGGAGAATATATGCAAAAAATTCAATATAAAGTTAAGAAATATGCGAAAGAACAAGTGTTATTAATATTGTATATAAAAATGTCCATTTTTCACTTCTTAGTTCCATATTTTTTGGGCTAATATTAAACAATTTTTATTAATTTTAGAATAAGTAAACATACAGATCGAATACATAAAATCAGATAACAACAATTTTAACAATTTTTTTATAAATTAAGAATTAGTAACCATACAGATCGAATATATAAAAACAAAAATTTTACAAAAAAATGCATTTTTTTAATATTACTTTTGGGCAAAAATTTCATTTTAATCAGTAATAACTTCTAAACGAATAATCCAAAAAAAACAATGTTGTATGGCAGGGTGATAGGCCTTTTTATAATCTTTTTAAAAATAAAAACATCTTTAGTATCATTAAATTTATGTTCAGAGTTATTTTTACTTTATCAAAGTTGCCTTTTTGAAAAGTCGAAAATCTAGCTTTTTTCGATTATCTCAAAAACGGACCCGGCAATTTATTTTTTTAATTTTATTTCCGGTAAATCGTAAATCGTATCTTAAAAGTTCGGAGTACAAGAATTATTTCAAATTGTGGCATAGTGTTATATAGTTCGATTTGCAAATTTAACTTTGTCGAAAACTTTCACAGATGGGAAGAGAATGGCAGACAGGGTGTAGAGAGAATGGTGATAGAAGAGAGAGTGGGGGAAGAGGGGCAGTTAAGACACTATCTGTTTGAACTTGAGACTTAAAAAAAAAATGCCAAAATATTTCTGCTTGATTTATTTTATTTTTTTTTTTTATTTTATTTTATTCATTTATTTATTCTGGCAGACAATCAGTGCTGTCCTAGATAAGCAAACGTTATAATATTTCTTAAATGTAATAGAAGGATAGAAAAAGCCTAATTAAATTACATAAGTTTTAAATATTAATGACACTGACACAGGGGATATTTATTTGCCAGTCCGGCCAGCTATGGAATTATAATGGAATTAAATAAATATTGTTTCTATTAAAACTAAGAGTTTTCATTCGTTTAAACATGTTTAAAGATTGATTTAAATTTTAATTACATTTTTTTTTAAATTTAAAATTAATACTTTGAAGTTGTATCTAAAATGTAAAGAATTTCAAATTAAACCAAGATTTTTAATCTAATACACAGAACCACATATTTTGTGTGCCAACTGAAAGTTTATAGAAATACAATAATAATATAAATATAATCATATGCCCTTTGTTCCCTTTAAAGCTCATTTAAAATTGAATTTAATATAATATTTATAAATATAATATGCAAAAGTCTCTCTATGGAATTTTATATGAGTTTAACCTTTCATTTGATTTGACAGCCGTTAATGTCAGAGATCCATAAAATCAAATTACTAAATAATCACCTGAAATGGCAAGTTGGTTAAATAACCGGCTTCTACATTTTGTAGAGTTAAGCGGCCTTTCATCTCGCATGGTTTTCCCTTCTTATTTGCCAACTCAGACTCTATCTTTATATAGAGAGAGAGAGAACCCTGTTGCAGAAAGGACAAGTTGCCTGGTTTTTGTGTTATACTTATGGCCAAGTCTCTGCTGAGAATTTAGCCCCATAGCTATAATTACTATATGGCTGCCTCTTTGCGGCGTCTGCAACATTTATAAGTTTATCGTCTGATTGCCCCCTCTGCATACCTGTGCCACAGAGGGGTCCAGACTTGACTTCTTTGGTTGTATTTGTGTCTGGCAAACTTTGCGTGTCCTTTGTGCATTTAACGGCTATTTTAAAGTCAGCCAAAGGCAGGCTCTCAGCGCGGCCAGTATACCATAAATTAACTAAATTGTTGCAAAATTGTTTCAGTGCAAATTATGAAATTATAAAATTATTATAGTAAATGCTTTGCCAAAAGTGATCTAAGCGAAGTCAATAAACTGCCACAGAGTTTATTTAATAAACATTAATGTGTTTTTTTTTTCTGTTTTGTTTTTTTTTTTGTTTCTCTCACTATCTTTTTCGCCCTGTTTGTTAATTTGCGTATAATTACACATAATTTGCTTGAAATAAGCCAACATACAACATTTTGCCGCATGCAAAACAGAGAAAAAAAAAGAGTTAAAAATACTCGCATTATGTATGCATGTGTCTCTGTCTCTTGGCCAACCTTTCTGGCCCTATTTCTCTCTCCCCCACCCTTTTCAGTTAGCTGTGTAAAATTATGCATTACAAAAACGGTTAAGTCCTTGCGGAAGCCTGGCCATAACACCTACAAACAGACGGATCCAGACAGCCAGACATGACTTGAGGCCATATTCATATGCATGTTACGGCTTGTCTCATTCTCTGTATGTGTGTGTGTGTGTGTGTGTGTTTGTGTGTGTGTGTGTGTACCGATATAGTACTGATAAAGAAAAAGTTGCCAGACATCGACTTTCGGCCCAACTCGAGCCTTGCCCACAAAATACGTGTTTATATGCGTGAATTTTTGCCAAAAGGACTCAGGTAATTACCATGTTTGGGCAACGGGTTTTTTTGAGGGGGTTTCCCTTTTTCTATAGTAGGGGTTGGTTTGTTCCGCATCTGTTTGGGGGGTTTTTATGCATAAATTTACGTCCAACGCGGCGCGTGCCAAATCAGTGTTTACACTTTTATTTGTTTGGGGGCCTGGCAATGGGAGTTTTGGGGGTTTCCTGGGGGTTCCTTGGGGTTCCTTAGGGTTGCGCTTATAACCAACAAAAAGTTTGCTAAAGACATCACTTGCAGAAACTTTGAGTAATGTCTAAATTACAACTTAAGTGCTATGCAGGACTAGAAATTGTTTTAGGGTTTAAAGTTAGTATTAGTCATATGTAGTATATATGATTTTTAAATTATTTTTTTAAATTTCTATAATTTCTCTGGGTTTTTTCTATCCTTTCAATTAATAAAAAATATATAATAATGGCTGACGGCCTAATATATAAATAAAAAGGTAATTAAATAAATAAGTATATAAATAAATAATGAAATAAATAAGTAAATAAAAAAATATATAAATAAATAAAGAAATAAGTAAATAAAGAAATAAATAAATAAATAAATTAATAAATAAATAAATAAATAAATAAATAAATAAATAAATAAATAAATAAATAAATAAATAAATAAATAAATAAATAAATAAATAAATAAATAAATAAATAATAAATAAATAAATAAATAAATAAATAAATTACCTAATAAATATAAACAAAGAAATAAAAAAAAAAAAAATAAGGATTAAAAAATAAATATAAGGTGAAATAACTAAATAAATAAATAAATATACTAAAAAATAAATAAATCAATAAATAAATCAAAAAGTTAATAAATAAATAAATTATTAATTAAAATATTTTAGTAAATGCGACTCTAACATCTGTTGAAGAGGTTGAATTTATTTAATTATTTATTATTTTATTTCTTGAGTTGGCTTTTCATTTAACATATAATTTAAGCTGTGACTACAGAGTTTTAGCATTTGTCTTAATATTTTTGATATCTTTCCGAAATTAGTAATTTGATTATTATTTAAACGCAAATTGGTATTTAAGTAGAAAACTTTATACATAA
This sequence comes from Hirtodrosophila alboralis, assembly GCA_035043045.1. NCBI lineage: Eukaryota > Metazoa > Arthropoda > Insecta > Diptera > Drosophilidae > Hirtodrosophila > Hirtodrosophila alboralis. The sequence continues at coordinate 740,810 of JAWNNH010000803.1, read as the reverse complement.
AAATATACTTAGAAATTTATAAAGGTTAATTTTGCAATTTTATATTATTCAATTTACACATTAATACATTTAGTATTCAATTATTAAAATTATAATAAATTACACCCAGAGACTAGTGTCAAAAATAAAAAGTTTAATCTTGTAAAAGAAGGATGAATCATAATATACTTAATAAAATTATCAACATAAACCTTAAAATTAAATTGAAATTTTTGTTTTATCAAATTATTAAAAGCTGATCCTTCAACAATTATTACATTATTATTACAAATATTATTGGCCAAAGTATCTATCATATTCTATTCAAAGTTATAGGAAAATGAAATAAACTTTCATATTTAAAATTTCTCAATTTGTGGCCCCGATTTTCAAATTGAAGTACTTCCTATTAAACATAATTTAAATGTAACTTTTTGCTGGAAAAGGGTGCGAATTCGACACTCGACAATCCCCACCATGCAAATTCAAAATGGTATCTCAATTTTTTCTGGAACTATAGGCCTGTTCGGGTCTGGTACCCAGCCAGTGTTGGCCTGGTCGCAATCTGTGAAGAAAACCCACCCCGTTCGGATAACGGTTTGGCCTGCTAGTACTATAATTTGTGGGCTTTGGTTGCCTTGAGGGCGTCTTATTTATAGCAGGGCTTAAATATCAATGCAAGTTTTATGTGCCACTCCAAGCAGCCCTTTACCTGCTTAAATGAGAGAGTTGTGGTTGGGGTATTGGGGGGTTGCTGAATGTTACGCACTTATTGATATTGATACAAGTTGGCTTTTACTTCCGGGCTTTTTATTTTCACCTGTATCAGACTTCAATTCGCTTTGGTTTGCCGCTGCTTTCGGCTGGGCGAACATATATCTTCTATGGAGGCATTTTTGTGGTTATAATCGGATTTTATTGCAAATTAACGAGCCAACCAACCCCCTTGGTCCTCTGCCCCACTCCATTTCAGACTAATACTTATTTCAGTCCGCGCTTCCCCCTTCTGGTAGTAGTCTTTACTTGGTTATTTATACGATTTTTATTACCATTGTCGTCTGTGCGGGTTGTTAGGCAGGTGCGTCCTGCCCGCCTCCTCGCTGCCACGCCCCCGCCCACTGGGCGCCACTTCATTATCCTTTTTGGAAAAGTTGTTCTGCTACTTTGGCCCTTTTATTAGGTACTCCCCCCGTACCGCATTGCATTTATTATTATGTGTATTTGTTCTATATTAATTTGTTGCTACTGCCGCGCTTTCATTTTAGTGGGCTCTCAATATTCATTAAGGCTTTGATTTGTTATGGTTTCACTTCTTGGCTTTTGGTTTGTCTGTTTACCTCAGCGCTCAGTTCAATATATGTATATATATTTGTGTTGTTTTTATTGGCACAAGTATTTTGATTACAGTCTCAGACAAAAACTCAAGTATGGCTTGTGTAGAGGGGTTCGAGGAGTTGGTTCAACAGCCAAACAACATGTTGAACTAGTTTATTTGCAGCTGTGTTAGACGAAAGGTTTCCTATGTTGTATGTTGCAAAATGTTTTTATTGGGGCTACCCTAGCTCCGAAATGGGTATAAGGAGTATCTTGTATGCTTGGAAAAACAGCAAAAAATTTAAAAAAATATTAAATTGTTAAATTTATTTTAAATTTGTGTAAAATTGTAGTTTTACTTAAAATTAACAAGTTGGGCGGTTCAAATTATTATTATTTAAATTATTATATTTAAATTTACTAAAATAGTTGTTGTTTTTCAATTAATTATTCTGTTTTGAGCTACGAAAGTTAAAATATATTATTACAAATAGAGCTGGGTAACAATATAGCTTCTTTTTTGTATCCTTTACCAAAGCTAGTTTTTCTAATAAATATGGAGCCCCAGCTAACAAAAAACCACTTTTAAAATTTAAAAAAAAGTCTCACCATAGAAAAATCATTTTAAAAATTTTTTAAAAATAACTCTCACCATAGAACAATTTTTAAATGTAATTTTTTGTCATCTTGGAATACATATGTATTAAAAAAAAGTATGTTTGGTAGAGAATACAATTTGTGTGCTACCTAGTGTAATTTAAACAATTCTGATAAAGAAAACAGACCCAAGATTTTTCTCTTCAATTATAATTATTTATAATATATAATATAACATTATATTATTATAATTTAAACAATTTTATATGTTAATACTTTTAGCTAAGTATTTGTTTTGTATAATTCTTTATTTTAAAAATATCAATAAAATTATGAATTATTTTTTTGGTAAGTTATCATCTGTTTCAATGAATTGCATTTAATATTAAATTCTTTGCTTTAAAATCAAATTTAAGGTCTTTATGACATACACAAAAAATACTTTGCTTTATTGCTAAAAATAATAACAATTATGTTTCCAGTGAAATCAAGTTGTTAACTTAAAAATATATATTTTAAAATTTATAAAAATGAATCGGGATTCGTTTTTCATATCTCTAATGACGGGATGCATTTGAACATCTAATTTAGCGTGACATCGTAAGAAACACCTTTGTTTTAAATTTTTATTACATTTTTAATATTATATATTTTTCTTTAAAAACAAAATGATTGCAATTTGAAAAGGTATTTCATATTCGTTTTTTTTTGGGACACATTCTGTATTATTACTTGCATTTTTGTTTTTGTTTTTTTTTTTTTTTGTGGCTTGGTGTTGTCCGGGCGTTGGACGCCGTTGATTTTCATTTAATTACCGCACCAAATTTCCGACACTTTAAACGATGGCAGCACAAAATAATTGCAAGTGCTGAAAACATTAAGAAAACCGGCTTTGTGAAAAAAAAGCGGCTCGAAACGGGAGCTGCAGGTAATATGAAGTTTTCAGCTTGAAACGCGACTTTCGTTTTCGTTTTTGCTGCTGCTGTTGCCAATTGTAATTGAATTTTGTGTTTGTCGGCAAAGTGGCAAACAGGCCGGGCAAACATTGGCCAACAACAACTATAACAACAACAGCAACAACAACAACAAAAAGGAAGCAATTTCAGGCTAAATTTAGTTTAAATGTCTACCCGTTGAATGCTGCTCCTGCCGTTGGAGAGACTGACAGACTGTCGCCGGGACGACTTGTTATATAGTACGAGTATACCATATACCTTCATCAGATCCATCAGTTCCATGAGTCTCCATGTGCTCGCTTTTAGAGCTGTTGACTACTTGCTACTCTGCCTCTTGGTTGTTGTTGGCTGTTGAATGTTGCCTGTTGGCTCAAATTATGCTTACTTTGGAATTCAATTAACTTGAATTTGTTGCACTGGCGCGACGTGATTTCATTTTTTATATTTTTCATTTTTTTTTTGTGTTTAGTTTGAGTTTGCAATGCACTTTTCAAAGCATGGAACGAGGCCTCTGAGGATGATTGTGCTTTATGGCAACTAATGAGTGTTAGTGCCATTTGGTTTATTCGATTTCAAAGCGAATCTGCAGCCTATTTCAACTAAATGGATTTGGTCATCAGAATGTTGGTTTATACGTTTCGTTTTAAGTGGCATCTACAAATTGTTTTCAAGGATGTTAAACTTTTTGTGTTGCACTGTGATTGCCAAAGGCTACTGTGAAATTGATACTTAAGTCCGGGTTTCTTTAATTGAACAATGAACATTTTTGAGTTGAAATAGGTTTATTCTTTAAGTTTTTATCTTCTTTTTATAAGGAAAAATAAATTAAATAAAAAAACTAATTAATTTTAATTAAAAATAGTACTAAATATTTTAAAGAAAATATTTTCTTTTATTTAAAATTTGCGACTTGTGGAACAATTCTTATGAGGCTGCCTTCACATATAAATATTAAAAAAAAATTTTTGGACTATTATTATTATTATTATTGGACCTGACGTTATCGCTTTTTTCTTAAGTGTGCATATTTTTAGATTTCCGTCTATTAACTTCCGAAGGAATTATTTAATTTAAAAGAAATAGAATATCTTTAATATTATTAATTATTTTGAGTTATTTTCAAGCTACCTTTTTGAAAAGTTACAAATCCAGATTTTTTTGATTATCTAGAAAATGGTCCCGGTAACCAATTTTTTAATTTTTTTTTCGGAATCAGCGAACCATTTTACATATAAATTCACTCTAAAAAGTTTGGTTACCAGAATCTTTCATATTGTTGCATTGTGTTATTGATCTAAACATTTAATTGAAATAAGATATTTTTATATATTTAATATATATATATATTTTTTTTTATCTTTGATTTTAAAGGCATACGGGTATCGCCAAATATCCCCTTTGTGACCTTGTTTATCTGTTAATTCAGCCTAATATATAATAATATATTAATAATAATATAATATAATATAATAATAATAATATATATATAATATTAATAATGATAATATATTTTATACTTTGACATTTTTTACAAACGTAAATAATTTAAATTTATATGATGAACAATATTGCTTTTTTTTTTAAGAATGAGCTCTAACTTTTTCTATATTGAATTCAAAGCAAAAAAATAAAAATGAATAAATAATTGAAAGGAATCAGTAGGAATTATTTAACTAGTAATTCGCAATTTAGATTTTTTATTATTTTTTATTTTTTTTTATGACTGGAAAAGTGATGAACAGGGTGAATTTTTTCTTGGGTGTTTTTACTAATTGCTGAATAACTATCACATTTACTGACCGATTTGGACAAATGTATACTTAAAATATTCGTAATAGAATTATCTAACATAATAAATCTTAAAAAGTATTTAAACGAATTTTTTAAATTTTTAAAAGACCAATTGAAATTCAGCAATTTTTCAAAAATGCAAAGAAAAGTTCACATTTTTCAACTTCGAGGGTTTATAATGGCTTTGTTTCTTATTCGATTCGCATAAACGGCATACCGTTAGAAAGGGAATACAATTACCTGTTGAATTGTGTAACATTATTTAAGATCAAATAATATCTAATGTATATATAAATAAATTAGTCAAAAGACCTCCAAAAAACTAGCTATTCGCGGTTTTCTGGAAAACCATTCTTTGAAAAAATAAATGGTTTGCATTTTTGAAATCATCGCCCAAAACTACATCAAAAAAAGTATATGAGAGCCCAGCTCCTTTTTTGCTGTAAACTAGTGTAATTGAATGGAATCAGTAGGAATTATTTAACCCATAATTCGCAATTTAGATTTTTTAGTTAATAGTATTAAAATTAATAATTTAGTTAATTGCACAAACTAAGCAACATTAAGCTATAATTAATTCTAAATATAAGAAAGCTAAGAAAATTTATTTGAATCATTTATAATTTACATAAAAATTATTATGCAAATAATTGATTACATATATATTTAATTTTTTTATTATAATTTTTGATTATTTAATTAATTTCATATATTTTAAAATTTTAAATAAATAAAAACTATTTTATATTTTGAATGAAAATATCTTTTATATATATATTTATATACATTTATATATTATCACACACACATGTTTAGCTACACAGTTACATAGTATGTTTAACTTGTTAACATTATGGTCCATTAAGTTGGTAGCACTCAACAGCCTAATCTCTCTCCCTCTCTCCCCCCTCAATCGTTATATAAAGACCTAACATCATCAAAGTATGCAGCTTTGCGAGAGAGCAAAGTAATTTAAAACACAAACTCTTCAATCGATTTGTTGAACTGCAGCTGTAAACTGTTGGGAGTAACTGTAAGAGCTCTGGCAATGCTATCTGTAATGTCTAATCCGAGCATATGGCTGAATGGTTATGTTCTGTATCCTGAACCGAAACTGAACTAAACTGAACTAAATATGGAACTGGAACTGTGTTGGCTGGAGTCGGAGTCGGAGTCAAATTCGTAGTCGGAGTTGGGGCAAATGTTTGTTTGTTGTTGACGCTTAAGCTTAGAGCTCATTACAATTTTCAAGTACATTTGCGTTGATAGTTACACCGAGCAGGACTAACAGCAGGACTAACAGCAGCAGCAGGATGCTAGACTCCATCTCCTTCTCCACCTTATACAGTATTTGTGTGTTTCAGTGTTTCATGCATACAAACAAGCACTCGAAATATATACTATGCAAATATCAGAGATAGATACCAACTTGCGCTTCATTCTCGAATGAGAGTGGCTGCCTCGTGCAACGTTTTCCATTATGTAAATAGTCGAAGGACCTACACCCTAGGACTGTGGGGTAGTCAGCTTGATGTTTGTATGGCAAATGTCTGTTGACCATTAAATTCACTTCACTTCATTTAAATCTGAAGCATTTTCGGCTCTGGATTTGCATGCGGTGGCAGAAAGTTTTTCAATAATACAAATAAACTCCAAAGAATATCTTACAAAAGTGGCAACTGCAAATAATAGTTTCCTATAAAAAGAAAAATTGATATAAACTTTTTTTTTTTTATGCGCTTCATGGCCGAAATTTCAACGCTGACGTTGGCAACTTTCTGTGGACACTTCAACTTTGCCAATTTGTTGGCGTTGCCAAGGCACTCCAAAAACCCAAAAACCCAAGTCTAACCTAACCATACCAGACTATACTGTACCGTATGCAATTGCCTGTCGTTTTATAATTTGCTTTGATGTATTTAAACTAAAATGCAGCTGGGCTTAGTTTACTAACACATTCGTTCGACAAACCATGTGCAAGTCCGGCAAATTGGACAGCAGCTTCAGCTGCCATCCTGGCAGTGCACAAAAACCGCAAAACCAAATTGATTTTGTCTGCTCAAGCCAGGATATATGGGCCAGTCAGATAGTTAGAAGAACGGGAGAGAGGGGCAGGACAATAGCACAGGAGTACAAGTGCAGTTCGTCAGTTCGGCGCCAATTTTCATTACACATTTGGAGATTGCCATTGCTCATATGGCATTTTGTGCAGCATTACGCATACGACCCATTGTCCAGTGCATACAATTGAACTACAGTTGAAAGAGAAAGAGTGAGAGTGAATATAAGTGAAAGAGACAGATAGAGAGAGAGGGAGAGTTGTGACAGCATTGTTTGGACATCGAGCATTGATGTATGCATGTAAACATAATCAGTATTTGCAAATAGAACTGCAGACAGCGGGTTCCGGGTAAGAGTCCGTCGATTTGTAATCGGAATCGTCAATGGGCTGCTGGTAACTGGTAACTGCGGCTCGTCTCATCAACGTTGATATTCAGTCGCATGGCATTTGTTATGCAAAACAAAAAAAAAGGGGTCGAGTATTTTTTAACTGATCGAATAGTTGTATATATAGAATTTGCTGATGACATATTGTAGCTCGAACTATTTAAGAAGAGGGATGAATTAAAGATACAAACTGTGTATAGAACAAGCGATTGATCTGTGGTGTAAATAGACAACTAAAAAAAATCCTTTTTAAAAAAAAATTTAAAAAAGAAAATATAAAACAATTTTTTTAAAGATTTTGATAAATTTTATAAGGTACAGAATTAATTAAAAATGCTTAACTGAACTTTTAATTACAATTTCAATCGAAATTTTAGTGAATTTAGGTACGAAAGCTTAAATTGATTATTTGATAAATTTAAATGTAATTTTCAAATATTTAAATATTATTTTAAAACAAGAAAAAAACGAAGCTATATACCCTTGCAATAGTCTTCTAAGAATATATTGAATAATTTTGTATAGAATAAGTCATTTTTGACCGATTGTTGCTATGGGAGCTATAAGATATAGTGGTCCAATTTTGATCAAACTTGGTTTGATTATGCATATCTTAAATATGCATTAATATGCCAAGTTTGGGTTTGATAACTTAAAAAAACAAAAAAGTTTTTCATACAAGAACTTTTCATGAAAATGAAGTGTCTCCGATTGCTCCTATGGCAGCTATATGATATAGTGGTACGATCGGGCTGATTTTAACATACAAACTACATACTTTATTAAACTTCAGTTGTGCCAAGTTTTATTAAGATAGCTCAAAGAAAAAGCCAAAAAGTAAGCAAAAAAACAGACAAACAGAAAGACAGACAGACAAACGAACAGATGGACATGGAAAAATCGACTAAGCTCAAAAAAAAATTATCCTTCATGGGGTCGGAGACGTCTCCTTCTAAAAAATACAAATTTATAATTATAGTCACCCAAAATCCGACTTTCTAGTAGTTGGCCCTAATATCAGAATCAATCGTTTCCACAGGAATATCTTGCAAAAGTTACACTTAAAATATACATTTCCTAAACAAAAATTAAAAAAAGTCAGAATAAAATTCAGAATAGCCTTAAAGTCCAAAACAACCCTTTCAGCAGATCAGTTCAGTATTATTGTTAGGTAGAAAAGGTAGCAATTACCAACTTGAACATAAGGCTAAGCAGTTAAAGTACTGATCCATGCAGATTTTGATTTCCAAGAGCCACAACAATAACAACCAAAAAAAAAAACAACAACAAAAAAACGAGCACCAGCTGCTTCCTCTCCAACTGTTCGATGGATGCACTTAGCGGCAACAGGGACAAATCCAAAGCACAACTCGAACAGGGAACAAATGACAAATTTTTAATGCCTCACAAAACAAAACGTTGATAAGATCAGCGGCTGTCAAACAAAAAAACGCTAAAAGCGGAACAAAGCGCTGCAAAAAAAATTCAAATCCAAAAAAAAAAACAAAACACAAACAAATGGATGACAAGAACGACAACGAGGATCTGAAGATCTCCGGGTGCTGATTTCGAGAATTAAACACGCGCGAATAAAAATCAATGAGGGACTACCTGCTGTCTGTTGGCTTGGGGATCATTATATAGGGATAGGGATATGGATATATATGCACGGAGTAGGGGTTGGCGACATTCAGAAATTGCGGCGCAGGACGGCGCATGGACGAGCGCACATTTGAGATGATTGTCAACAGGATTCACGGGGCGTGTAAAAATAAAATTAGTAGAATACGCCAAGCACTTAAGTTGTTAGAAAAGAAAAACATTTTGAAAGGACAAACACACTCGACAACACACACAAAAAAAAAAGAAAAGAAAAGAAAGAAAAAAAAATACAAGTAAGCAGAAGAACCAGGCCGTGCAAAGGACCAAGAAACAGAACCAGGACTAGCAGCAGACACAGGACAACATCACAACAAAATCTACTGGGGTAGTTGTCATCATTTGTTGATTTTCGTTTCGTTCCTTTCTCCTTTTCGCTGCGTTGCGCACTAAAAAATCCTTTAAGTGCACTTCAGAGCACAATGCACTCTCCCGGGCATCCCGCAGGATGCTTCTGCCTGAGTCCGCGTCTGCGTCCAGTCGAGCTGCCTCTTGTCCCAAAACAGGATTTGGTTTTTGGATAGCCTGCTGTTGCAAGACCTGTCTGTCCATCAGAGATATGATTTAACAGCATGTGATTAGTATCAGTATCAAGACTTAAGATGCTGCATTGTAACTAAGGCAACAAATGTTGCAAATCGTCAACGGAAAGTACTTAAGTACGAAATCCCAATTTGTTGATTGATTTGGCGAGATGATAACAAGAACTGTATTTGTTTTTGTAAGGTTTTGAGGTCTTTTGTGACAAAGAGATAGAAAAATTAGACTAGAATCGCCAATAAAATAAATTTTATTATTTTTAAAATGTAAGTAAGATCTCAATTTGAAAAAAATTTAAAAATCAATTAATTTTGTTTAATATTTACGAATATATTACTTATGATTATTTTTTTTGCTTGTTATATATAAGTAAGATCTAAATTTGAAGGAGGGACTAGTAAAAGTAAACGAAAAATATAACTTTAATAATAATATATCAATAAATTTTAATAAATGTTTACTAGTATATTACTTATGATTATTCTTTTTTTGTTTGTTAAAAATTTGTATTGCTATTTATTATATTTTTAAATATAAGAAAGATAAAAATTGAAATTTTACTATGTTGGACATCGAGGGACTGGTAAAAGTAAAGGGAAAATATAATTTTAATAATAATTCATCAATAAATTTAAATAAATATTTACTAGTATTTACTTATGATTTTTTTTTTGGTTTGTTAAAAATAAAAAATTTTATTTATTAAACCAAAAGATTTCTGGAGTTTGAAGAATATAATTAAAAGCTTAATTCAAGTTTATACTATGTTAAACTTCGAGGGAAAGGTAAAAATAAAGGAAAACAATAACTTCAATGTTAATTCATCTATAAAATTTAATTTAATATTTGCGTGTATATTACTGAGGATTATTTTTATTGTTTGGTAAAATTATCCATTATTATTTTTTAATAAAAGATTTTTAGAGTTTGTTATATAATTTATAGCGTAATTTGAAAATATAACTATGTTCAACATGGATGTTGTGGAATGGTAAAAATTAAAGAAAAAAATATAATTTTATAATAATTCGTCAATAAATTAATTTTATTATTAACAAGTATATTACTTATAATTTTTTTATTATTGTTAGAAATTTTTATATTTACTTATTAGAACAATAGATTTTACAGTTTTCCAAATATAATTAAAAGCTACATTTGAAAGTTTACTATGTTTAACATCCAGGAAGTGGTAAAAATAATGGAAAAAATATATATTTTTAAAATTATCCATCAATAAAATTTATTTTATTATTTACAAGTATATTACTTATAATTTTTTTATTTTTGTTAAAAATATGTATATTTTTTTATTAGAACAAAAGATTTTTAAGTCTTTCAAATAAATTTAAATTTTTACTTGAACTTCGAGATATTGGTAAAAATTAAAGAAAAATATAATTTAAATAATAATTCATCAATAAATTTTAATTTAATTTTTACGAATATATTACTTTTGATTATTATTTTTATTTTATTTAAATTTGCACAAACAACCTTTTGAATTACAGCTTAAACAAGTTTTATATTTAGTAGAAAATCTTATTTTAGAGAGTCTAGGCTTAAAATATCATTTTATTTGGATTTATCTATTTGATTTATTATTTTTATTATAAAGCTGACAAATGAATACAGTTTAAAAAAATCCATTTGTGATTTTGTGATTATCGTAATGTTCAATAAGCAATTGCATGCATTAACGCCATTATTTTCAATTCTAAGGAATGCACAAATGTTTGTTTATAATCAATTTAATAAATAATATAACCACCAGCATGAAACAGCTGAAGATTCACTAAATATATGACTATATGTATATGTGCTTTGTTGATTTATCACAATCTTAAGTAAAACATGATGCTGTGAATAAAGGCTAAAAAAAAAAAAGCGAAATGAAATTAATTACAACATTTTGTCAGACACACGCGCTACAAGTTGGCCACATCAGAGCCCATCAGCATCGATCCTGCAACACACCCTCTGTGCCCCACTCGGTGTGGCAGTTGCAAGTAGTGATAGCTGTAGTTGCAGTTGCAGTTGTAGTTGTAGTTGTAGTTGTTGTCATTGTCAGTAGCATCGGCTTTTGTCTGGGGCCTTGCACTTGCCAGGCATCAGTCAAGACACACAAAACACACACACACACACACACAATGTTGCATTCGGGAGATGGAGGGACTCGACTGTGGATTGTGCATGCTGGCAAAGTCCTTGACTTGCATTTTTGATAAACAACGTGTCAACTTTGTCGACATAAACCATAATCTTCAGTGTCAGTTTGACTTACAACTCGTGTACTTTTCTGTGCACTTGCGACTGGTAATCATGTCAGGGGTAGTCAAACAGGCCCCAGACCCCAGTCTTCGTCTCGAAAGTGAAAGATATTTTTCTTGACTCTGCCAGAAAAGAAATCCTAGATAAAAGACAAAACACCGACCGAGTGCCAAACAAAGTAGTAGAGCATCAGGAATCGCCCTGGAGACATTTAGAAAGAGAGTCTTTAAAGCTGAAGGAAACTATTGTCAGGGCTGACTCTTAGATCATTAGCGTAATTAAATGTGGATGAAAAATTTCACTTAATTTAGCCAGTGCCCTCTCTAGCCATTTTCATAACTCGAAAAAAACCGAAAATATAATTAATCAGCGAGGCATGTGGCATGTCTTGACTCCCTTTTATTTTTTTGGCTGCCAGACGCCCTCCTCGGCACCTAGAAATTAAACTAAGTGTCGGGCGGTTCGGGTCCACTCCATCGAAATGAGTGAACCGACCACATGACGCACGCATGTCTCATTTTCTACCTCTCTCCCTCTCTCTCTTTTTTGCCATCTCTTTCTTTGCAGTCAGCTGGCTGTTGTTGCTATATTTTTTCCGGTCTATATGACAACAAAATGTTGTCAGCTTAATTTTTTAATAATGCTAAATTTAGCCAACGGCACAATCAACAAGTCTTGGCAGCCATGTAATTTCGCTAAGTGCACGAATGAACCAACGACAACCTCTTTCCAGTGTTCCCAATGTTCCCAATCTTCCCTGTTCCCAGTTCCCAGTTCCCAGTTGCTCCCAGTTCGAGACTACAACATAGTGCAAATTTATCGTCACTTGCATGGAGCGTGACATTGAAATTGTAAATTGGCCACGCATCGTGAGGTACGTTGGATATATGTATGGTATGTATAACATTATAATAGTGGAGCATTGGGGCGCTAAAAGAGCAGGAAGTGTATAAAGTTGAGGAACCAGGCGCCAACCAAAAGAATGCAGAATGAGAGATATATACATTTGAAACTAAGATATGTATCCAATTGGAATGTTATGATACAAAAGCGAATGAATATTCAAAAATTCCAGCTGTGTTTTAGTCTAGTAAATAAAGTCAATTTTAAATTCCAGAAATTAAACTATGACCACAAGCACATTTCTTAGAGAATATTAAATACCAGAAAATTATGTTTTTTGATTTAAAATTAAGATTTTAATTTATTGGAATATGTTATTTGGATATGGACATTTCCACAGAATGATCAGCCACGACTGAGAACTGAAATGTTCATAAATATAATATTTTTTTTGCTTATAGTTTTACAAAAATATCTAAATTTTATGAAAATAAAGGGTTTCAAAACTTGTGTTAATTATTTTCATAAAAAATTTGGACTGGAAACTGAAAAAGTATTTTTTTTTCTTTTAACTAGTTTTTAGGCATTTTTTCCTTTATATTTATTTTATATGTAAAATATACCTTATGGTTGAACTTTTGCTTTTTTTTCTTTCTATTACACTAGTTTACAAATTATTTTTTGATCGAGGGAGCTGGGCTCTCATATACTTTTTTTGATGTATTTTCGAGCGCTGATTCCAAAAATGCAAACCATTTATTTTTTCAAAGAATGGTTTTCGAGAAAACCGCAAATAGCTAGTTTTTTGGCAGTCTTTCGACTTATTTGTTCATATCTACATAAGATCTTATTTGATCTTAAATAATGTTACACAATTCAATAGATAATTGTATCCTCTTTCTAACGGTATGCCGTTTATGCGAATCGAATAAGAAACAAAGCCATTGTAAACCCTCGAAGTTGAAAAATGTGAACATTTTTTGCATTTTTGAAAAATTGCTGAATTTCAATTGGTCTTTTAAAAATTTAAAAAATTCGTTTAAATACTTTTTAAGATTTATTATGTTAGATAATTCTTTTACGATTATTTTGAGTATATATTTGTCCAAATCGGTCAGTAAATGTGATAGTTATTCATCAATTACTAAAAACATCCAAGATAAAATTCACCTTGTTCATCACTTTTCCAGTCATATTTGACGAAATTTTACAATTTAAGAGAGAAAACAGTGATGCGTTGGTATATTAAAAGAAAAAATGTTGCATATTTCTTACGGAAAAAATAAAGCATAAATATTCTATAAAGATACACCAATCTTCAGGATCATTATTTTTTCTAAATAAAGCAAACAATCCATTCAAATCGCCGCAATAGCTAAAGTTCCTAGCCAAGTGAAACTTCTCATCTTCAAATATGACTGGAAAAGTGATGAACAAGGTGAATTTTTTCTTGGGTGTTTTTACTAATTGCTGAATAACTATCACATTTACCGACCGATTTGGACAAATGTATACTCAAAATAATCGTAAAAGAATTATCTAACATAATAAATCTTAAAAAGTATTTAAACGAATTTTTTAAATTTTTAAAAGACCAATTGAAATTCAGCAATTTTTCAAAAATGCAAAAAAAGTTCACATTTTTCAACTTTGAGGATTTATAGTGGCTTCAATTCGCATTCAATCCGCACAAACGGCATATCGTTAGAAAGGTGATACAATTATCTATTGAAATGCGAAATGTTCTTTAAGATCAAATAATATCTGATGTAGATATAAATAAATTAGTCCAAAGACCTCCAAAAAACTGGCTATTCGCGGTTTTCTCGAAAACCATTCTTTGAAAAAATAAATGGTTTGCATTTTTGAAATCAGCGCTCAAAAATACATCAAAAAAGTATATGAGAGCCCAGCTCCTTTTTGGCTGTAAACTAGTGTTATTATTAAATAAAAAAAAAAAATGCAAACAGAGCAAACTAAGATCGATTTAAGGAAATTTTATATTGATGAAAATTTCATAAGCTCTTAAAAAAAAAACCAATGAAGATTTTTCGAATTTCAATTAATTAAAAAAAAATCTACATTATTCCGCTTTGATATAAAATTAGTCGCTTTAGAATATTTTGTGCCATTTCGGTAAACTTTGCATTTGTCTTGTTGCAGCCAAAAGCTACTTCCATTTTTCGTAGTTTCTCTACCTCATGTTTTTTGCTAACATTAAAAAAATTCAAAAAATTAAAAATAAAGACTAAAAATAAAGACTAGAAAACTAGATTTTGCAACAAATATAGACCTTGCAAAATGCTATCGAAATATAAAAAATATAAATATATAAAGTATATTTTTTCTAGTTTTTTTAACAACAAAAAGGGTAATGCCCATAGCTCAAATAATTCAAATTGCAAACTTAAATCAATCTAGAAGTCAATTTGGAAGTTTCAAGAGTTAAAGAAGCACTTTGAAATATGAAATTCAAGTAAATATATTTAAATTTTTTTCAACCGCTCCATTTCCATATTTTATCACTCCCATTTTGAGTATATACTTCAACTCACTTTATAGATTATAATGGCTTTCCACACACTCCTGATTTCCTGACCTGTTCATAACGACCTTATCGACAGGCCACATGCCAAATCGAAAACTGAGGCGGTTAATGATAATGCCAAACAAATCGCATGTCGCCCCATTTAGATGACATAACCGATAAACTGTAAATTGCTATCGAAAAAAAATGGAAACTTTTTGTCGCACATTAACATGAACCTAGTATCCTTAACTGCGCATTGTCTGGCCAAGGAGGTTTATGTGAACCAGGACTGGAGTCAATCAGCGGCTCGGGCATGTGAGCTGATAGAGAGACACAACAGGAACTGCAGGAATAATGATTGGGATGAGCTCTACCATTTCTTCCTTCCATTTCCACATGGCTGAGTTATTTTGTTCTTGAGCTAGCAACTTTTAGTTATATACGTTAAATAAGTCCCCGTTGCGCGGCAAACTTTGTTTACGGCAATAAAAAAGTTTTCCTTAAAATATACAAAATAAACTCTGGAATAAGCAGAAGAAGATGAGATGAGAGAGACAATGGCTGGGACGTGAGATTGAGAGCCTAAGAGCTGCTCCGAGTTGTTGGATGTGGATGTACAACCTTTTGGGAGCTGTTCCGAAGCGCAAATGTAATATTTGCTAATTTTATGTGAATTTAGAAAGTTTCTTTGCTTTCTTTTGGAGCACTGGGCGGGCGCGCATAATCCTCTCGAGTAAACGCAAATCTGGCGCATTTATGGTTATCAAATTTTTTGTTCCCAGAATGCAAAAAAAAAGCAATTCCTTGGAACAAGCATATTTCCAAAAAATAAAAGAGAAAACACAAATAAAGTATAGAGAAGCGAAAATCAAACAAGCACCTTACAAAAGTCTAATGTATAGGATTATCCCAAAGTAAAACAAAGCAGCACCAAAACCAGGGGCGGGACAAATCAATTTTACATATCATATGTGTGTGAGTGTGTGTGTGACTGTGTGCATGAACGTCTGGCAAGCTTTATCCTTTCAAATGGCGTTGATGTTCGCCTGCCAACAATGCCGCGAACTTGGGCAAAACAATAAACTTGGCATCTAATAAAAGGTGAAAATCTTTTAAAAGCTTCAAAAGGTTTTTGTTTTCCTACGCAACCGAAACATTTGCCGGGCTTTTGGAGTATGTAGAGATCTATGTGGAAGTTCTGACGAGCTCTGGCATCATCATAAATGCGGTAAAATGTAAAAGTTTTAGCATCTTTAAAATGCGTATGCTATGTTTTTACTAAGTTCATTGAATTGGAATGAGTATGGTCCTGCAGCCGCTCAAGTACTCAGCTGATGATGGTATGCATAGAATTTTTCAGGTTTCAAAACATGTAAAACATATGGCGAAACTCACATGAAAAGGCTTGGGTTTGTGGAGTTTTAAAAAATAACATCAGCTACTATAGACTTATGATTTAAGAAAGAATTTCAAAGCATTTCTGTAAGCTTGTTTCCTTGGAAATGAGTTTAAATAAAATAGGATCAAAAAGTGGACAGTTTTCAACCGAATAAAAATATATTGCACTTTTTTAACAGACACTTTCTCAAAAATAAATAAATTTAAAAAAAAAAAAAATTCTATTTATTTTGTTGTTCTGATTTTTGTGGTCTTTGTTTGTAAGGAAATTTCGTTACTTGACCTTGACCCTATTCATATATATATACTCTCCGAATTTTACTGTAAAATTGACAAAATTTATTATCATTTTACTTGAATTTAATAAACTAAAAATGTAGTATAAAAAATTGTTATTTTTATATTTAAATACTATTAACTCAACACCAAGTTTTCTAGTCTTAACAAGATTTTTTTTTCAATTCAAAACTCAATTGCTGCTACCAAATAGTAACAATATAGGTCCAAATGAACGCTTAAGATTGCCTTTTAGTTATTTATTCAGTTTTAAAGAACTAATACTATTGCCTAATTCAAAAAGTTCTCATTTGAAATACAAATAAGCAAATGACTCAAAATTCTATGCCCTTAGGCCAGCATAAAATGCACTTTAAGCCACAACACGCATGCGTTTTATATTTTTGGTATTTGGTTTGGGTTTGGTATAGCTATAGATATAGGGCTATAGCTATAGGTATATAGAAGGCCATTGCGTGCCAGGCGATTGACTATGGTTGAAAGGGTTAATGTATGGCATATGTGAAGGTACTTATAACTGTGCCACACACAGTAAATGGCTGGCAAATGGTTTTGCTGTTATTGAAAATTATCTATGAGGCCAGGCCCAGCAGCAACAATAGCAGCTGAAGCAGCAGCTTGGAAAACTGTAAATCGTTCCCAACATGCCACAATCCGAGTCGAGTTCCAATACTAATTATGGCTAGTAAATTAGCTTGGCGACCTTCTTACAGAGTCTGAGGTCTGAGCCACACGCAAGTGCTTAAGTTTTTCATTTTTGATAAGAGTTCTTTGTTTACGTATGTATATAAGTATATGTGGTTTTTATAACTATTTGATTGATTAATTCAAATCGAACTGGGCTACGAATTGAATTTATAATGATTCCGTAATTTAGCAGCAATTTTAATGGCACAGATACAAAGACAAAGGGCCCACAATGTGTGTGTGTGTCTAGCCTATACACTGTTAAAATGGGTATTGTTGACTTACTACAAGAAATGTCTTATGAAATATCATGGTATTTAAAAGGAACATCAATTGGAATTAAAATCGAAATTAAGCTTTAAATAATATAAAGCTGATGTTGATATTAAGCTGGTTTTTTTTAAATAAATAATTTGTGTAAATTAAATCATTAAAAAATTGAAAAATAATTTTTCATTTTGATTTTTATTATGAAAAAAAAAAATTATTTTTATATCTGATTTTTTTAATAAAAATTGAATTATAATTTTTATTTTTAACTTTTTTTATTGTGAAGAAATATAAGATTTATTTTTTAATCTTTTCATAAAAATCAACAAATAATTTTTATTTTATAATTTTTTTATTTTTTTATAAGCGTTACGTTCCCTGCTGGCCAGTTATATAAATACAATTAAAGAATTATTTATTGATAGAAATATAATGCGTAATTATGAACTAAAAATTTATCTATTGATTTTTTCATAAAAATTGGCAAAAGCTCTTATTTTCAACCAAAAAAATAAAATTGTAAAATAATAACTAATTTAAATTTTCAGCCTTAAAAATTAAAATGATTTGCCAACTTATATATTAAAATTTAAAAATTAAGCTATTTATGTTGCTACGGCTTATAAACCCGGGTTTCTGAAAATTTTAATTATAAGCTTATCTTCTAAATAAATAAATAAATAAATAAATAAATAAATAAATATTTTAAAATAACTGAAAATATCATTTTAAAAGTAAAAATTAAATATTATTACTAAGCTTGCAAGAAAGTGAATATTTATTCCTTTTAGGACACACAATTTACCAATAGATAAATAATTTCTAATAATTAAAATAATTTATGTTTATATGCCAACATTCAAAAAAGACAGCTCGATTCAAAAGATACATTGTAAATAAAAAAGCTAATATAAATTATAAACAAAAAACATCATCAAGTGTATTTTCATTGTCGTTTTGGCTGCAATAATGCATTTTGTATCTTGTTAGTTTTTCTTTTTCTTTTTTTTTTTTTGGGGTCTCTTCAATCAAATTGACACAAACACATGTTGGTCCCTAAGTGTTGTTTGTCGCCCACAAACGAAGATACTGTATTGGGAGACTGGCATTGGGGAAAGCCTCTATTAATAGAGCATTAATTGATGATTATGTCACTTGAAAGCGTCGTTGACAAACTGTGTATCTGATGGATACATGCTAGCTAGCTATATATATATGCTTTATAAGTACCAACTCGACTGATGGCGGCGGCAACGCCCAACAGCAGTTTAAAAGTTTCATGCACTTGCATTGAATGCTGCCATTAATCAATTTGCCACTCGCTGCTGATTTTGGCCCCAAAAGCTTTGCTGTGGTTAAATATTTTGAATGGCAACATATGTTGTATGCCATAAAGCACCATGAGATTTGTCATGTGTGTGGCCACAACGCGCTGCTTGCAGCTACAACGGCAGCAGCAGCAGATACATTTGGTCGGGTGGCTCACAACTATTTACCGCCAAAAGTACCAAATAGCTGTAATCGCCAACTACGTAAAACAATCTTGCATCCAACAGATACGACTACGACAAACCGCAAACAAGTTGCAGCTCTGTTGAGAGCCAGCTGCATGTTGAGCTCTCGGATTCAGATACAGCTCCGTGCAGCTGGAATCGGAGTCAGAGCCAGAGCCAGAGCTGGAGCCAGAGCTGACGCAAATGTGCATTCTGCGGTTTCGGGCGGCGTTTCGTGTACGGGATTTTGCGTAAAAGTTTTTGAAACATTTTGCCCAACTATGCCAAACATTTTTGTATCCAAAACTATTTAGCTGTCAGCATTTATTTGCTGTTATGCCAGAAAAAAAGAGAAGAAGAAAACCCACAGTTCATATAAATGCGGCAATAGTTAAAGTCAAAGTTTCGTTTTTACATCAAGTTTATGGGTATTTATTGATTTTGCAAATAGTTTGCCAGTCAGTTTTAGTTTTGATTGATGGCAATAGCTACCAGGCGTTGTAAGAGCCAGAGTTGTTGAGTGGTTTGATGTGTGGATTTAACAGATTTGTAGACTGACTGCTGAAAAGTGATAAAAATGATACAAATGCATATATGTATATATCCATGATCCAGTTGAGTGCTTAAAAACTATTTTTGGTTGAGGTTTAAAAATAAAATCAAATTTGAACAAATTCAAATTTTGAGCGCAACGCAAAAAATTTCTACAAAATCAGCATGTGGGAATTGTCTAGTACATGTGCTCAACTAGGAGATACCGTGTAACCAAATTTGAGGAATTGTAATTATATTTAAAAACTAATTAGAATATATAGTCCTTGTAATTATACTCACCACATTTCTGCCATGGGTAGTTAATTATGTGATAAAAAGAATAAGTGGATAAACTTTTACTGAAATTTATAGTAATCACATGTAGAATTTTGGATAACTAGAAATTAATCCATAAATTATTCAAAAAAATTCTAAATTTATTTTAATGCAATTTTGGAAGATCTGATCTTTATTCAATGTTACAAGTCGCATTTAAAAAATTTTGTTTAAATCTTAAGACCATTTTATTTATGGTTAATGAGCATTTATATATCGTAAATATTATTTTATCTTTATTGATTTTAGAATCTCCATATGCCTTAAAATTAAAAATAAAAACTAATGCTTTAAATTAAAAAACTAATCAACACAAAATTACTTCAATTATTTTCTTACAAAGATTTAAAAATATATTTTATTGTAGAGAAACCTTTATGCCTAGTATGATGACTGCTAAAACCGGTAGAGAATTACAGGACCTACACCATTTTTAAATATATAGCGTATAAGCCACATATTGAATTTTTTAATTTTTTTTTTAATTTGAATTATTTATTATTACTCTCAGTGCGGTATTAATATTTCTTTTTATGGTGAAATGGGAGCATGTTTATATAGAGAAGTCCTTATGCCTTAACCGCCGACAGCCATAACCGGTTGAGAATTACAGGATATACACAATTGTTCAAAAAATAGCTTACATAAATTTGCAACAGTTTGAAGCATTTTCCTTAATAATTTTTTTTGTTGAAATGGGAACTTTTTTATATTTTCAGAGTATAAATAAAATATCTGCATTCTTTTTTTTTTCAACGATTAATTGTGATAATCAATTGTCCTTCCTCCTGTAACGTAATTTTTCACTCAGTGCGGGAATATTTAAAACGGGAATTTATATTTAAAAGTTATTATCATCGACTGACTTAAATAATTAAAAAATAATATTGTTCCATAATAAAATAAAAAACACAGGACTTTTATTATGACATATTTAAATTATATTAATTTTTAATTTTTCCAATTTTATTTTATATGTGTATATTTTACTGCTACTCAGACTTAAAAAAATAAATTAAAAAATGTTAAGTTTACGATGTACTCAAAGTAATGGCCACAGCTTGACTTCCATTAGTCATTTTGGCAAACATTGCTACTTATTGATCCAGTGTTGCCATATAAGCCATAAATTCAAGTTGCAAATACTTGGGGGCACACACACTTCAAAGGCATATAAAACAAAGTCATAAACGTCTAGCTTGGCTATCATCGTGGGCTTGAAGGCCACAAAGCCAAGAAAAGGCTATTAAAAAATTCCTGGACGTAGCACAGAGTATCGGGCGAGTGTGAAGCGTTTCTCAAATGCCAAAGTGTCTTCTTGTTGTTGAGCACTATGATGATGATGATGGTGATGATGATGATGATGAGGTTGCGCATCGCATTGCTCATTAACACGAAACTAATTAATTGCGCAATTCAAGTAAACTATCATGTTGCGAGCGGGTCCCTTCATTAAAAGCACTTGATTGATCACCGCCAGACAACTGCGTGATCTTCTTTGGCTAACAAGCCCAGGCCAACACCAAAGACAAGGCCAGGGCCAGGGCTAGACAGAGGGCCAAGTGCCCATTGCATTTTAAACGCTAATTTATTGTTAACTGCAACATGTTGCCGGTATGCAAAAATGTTGCCTGGCATATGCAATTAATTGTAACAAGGCCCGCTAGGCCATTCAGCCAGTTAGCCAACTAAGCAGCCAACCTTTAACCAGTCTTAGCCCATTGGCAAATGCTTTTGGCCAACACTTTTGCGGCAGCTCCAACAACGCGCGTTAAGTTGCCGCAATTTACGTGTTAATTTCAAGTCGTGTCTCTGTGAATGTTTTGCTGCCCCCAAAAAAGTGCATTTTGCTTTTACTTAATGCGGCGAAAGTCTTAGGCTCTTGTAATTCATGTGTTGCACGTAATTGCCAGGGTGTTGCAGTTGCAGTTGCAGTTGCTGTTGCATTCAACAGGCAGCTGCAAGATCTGACTAACAATCAGTTTAGATGGCGAAAGTTTCCACTTATAAAGTAGCCAAAAGTGCAGCATTATGTGCTAAATTAATTGGCAATAACATTTGAATGTATTTATTGTTAAATTTTTGCATATCGAATATTGTTAATTGAATTGTGAAAATATTGTGTTGAAGTTATAGTAGACTTTAGTAAATATAACTATATATTTCTTTATGAAATTATTAAAATAAGCGTTTGGAAAGAAAGTAAATAAAATAATTATAAGTAACATGTAAATAAACATTTAAGAACATTTAAGAAGCGATACCAAATAATTAGTTTTATATTAATATTTTTATTTTTTTTTAAACCTTCAATAATTACTGAAGTAATAATTATAATTAGAATTTCCAGAAATTATAATTAGGGCTTGTAATATATTTTTTTCAATACTTCACTGAATACATATCGATTTTTTAATTTTAACTGGAAAAATATATTTTATGTAATTGATGTGAAATTTTAAGTTTTCTTTTGTTGCATCTATTTTTATTTAAAGTAAATATAGATTTTTTAATTAAAAAATATATTATAAAATGTTTTGTACTGGATTGTTACCTTTGGTTTTGTTGCTTTTAATAATAGAATTAACTCCAAAAAGGAGTTTAATTTAAGTTTTTGGAGACACTTTACTCCATATTTTTTATTAATATAAAAAAAAAAACGTTCAGAAATTATAATATTTAAGAAACAAGAATTAACTCAAAGACAAAGTGTTTCTAATTTGTGAGCGTCCACTGTAATGGATTTTCTGTTAATTTTCCAAAATATATAAATGTTAAAATATTGTCATTTAATTACATTTTTAAATATTTGAATTATTTAGTAAAATAAATAAAGGTTTTTCTAATTAAAGCTCGTGCTAGTCTGATTTGAATTGAGTGTAAAAAATCCTTATTTATTATTTATTTCTGCATTTTAATATACCTCCTTAACATCTTCCAACCAGTTCCATATTCAACCTTATTATGCTTCTAATTTTAACAACATTTCTATGACTTTTTGGAATCTAAATTAAAAAGTGATTCAGTTCGAATTTCATGATTGTGGAGAGAGAGAAATACCATTGTTAAAAGTATTTCTGATAGGCAGTCACCTCCATTCAAGGTCATGTCAAAAGTTATGAGCAAACAATTTTCTGCTTAAAAGCGTCTGTCACAAAACTTTGGAACGGCCCTTGTCAAGGAGCGCCAACCGAAAAATCTGTGGCAATATATTGTAGCTTTTACAATTTGTCTGCAATTACTCGTATAGCAGCCAGAAAAGTTCCCCAAACTCAAATGGGAACCCATACGTGATTTGTTTTTAACGAGATTTGTGCCCAAAAAAAAAAAAAAAAAAGAAAACTATTGACAATGCAAATATCGTATTTTGAAATTTACTGAACTGAAGAATATGAGAATAGGGGATTTTGTAGGGGAAGAGAACCGGAACTAACTGAACAAATGTTGTCCATTGTCCGCCCCATTTTAGTTGCCACACAATACAAAATATTGTGTGTCAAAACTCTGGAAATTATGTTTATTGTTATTGTTGTGATATTTGTGTATTTGCTGATATGTTTTTACTGGCAGTGCGTATTGTATAATATTTCAAATAGTTTCACAGCTGAAGTGGTTCGAACCGCCCCTTAAGGCCCGCCCATGTCAACAGTAGCAAAAGTTGCACACAAAAACAGTTTACGATTTCAATATTTCAAAAGGACTCTCACACATGTTTTCTTCCCCAACTTACTGAACTAGCGCCTGCCCCACACCCTTCGGATTTTTGCTTTTTAATTTGACAATCAATTGACAGTTCGTTTGGTAAACACAAACACACACACACTCAGAGAATTTGTGAAAAACTATTGACAATAAAATAAAATATCAAATAACTTGGCAAAATCTATTTCAAAGTATTTTTCCATTGAAGTCGCAGGTTTCTTGTGTGTGTGCAACATCAAATCAAGAATTAATTGAACAGTGAGAAATATTTGAACAGAGAACAATAGCTATACAACTTTATGGTATTTGCACTTAAAAATGTTATATATTTTGTATATGAAATATTTATGCATTTTTTGTAGTATATAAAACAAAAATTCAGTTTAAAAGAACTCTAACTAAAGTCAAGTATATTTGAGTAGGGTTCACATAGTTTTTTTTCAATAATTCAAATATATATGTTTAAATATCTGATTGTTAACTGCACTTAAAAAAAAGTGTACTTCGAATTTTGGAAAACTGACGTCATTTTGTGAAAAAATAGGATAGAAATAGCTCTATAGGAATTTTTCTATTCCATGCGGATTTTATTACTACAAAATGGAGAAAATGTTGTAACTCTGGCAGAGAAAATGCATCGAATTTATTTCGATAAATCGAGGAAAATTATTTTACAAAACCTGGAAAAATCTATAATTTGATGGCCACAATAAAAATAATAAAAATTACTTTACTTTGATTAAAGAAATAATTCAATTAAATTTTTAAAAATTTATATAGAGAATAGAAAATTTTTTGCATTTAAATTAATCTTATTTTCATTTCATAAAACACCTGAATTTCATATCGTAAAAAATCAATACTTTCGATTATAAACTTTTCATTTATTTTCGATTAATCTTATCATAGAAAATATACTCGTATGTGGAAATTTTTATAGAATTTTATTTTATTTTTCTAATCGAAAATTTTTTATACTTAATAATCTTGTTTCTTATTGTGCTCACGATTATGGATTCTACCAACAATATATATTTAAATCCAAATAAAAATTCAAAACCCGTTCCTAGCTCAAATATTTGAATACACAATAGCTTGCAATATTTTAATGATTTACTTATTTAAGCCCAGCATTTCCAAAATATCATCTTTGGTTAATTTGTCCTCGCTTTGCCTTGGTGCTGTAGTAGGAGCAGTAACAGGAGCAGGAGCAGGAACAGGAGCAGGAGCAGCAGCAGGAGCTGGTGCTGCAATTGGGGGCTTGGCAGAAGCTGCAGCAGATTTTTGAGGTTGTATGCTCTTTATATCCACATCAACAGCTACATTTGAGCTTTTTGTGCCTGAAGATTTGGCCGTTTTAGCCGATTGACCACGGGTTTGCTGGTCCTTGCTCGGAGATGGATAGTGTTGAGTCTTAACTTGGACATCCATGGTTATGCCGGCTACTTTTGGTGGAGGTTCATGAACAGCACTCAGCAGGGCAATATGTGGACATTGTCTACACTCGGCATCAGAATCCTCTTCACTTATTTCATCCTTGGGCTCTGTCCACATGCGATAAGTGGCCAAGGAGATGCCACAAGGAGGTCCCTTGGGCTTAAGAACTTTGGGTGATTCCTCAGCTGGTGATTCCTTAACGGGTATTTGCGGTAATGACTTGAATGGCTTCAGATAGGTAAAGAGATGTGGAAAAGCACGACGCTTGTATTCACATGTACAGTTACAGAACTCTTCATCGCTAATCTCTTCTCCATAAGAAACTTGCTCACTCTCCAGTTCTCTCTTGTCCCCTTTGGGCCAATCGCGGAATGGCGCCAAATAGCAGAAATCAGTATCCTGATCCTCCAAGCCGCTCTTAGACAGCTGTTCGCGATGCTCCTCTTCAATAGGCTCATCAAATGCAGGTTCACAACGACAGAACTCACACGTACAGGTGCACTCAGGATCACAGGGCAAGTCATCACAGGGTGGACATATGACATTCATGGGCGGACAGGGCACACGATGCTCGTCGAAGGACTCCTTGTCGTAGGGCAACCAGCGGCAAACATAGGGTCCCTGGCTACACTCGGCTGTTATTACAGGTGGTCGCTCCTTGGTACACTGCATTTTGGGACATTTGCAATTGAGTTTGACTTTGCGCTTTTTGGAATGTTTGCTTGAAGCGGTCTTCACCGTATGTTGCGAGGATATGGGTTGTCTTGCCTTGAATTGAAAGGACTGTTGAGAAAGTAGACGTTCCATCGATACCACCATATAATGCATATGTACCGACGTGGCCGAGGTTGGTTTGCTTATATTAATTGTTTGTTTATTGAAGAATATCTCAGTGGTTTGGGTTGTGATCTTACTAGCAGCTGAGGTGACTGACAAAGCGTTCCATATAGGCTTTTTGACTTTTTCATTACGCGGCTCACATGTGCAGCCCTTCGTCTCACCTTCATAGACCAGACGAGACTGTAGCTCGTCATACAGACTCTTGTAGACGCACTCGATGCACTGTTCGTATTGCTTCTGCTCCGAGTACATGAGACCTGCATACACTGCATAAATCTCCGCTGTGCGTTTTGCGGCATGCAACCAGAGGCATTCGGATCGATGCCGCATTGCCATTGCCATCGACTCCAGCCGCTTGCCACCTTCGCCTGTGCCATGGTAATAGGCTTTGAATGCACGTTTTACTATTCCATAGGCCAATTGACCATCTAAGCGACTCATGCCCGCTTCCACGGCAAGATCGTGTAGGAAATTCTCCTTGCTGAAGCGTTTATTTGGCACCCGGTTCACCTTGCGCCGTATTTCCTCAAAGTGACGAAAGGATCGCTTGATGGCATCCTTTGTACGTCTCACTTCCCAGGGTCGCAGCTTGCAGATGCACATTACCTTCATCGTACTGTCTGCTATATCATTGAGATCTATCTCAAAGTTGTCCACATGCTTGATGTCAACCTTATGGCCGCAGGTTGTGACGTCACCACGATAACATGTACATTTCTTATCCGTCGAAATGTATTCATTTGGGGGAATGTACTTAAATAACGTTGAAAGCACCTGCATATTAAATTTTAAACAAAATTAACGAAATTTATAGAATTTAGTTATGAAAAATTTAAATAACTTTGAAATGATTTTCAAAGCTCTGCGATATCAGAGTAGCTATCGGAATCGAGTTGTTAATTAAGTGAGACTTGAGCAGGGATTTGATTTTTGTAATGTTTAATTTATATGCTAAAAAAAATGTTAAAAAATAAACCTGGTATGCTCCAAGATTTTTATACAATTTTCAAACGCATTTTCCACCCATTTTGAGATATATTTTTGACACAATTTTGATCAGAATGCCAACCTATGATATCATAGAAAATTAAAGTAAACATTCCAGGTTTCTCGCTTCTGCTGTTTGGCCTGCTCGTGAGTCAAACAGGTTGACAAATTTTATATATATATATATATATTTTTATGCATAAATTCGTCGCTAATATAAATTCGCAAATTTGTTTTAATTACCTTTTAACTGTCTACAATTTCATGTAAAATTCTTAAATTTGCTTAAATTTTTCATAAAAATCTTTGTATAAAATATATTTTTCCATCGGGTTGACAGCGGACATCCTTATATAAAATATCCACCTGTTGCAGTTGCATGTGCAATTCGAGTTTTGAGTCACCAAAAAAACCAACTTGTCGCCGCTTTGAATGACGTCTGTCATAGTTTGGCTGGAAAGTGCATTTCTGACATGTTGTGTTTGCTATTTGGTAGATATACAAAAGTGCATATTTATCATATATATAGAGCCGTGAGCATATGGCCCGGGGTAAGGGGGTGGCTGCCTCGTTGTCTCGTTGCATCGCTTTGCTGTGGCTGTTGATGCAACGTGCAACAAAGTGCACAAAAGCCTGCAGCGGCGACTGTGGCACGCATCATTTCGATATTTGTTTACCCAACAATTTCTGTGCGTTGTTGTTTGGTTGGTCTAGGGACAGCGGCAAGGAGGCCATGAGCGCGTGGGGCATGCAACAGCAGCGGGCGCCGCCCGATTTACTAATATTAATTCCAAATACTTTTGTGATGTACTGGCAAAGCGGAAATGCAATGCGACACACAAACGCAGGGAACAGAGACAAAATATACGGAAAACAAAATTCGGAATACAAATATATTTTAACAGGCGACTGCACAACAAAAAACAACAAACATACTACATAGAGCACTACAAATTTCTATAAACTGAAAACTTGAAATTACGAAAAACTAACAAGATATAAATGTTCTAAAAGCCGAAGCTTCAATACACTTTAATTCCAAAGTTTGATATTATTAAGAATTTATTTTACTACATATAAATATTCATGAGCTTCACAAATACAAGAAAATATATTTTTAATGATATATTGGGAGAGTGAGACTTATTATATAGGACACTGGCTTTTAGTATTAATTTTTTTGTATTTACAGAATTTTATTTTATTCAACAAATTTTTAATTTAAAGGTCTCTAAACTAAGAGATATATGAAGTCTTATATATTTAAGGACGTAAAAAAGTGGTTAGATTTAAATAGATTTTTTTTAGTTTTTTTTTATATAAAAAGTATACATAATTTGATATTAAATTAAAGGTAATTAAATTAAATAACATTGCCAAAAACTATAAGCTTGTAAAGTGATCGAAATTCGCACTATAAAAAAAACTGCCTGTGCAGTTAATAGAGATTTGGGTAGTATATATGCAAAAAATGCTATAGAATATTTTTTTTTTGTTTTTCTACTAAACGGTAAGAATGTATATTTTATTTCAATACCATTTAGAAATCATATATTTTATAAAATTTTTTATATTTTTTAATACTTTATAATTGCACAAAATTATATTTAAAAATTGTCAAAATATTTAATACCTTATTATTGTATATTAATATAATTTTAATTGTACATTGCCAGGCTCAGCTTGTAGTTGTCAGACCCGCTGTTTGTTAGATTATTGAATAACACAGAATCAAAAGTCTGCACAAATATTGTCAGGCGGTCATGATGAATATTTACATAGTCAGCGCGTGTGTAGGTAAATTTTGGTGCATCCCCCAGGAAAACAAAAACAAAACAAAACCAAAAAAAATATTAAAAAAAAAACGGAAAATGCGGGCACATTGACAGTGCGGGCGATTGATTTTTCCTGTGTTTTTTTGGATTTTTGTTTGCAGCATCAGAGTCAAGTAGCATCAATTGGATAGGGAGAGAAGTGTGGCCTAGTACTAGAGACAATCTAAAATAAATGCAATGCAAATAGACGCCGTTGCAGTTGTCAGTCGAGTGAGTCAGTGAGTCGGGGGGGAAATAGACAGTTTTAGTGCTATTCTACCCTAACTAAAATGAGTTTAATTGTTGACCTTAGCTATTAGCCCCTGTCAAATGGCTTTGGTTGACAGCAATTTGCCTTTATGTACATATGTTGGTTTTTGTCTTGGTTTTTGTGCCTTTCATTGTCTGCATTGCTCTTCAATTTATATGCAAAAAAGCACAACGCACATTTTGCAAAAGTTTCTCAGAATTTCTTGATAAACTGTGAACGCTTTGGTATGCACCAAAGGCGTTGACTGACAGGCCAGTTTCAGAGACCCGTTTGTCGGGCTGCTTTGTGCTGGCCACGTTTTGATATTTGTTTATGTTGCAGCAGCAAAAAAAACGCAAAAAAAAAACAAAATTTTGTTGTCTTTTCTTGTTATTTCTTGATTTTCAGAATATTTTTGTACATACGTATGTATATCAGGCATGGCAATGTGCTATGTAAACTGATGATTATTGCCAATTGGCCAGTTTGATTATAAAATGCATGCCACTTTCAGTAGAGATTTATTTACGTAAAATGCTGCATACATCAAAGGAAATTTTTAGATTATTTGTATGACAAGCGATTGAGCAGCACAGAGGAATTTAACGTGTTAAATTGCAAGGAAATTAAATTGGTATATTTTTAGTATACAGAAGACATTGAATTATTATTAGTATATCAGAGAAATACCAACCTATAGGAAATATATAATTTTCTTCGACAAAAGTCGCGATATTTATATTAAGAAAAGTTCAAAAGAAGCAATAAGTGTAATTAAAAATAAATGAAAAATTTTAATATGGTAAAAAATATGTATATGTATATTAATAATATCTGTATAAGAAATATAATTTTTTTTTGTTTTTATCAAAGATATATTTAAATATAAATTTTTAGTGAATAATTTAATTTTTATATTTAAATAAAAAAAAATAATTTAAAACCAAATTAATGCTAAATCAAAACTTGTTAAATAATGTTTAAACTGAAGTAATATTAATTTAAATATTCGTTTTTAAAGCAATATTTATTTAAAGCCAAGTTAAGAATTCGTTTTTAAAACAATATTTAATTAAAGCCAAGTAAAATGCAAGATCAATTTTTTTTAAATATTGTATAAACTGTAGTTATATTAATTTAAGTATTCGGTCTTAAAGCAATATTTATTTAAATCCAAGTATATGCGAAATCAATATTTTTCAAATGTTGCATAGTATATAAAATAATATTAATTTAAATATTTGTTTTTTAAACATTATTTTAAAGAAGATTCTATTTTTTTTTGTTAATTTTCTTCTAAGTTAAATAAATGAACAGAAACATTGTCCTTCAAACTTTTCCTATTATATTAATCTACTTTTTTTTAATTTTCTACTAACTTGATTGGATAAATATAAATAAAGTTTTTCGAACTTTCTTATATTTTGTATATATTTTAATTATTTTCAATTTGATTTAAATTAAAATTACTTGATATGAAGAAAGTATATATTGATCTTTATTTCCTCAGTATTCTACTTAATTGAGCAGTTATAAATAATTGCAAGACAGTTAAATAAACAAAACTATTTTATAATTATGACGTAATGCAAGATAATCTGTTTCAAGTTCAAAACTACAATAAACCCTAACTAAACCTATAATAAAGCTATTAAAACAACTTGAAATAAACAATTGCAATTGTTGTAATTGAGCTTGAAATCATTTGAGTTGTTTTATAGATTTCATTCATTGTTTGTCTGTGAATGCATCAACTGCTATATAAATATATGCGAGTCTAATAAAAACGAGATTTTAAAAATAAAAAACTAAGTGTTCTTAGGAAAATGTTAACTACTCTTCAATTTGTAACATGGACTGGCCTAATATTCTGCGCCTTTAGTTTGGAGCTGCGTAAGTATAAAAAGGGACAAAGAAATTTAAGAAAATAAAAGACTTTGTTTTCTACCTTAGCTGCCAATTTAAATAAATGTCATTTTGGCGATGGAGTATGTTTAAAAAATACTATTAATCAGCTAATTAAAAGCTATCCAAAAGGATTGCCAAAGTGGAACATATCACCATTCAATGAGTTCAGGCCAAATGATATAATTGTATTTGACTATCCGCCTGTAGGAGCGCTCTGGCTAAACTTCAAACTTAAAAATCAAATTATCAGAGGCTTTGAAAATCTAACTGTTACCCATGTGAGTGGATTTCAACGGGATCCAACAACAGAACAAATTCAAATCAAAGCTTATATTCCAAGTGTAGTGCATCAATCTCAGTATGATATACAGGGTCGTTGGTTATTATTCCGAGTAAATTCAACTGGACAATGTCATGCAGACTTTCAGAATGTGAGATTATCTGTAAACTTAAAGATAATCGTCAGATATCACAATGAAAAGCGTTATTTGAAGGTCTTCGACTTGGTGCCACAAATTGAGCTTGATCGGTAAGTAAAAGAGAAAAATGTTTTGATTGGCAGATTAATAAAATAAAGTCTTGTTTTTAGCTTTATAATTAAATTGGATGAATTATACAAGGAGAACTCGGATCTTACCATATTGCTGAATAGTGCATTTAATAAAAACTGGCCAGAGTTTTGGAATGAAGTTGAGCCTAAACTTGTGCCCAGCTATGCCAGGGCAGGTGCTGAGCTTTTGGATAAGATTTTTGAGATAATTTCATATGATGATATGTTTCTAAATAGCACAATAACAAATTAAATTATTAAGTAAATTTTAGATGTTCTAAAAAATCATGCAAGCTTTATAGAGCCTGTAATTCTCTAAGAGTATTTAATTGTCAGAGAAACCAGTTTGCATTGCGAGCAAATTGAAAAGCAATTGGCAATATAACTTCATAAATTTATATCATTTGTAGTTGAGCCTTTGATTTAGCAGGTTTAAAACAGCTATTTTATATAACTAGATAATGAATAAGTTGGTTGCTTTTGTGATATATTTTGGAGTTGTCAATAGTGCCAAACTGCGTGAGTAATCAAATTTAATAAATTTGTTAGGTATT
This sequence comes from Hirtodrosophila alboralis, assembly GCA_035043045.1. Classification (NCBI taxonomy): domain Eukaryota; kingdom Metazoa; phylum Arthropoda; class Insecta; order Diptera; family Drosophilidae; genus Hirtodrosophila; species Hirtodrosophila alboralis. The sequence goes on along the minus strand of JAWNNH010000803.1, from coordinate 708,825 downwards.
AATAAATTAAATAAATTTCATAGCTACCGAAATAAAGAAATGTAATTTTGGTGACGAGGAGTGCATTAAAAACAGCATAAATCAGCTCATAAAACTCTATCCCAAAGGCATAGCCGAATTGGGTATATCGCCGTTTGATGAGTTCAGGCCAAATGATCTGATATTATTTGACTCACCCAAGGTTGGAGCACTCTGGATGACTTTTGAATTGAAAAACCAACTGATCACAGGCTGTGAAAATGCAACTGTAACGCGTGTTAGCGGCTTTCAACAGGATCCCACCAAGGCCAAAATAGAAATAGATCTTTTTATACCAAAACTCATTCAAAGATCTCAATTTGATATGCAATTACGCTGGCTATCGATGGTACAATCGAATACGACGGGACTCTGTTATGCAGAATTTCAAAATGTGAGTCTTTCGCTTAACTTGAAGGTAATTGTTAAATATCAGAAGGAAAAGCGATACCTGAAGATCTATCACATGATGCCAAATGTTGCAATTAGCCGGTCAGTTGAATATTACGAGATAGACAGCATTATTTAAACAAGCTTTTCATTTGTAGATTTAGCATTAAATTGGATGACTTATATAAGGAGAACTTGGATCTCACACTGGTGATCAATCGTGTCTACAATGACAACTGGTTGACGCTTTGGAATGATGTTGAACCAAGAGTATTACCCAGCTATAGCAAATCGGGTACTCAATTGTTGGATAAAATATTTGAGACTATCTCATACGATGATATGTTTTTACCGATTTGAGCTCAGTTTTCTGAATATTTTAGATTATTTACAAATGCGTATTAATAGTTGAGTATTATTTAATAAACCTGTTGTTTATTGTTTATGTTTTGCTATAGTAAATTTAATTCAGTTTAATTGTTCAATGAATGCATTTTGTCATTGATTTAAAAAAACTCAGCTGCAAATGGAATTTGTGTGGAATTTTATTGTTTATTTAGCTGTTTGATATATTTATAAAGACTATTAAACTAAGAACCCTGATATTGGCAAAAAAAAAAAAAAAAAAACAGACTTAGAAAATATATTACTGCAGTTAGGAATTTAAAATTGATTTTCATTGATCATTTGTCATTTCAATTAGATGATCAATATATGATATAAACTTAAGAGAGTTTATTACACTTTTTCTCCTTTTTTCCAGTTTCAGTTTCACTAAATTTAATTCATTTTAATTTCTCAATATTAATAAAAGATTCCTTCAATTTTTTTTCCTCCTAAATGTTGGAAGAAGTCCGTAAATCTCCCCTATCTAGGAGCATAAATTTGAAACATTTAGAAAGGCTATAGAACTAACCAACCTGATATTGGCAAAAATAGAAATAGACTGAGAAAATATATACAAAATAATAATGCAGTTGAGAATTTAAAATTGCAAAAATTTTCATTGATCATTTGTGTGTTCAATTAATCGATCTATATATGATAAACTTGCATATCACATTTGAACATTAAATATATATAAATATAAAAATAAATAAAATATTGAACTGAGAGTGTTTTTTATTATCTACCAGTTCAGACGCTCAATCGCACTTTATTCTCCGATTGAATTTATATTTCCCGAGTGAAATGATTATTTAACTCGCCTAAGTGTTATATAAATAAACCTGTTCTACATTTAATTACTGGACTTATATCAATCTCAATGTTATCTAAAAAGCATTTCCGCAGTGAAACTGGTTTTTTGAAAAATGCAACAAAATTGACACTGAGTGCAAACATGTTTGATATTGAATGTTATTGTGCTACGAGCTGTTAGTGTAACAAGTGCTAAATTGTTTATAATTTCTTCTTCAACATGATTCTAAAGACAATATTTATAATTATTGCTTGGAACAGTTTAGTGAACGCTGCCAAACTACGTAAGTTGCTTTAAAATTCAATTAAATTACCAAAAATTAATAATTTTTAAACACTTACAGCTGATGACATTAAAAAATGTCATTTTGGTGATCAACCCTGCATAATTAAGACGATAAATAATCTTTTTCATCGCTATGGCAAAGGAAATCCGGATGTTGGACTACTGCCGGTTGATAGTATTAAGGTAGAGGATATAACCTTGATAAACTCACCGGGTCCCATTTATATATACTACAAACTGAAAAATCAAGTGCTTAAGGGCTTCGAAAATGCAACTTTTACCAAAATTTCCGGTCTTAACCGTGATCCGGAACTGGGAAGCTTGGAATTGGAACTGACTATACCAAGGCTTTTAATGGAAGGCACCTACGATTTCCAGGGTCGCGGCATTCTTGTTTATTCCAATTCAACAGGAATTACAAGATCGGATCTACAAAATGTGCGTTTAAAGGCATTAATTAAAGCTTTCATTGAGTATCGCAATAACAAGCGATATTTAAGAATCTATGATTTGGTACCACAAATTGAACTAGATCGGTAAGGCATATATTTTTTTTAATTTCAATTGGCTGTTTTTTAACTATATATTCTATTTACAGCTGGATATTGTGGGCTGATAATTTGTATAAGGAAAATACCGATTTAACTGTTGTCCTCAATCGCGTTGTCAATGAAAATTGGCTAGAGTTTTGGAATGAAATTGAACCAACCATTTTGCCGGCTTATAGCAGAAGTTTTATTAAAATTTTACAGAAATTGGCAGAGACTAATCCCTATGATGACATGTTTTTGCCAAATTAATTGTAATTAATTGTAAGTTCTCCCGAAATTTCAGCTTGATTTCTCTGTGTAACAATTTGAAAAACATTTTTTGTATCTCGATTTTTTTAGAGTAGATTAATATGTTAAATGGGTCGCTATTTTCGATAATAAAATTCAATAAATTTGTTGCCAGGTCCTTTTTTGGAGATAATCAAAAAAAAGCTAGATTTTCAACTTTTCATAAATGTAGCTTTGGTAAAGTGCAAATATTTCCAAACATTATTTAATTATATTAAAGACGTTGATCTTTTTAAAAGGTTAATAAAATTGCCTATCAATTTGCCATTTAACATTTTTTAATTAGATTATTTGTTTAGAAGTTATTGCGGATTGAAGTGAATATTTTGACTAAAAATATGCCAATATATTTTTTATTTATTTTTTGTCAATTTTTTTTCGATATCTCGAATTTTGGTCTTTTGTATGACGTTATGTTTGGAATTAATCCCACTTTACCAAAGCTATCTTTCTGAAAAATTGGAAATCGATTCCATTATCTCAAAAACGGTTCCGGCAACCTATTTTTTAAAAATTTTTTTTCGGAATCTGCGACCTATATTTCATATAAATCGACACTAAAAAGTACGGTATACAAAATGCTGTTGCATAGTGTTTTCTATAAAACTAAACATCCAATTGCATTGGTCAGTTTACAAAGTATTAACGTGTTGCAGAAATATGAAATTAATAGTAGTTAGTAGTTAAACAAGCTTTAATATATAAATAAATACAAAAATTTAATAAAATCGAATATACTCTTTTCTGGCCCTTACTACCATATAAGAAGCAAAATACCCAAAGATATTGTCAAACCAGTGCTTGGAGAGCACTGCCCACACTCAACGCCTTTCAATTCCCACAGCGACTTTAATTTATCATGCTCGATCTTGATTAAAAGTGTATACCCGTTCCCTAACAAAGAGAGAAGAGAATAGGGCAGAGAAGAGTTGTAGAACCATAGGAAATCCAGTCAGACAGCCAATTATAGACAGTCAAAGCCGCGTGAAGATGCCAGAGTGAAGATCCACAGACGAAACTTGAATGAAAACGAAATGAAAATGAAAATTATAATGTGAACAGAACATAACAACTGCAATAAAGACATCAACAGTTCGGAGGCATCAAAGAATGAACAGTCGGTCACAATTTAAATAGGGTAGAGGGGGCGAGTGGGTAGGTGGAACGAACTGGCTCAGTAGCAAAGGGCAAGTTATAAGATTTCCAAAAATAATATTAAAATTAGCAACGAAGCGCAACAAATGAGATTTTCAACCAGTTGCAGTTGCACTTCCAGATGCCAACGATGCCATAAATTGAGAACTGGGCACGACCAGACTCGGGAGGCGTAGATCAATCAGTGCCCCAGCAAAACCAAAAAAAAAACAAAAGCAAAAGCAAATTTAAAAGTATAAGACAAAAAGGCAACAGCTTAGTCCCAGTAATTAGGAATGATAAATGTTGAATCCAGGGATACAGATACACAGAGAAGATGAAGCTTCTACATGGAAGGGTTATAAATAAAAAAAACCAGAGACGACAACAAATTGGGCTATACGTGTTGGTAAAAAATAGAAATAGTAAAATCATATATCAGACACATTAATAGACAGATGGAATGGCAATTAAGCTTTGGAAAAGATTACAAGAAAGGGGAGTTGAGTGCAGCAAAAAAGGGGAAGACTTATAATAAAATTATGATTTTATTAAAGTGGATTTAAGAATGTTCAATTGTTTTTATTTTTAGGCATTTGCAAGTTTAGTATTTACTTGTTATTATTTATGTTTATATTTATCAAAATATTGCATTTTTTGCCGAGGTTCAACAGATTCATAATACTCTCCATATTGCTACTTAATTTAAAACTAGATAAATTAAAAAAAAAGTTGAAATTACCAACTTTTTTTTATTTTATTTATTTATTGATTTGTCGTCCTACTGTTGAAAGCCGAAACTTATTAATTAAGATACTCCCCATTTTTATAAATAATATGCCTATCTTGTATATAAATTATTAATATGTATTATATACATTTTTTTTCTGATAACAAATGCAATTTTACAAGCAATTTTACTTATTATTTAACATTACACATTAAACTTTAATATTTAAGTTTACTTCTCAGTTCCTTCTTTTAAAAGAAAAAATATATTTTTTTATTGAAGCTTAATCTGTAAAATAATTAAAAATTAAATTAAAAATAGCTCTTGAAATTAAAAAAAAAAACTTCTGGTACCCTATCTTATTTGACACAAAGACAGTCAAAATTCTATATCTAAAACTTTTTCTAGATTCTAAATATGGGGTAGATGATATATTTCCTGGCACACTAATCCACCTATATATTTTTTTATTTATATTTTTATATTTTTAATATTCTTATATTTTTTTTTACATCTCATTTTACTTCAAACAATCAAGTCCACTCTGAAATGGCAAACCCCAAACACATTTAACTGAAGTTCCGCAAAGTCCTGCCCAGTCTGAGGTAATAATGTTAGCGCCATATTTGACCGCCGTGTTGGCGTTATCAGGACTCGGCCAGGCCTGCCATGTTGGCCGGACCCGGCTAGAACTACGGCTGGGACTACTTACCTGAGGCAACAATGTTAGCAACCGCAAGGCCGGCCAGCAGTTGCAAGTGACCGTGTGTTTTCGTGTGCTACCAAAGGATATTGAGAGGGGAGGGAGGCATTTACAACATTTGCGGTCTGCGGACTGCGGGCTGCTTTACGGGCATTTGCATTTTGCATACGGCATGGCATGGCATAGCACGGAATCTCACGGATATGTGTCTATAACAAAACAATTAGAAACGACGACGCTACGGCAAAGCCCTCGACGATTTGACGCTGATTTATGAGTGGTGGTGGTACGGCGGGGCAGGGTACCGGATAGCTGAGTGCCTACAAAAACTCAAAGACAGGCACGTAGCAACAAGCCGGGGGATTAGTTGAGCAGAAGGCAAATAAAAGAAACTCCGCACACATAAAAAGCCAAGCCGAAAAGCAGTTGAGGGGGAGAAGGCGAGCGATGGGGCAATGGGGCGGCTGTTGGCCCAACCCGTGGGCATAGTAAAATGCTAGTGAAACAATTATGCAATTACTTAATTTGATAGCCCAAGTGTGTGCCATCTCTGCACCATAGTATACCCCACAAAATGCCCCTCAAGTCGTTGGCTGATGTTACGTATACGTTATGTGGCCAAAAAACTCAGTCCAACTCGACTTTACTTTGTGGCCTGTAATTGTTTTAACTGCCTTGTGCACGCGCTTTGTTTACAACTGTACCAGTCGCCTTGCCTATAAGGAACTGGGCGGTTTACTATGTGCATGTTAGGGGCTTTCTCTTTTTTTAGCAAACGGCATTTATGAATCGTTGCACACAAAAATATGTTGATATTTGCATTAGGTTTGCGTTTCTTGCAACTGAATTCGTTAAGTGAACATATTTTTTGGGTCACAATTGTTTGAAGTAATTTACTGAGCTAGTTGGAAAAAGTACCTTAAAAAAGTGATTGAAATATGTAATAGTATTTAAATGCTGTTCCTAGGTTTACAACTGTCGTATAATTGTCAAAATAATTATTATAATTTTTATATTTATTATTATTGATTAAAAGTAATTTTTTTCCTTTAGAAAAGTATTTTTTTAAATATTATTTGCCTTTGATTTGAGCCCAATCAAAGTAGATTTCTTGTCATAGAACTTAAATGCTATTCCTAGATTTATAACTGTTGTATAGTTGTCAAAATAATTATTATTATTTTTTATATTTATTATTATTTATTAAAAGTAACTTTTTTCCTTAAAAAAAGTATTTTTTTATATATTATGCCTTTGTTTGAGCCCTATATAGATATATAGATTTTTTGTCTTAGAACTTAAATGCTATTTCTTGGAGTTCAACTGTCGTATATTTTTCAAAAATATTATTATTATATTTTATTTTTATTACATTTATTATTATTTATTAAAGGTAATTTTTATTCTTTTATATTTTTTTATATTTCTTGCCACTGGTTTGAACCTAATCTAACCAGATCAAAAATTTACGAAAATGCTTATTATATCACATTTAATGTAATAAATATTTAAATTTCAGAGTTTTTAGTCTGCGATCAGACTGATCAATTATAATACTTAAAAATACATTTGTGTACAAAAAAATAATATTTACAATATACGTCCCAAATAAATTACACTAGATATTATGATAAAACATATAAATCGAAATTATGAGCATATGAAAAGTTTTCACAAAATTGAAAATCCAAGAATTCTATAACATATTATTCAAAATAAAAAAAAATCAACTTATGTTATAACATTGATCAGGGTGTAATTTTTTTCTGATAAACGTAACCAATATAAATTAAACAATCAACTTTGATGAAACATTTTCATGTTAAGTTTTGTATTTACCTTAAACCAGACTTCATATTATTTTATTTTTTTTTAAATTATTTTTCTTATTATTCTTTGTAAATATTATTTAAGTTGTTAGAAAATAACAGTGGGATTTAATGATAAAATCAAAATTTTTTTTAAATTTCAAATATTTATTTTATTGCACTTGATATGCAATTAAATTATTTTTTACTTTTTTCGAATTCCTCAGATTGTTTAATATATATGTATCGGCATCGGCAGCACTTAACTCGTTCTCTTTTTAAGTATCTTTTGGGTGTTATTCGTTGGGTGTTCGTTTGGGTATTCCGTGTTTTTAAGTCTTTCATCCTTAACGCACAATAACTTTCATGTCATAATGCTTGGCAAATGCTTTCAAGAAAGTGGAAAGATGAATAAGTTGTTATTATCATGGCCAAAAATATGTCATGCGCCACGTGTGTGTCTGAATTACCCACTTCTGTTTCATGTTACATGTTTCACGTTCCGGTCCGTCATCTGGTGCGCAAAATTTTCAACAACAATCAACACCTTGGCGCCTCGCAAAAGGGGTAAAGGGGTAGAGGTAACGGCAAAGGTAAAGTGCTAAAAATTGCTAGAAATCATGGCTAATATAAATCATCTTGGCAAGCAGCTTTGCATGTTTAAGTGTCATACATAAGGCGCAATATGAGCGCACACGTGAGTGCCGCCCCAAAAGTGTGGGTGTGGCAGTGTGGCAATGGGCCACGGCACCTAGACACACACACACACTCAAATATTTCCACCCACACACATAATAAACACTTGGAACTCGTCTTTGGCTTAACCCTTTTTGACTTTTGCAAATGTGGCGGCAACTAAAAGCGTCAACGAGCAGCCCCTAGTCGAACCTGGCCGAAAGCCCAGCCCCAACCCAGCCCAACCCCAACCCACCTGGCGCACCTTTAGACCCTTCTGTGTATGAGAGCTTCGAGTTTGTTTGCTTTGCTACTCAAGTTGTGTTTTGTGTTTATTTTCATTTGGATTTACTAAAGCAATTTTCTTTGTTGTTCCTTAAAGGCAGCTCTCAATACACACATTCATTCTGTGTATGTGTATGTGCGATTGTGTATTTGGTCTGTGTAAACACACATTTGACATTTGCTATATATTTTTTGTGCAAATAAATAGTTGCAACAGCTGTTGGCATATGCCTTCAAGCTTGATTTTTGCCTTGGGTCACCCATTTTGCAGCTTGCAAATTTCGCAAACAGTGCAAAAACTGACAAATTTATGTTTTTGCCAAAAGTAAAAAAAAAACATTTTTAATTAAGATTGATTCAATTAAGCTTGTCTTTAATACTTACCTATGTACAGTACTCAATTCAACTGTGTCAGCATCTTGCAACTTGTTTGAATTTTTCAATTAAAATTGCAGCAAACAAATGCAATGTTCAATTTGGTAAAGAATAAACAAAATGAAAATATCAAGTTATTGAAACAGGTAACAGGAAACAAGTACAAGTCTCTATAAAATGTGTTTACAATATTGATGCAACTTTTATTGATTTTTGAATTAAACATAAACAAACGAAAAGACTTAGATTTAACAGATTTAAATTTTTTTTTTTTTTGATTTTCAATAATTTTTTTGAATATTTGCAAACAACTAAAATGTCCTTATAAAATATCAAGTTTGTTTAGTTTTTTCCATATTCAATTATCAACATTTTCAACATTTTCTTCTACACTAAGAAAAAGTATTTTTTTTAGAAAACAAATTTTTTGATAAGAAAAATAAAATAAATTTCTACAAACAAAGTATGAATTTCTACAAAGAAGTCAAAATTTTTACAGTACGAGTATATTTTCTATGATAAGAATAAATATTAAAAATTATGGGTTTATAATCGAAAGTATGAAATTTCAACGATATTTAATCCGGGTGTTTTATAAAATAAAAATAAGTTTAATTAATATGCAGAAAATTTTCTATGCTCAACATAAATTTTTACAAATTATATTGAATTATTTCTTTCACCAAAGTTAAGAAATTTTTATTATTTTTATTATGGCCATCAAATTATAGATTTTTTACATGTTTTGTAAAATAATTTTCCTCGATTTATCGAAATAAATTCGATACATTTTCTCTGCCAGAATTACAACATATTCTCCACTTTGCGGTAGTAAAATTCACATGGCTTAAAAAAATTCTTATAGAGTTATTTCTATCCTGTTACAGGATACAAATTGATGTCAGTTTTTCACAATTGAATGTTCACTTTTTTTTGAGTTATAAAGATTATAAAAAGTTGCAACTTTAGTTTAAAATTTATTTTTATGTGCACAAAGAATGCGTATCTATAGGAGTATATAAGATATATAAGGTGGGCTGTTTATGCCAACTGCTTTTTTTTTACATATTCCTAGTTATATATATTTATATACAAACTCGTGTTCAGAATGTAAGCTTTGTGTTTTGCAGTCGTATTGCCAGGGCTCATATAAGAATTAAGCCATAATGCTATCAAGTGCGTCTCTTGAAATGCAAAAACTTGACAAACGCAACATGACAAACATAAATAACCAAAACGAGAACGAACAGTATAACAACAAGAAGAAGAAGAAACGCACATGCGATTTTATGATGTTCAGCAACAAAAATAACAATAACAATAACAACAACAACAATATGAGGTACATACAACAACTGTAAAACTAACAACTCAGTCAAGTCGCCGGTGACATACGACAAGAGTCAGGAAAAGCTGGAAAAACACAAATGAAAACTGAAGAATGAGCCAACGTGCACCCAGTGCCGCCCACTGCTAAATATTTTATTGCAACAAGCGAGGGGCAGGAGGCGGTTGCAAAAGAAATTGGAATGCCACAGAGACGACAACGACGTCATGAGGAGAGAGAGAAAAATATTTAAATGACATTTACTCACTCACTCACACGCTGTGGCAAGTGCAGCAGCTAGAGGGGGATGTGGGAGGCAGTTGGGCCAGAGAGGGAACAGCTTAACTAAATTGCATAAAATTTATTTAAATGATAAGGGCCAAAGGGGTAGCGAGAGGAGGTAGGCGGCAGTGCTGCTAGGCTTAAGCTTTAAAACAATAACTATGCAATATGTGCAGACATTTCACCTACACGGAAGTTGGAGACGACACATGGCACCATCCTCATCGTATGCTCTAAGCCTGGAAGAGCAACTAAACCTAGACGTAACAGCAGCAGGAGCAGCTACCCCCTGGTCCCCTCTATCCTGGCACACTTGCCGCTGCCCTACACTCTAGCAAACTGTCGTCAGTCAGCTTAAATTTATTGCTTCCTTATGTTGTGTTGTGTTATGAAAATAAATACCTTGCCACACAGACAGCACAGGGACTCAACTGCATATGTGTGTGTGTGTTAGTGTGTGTGTGTGTGTGTGTGTGTCTGCTCACTCTCTAATGCTTAAACTTGAACTTTTTTTGTGCCCATATTTTATGCGACTCCCTATGCGCACTTTTAAAATATTATATTATATATATATTTTTTTTTTTACTTTTATTATTATTTTAGATTTTTTTTGTTTTGTTTGTTGCGCAAAAGTTTTGAACAATTTTCATTTTTTTTTTTGTACCAGTCGAGGCTCTAAATTTTGTTTTTGACTTTTGGCAGTCCTTGAAGCAGATACTACCCACTCAGTTAATGTACCCCGTGCCCATCCTTTGGGCTGCTCCTCCTGTGCATGACCTCGTTTTTAATGGCGTTTGTTTTGAAGCGGGATTTCCGTTTTGCGGAAAGGGTTTTATGACTGCTTTTTATGGCCTTTTTCAAATATATATATATACACATATATACACATATGAATAAATACATAATTTTCTATGTGCACTTGCTGTGTCTGATATTTCGTTGTGTTCTCTGATATCATTTATTTAAAGTTCGGTTTGCATTATGACAGCCTCTGTCATATTTTCGGGCTATACAATGCGGCGTATGCGTAATATGCGACCTACTTACATCAAAAATGCATTACGAAATATGTGTAAAATAAATGCAGGCAATCGATGAGTGAGCCTTGCCAAAAGATTTACACTTTTAAACAACAAATTGGCATTGCTACAAAAGTGATTAAAGTAGGACACTTGAATAAATAAGTTTCATATCAAATTTATTTATTTAAATTGCATTCACAAGACTTGAAATTGATGTTTAAATATTTAGAAAAAATAGTGCGCTGTAAATGGAATAATTAAGCATGCATAAGATATAAAAGCTATTGTATTGCAGTTATATTTATATATTTAAATTTATTTATTTGCTCAAATGACAAAATAAGTTTTCGAATGAAATATTAATGTAGACAGCTATAATTTAAATACATTTTGTGTGTCTTTAACAACAGTTGGAAATTGCTTATAAAATATTAAAGAGTGTTTTAAATAATAATAAATAATTATATGGATTTTCTGTGAGGTACTCAAAGTATGAAAATTGATTGTAAAATATTAAAAAGTGTTTTTAATAATATTATGGATAGTTTATGAGATATTTTAAGTCTCAGTTTTAATTTAAAAATATATGCAAAATATGAATGTGCTTATAAAATATTAAAAAATGTTTTTCATAATATTATGGCTTGTCTATGAGATACTCGAAGTACCACATTTAGTTGAAAAATATATTTAAAATATGAATTTGCTAATAAAATATTAAAAAATATTTTTAATAATATTATGAAACGTCTATGAGTTACTTTAAGTTTCAGTTTTAATTTAAAAATATATGGAAGACTTGAAAATTAATTATAAAATATGAAAAAGAGTTTTTAATAATATTATGGCTTGTCTATAAGATACTCAAAGCCTCAGATTTAATATAAAAATATATTGAAAATATGAAAATTGCCTATAAAATATTAAAAAGTGTTTTTTAATAATTATTATAGCTTGTCTATGAGTTACTTTAGGTCTCAGTCTTAATTTAAAAATATATGAAAAATATGAAAATTGCGTAAAAAATATTAAAAAGTGTTTTTAATAATATTATGGTTTGTCTATTAGATACTCTAAGTCTCATTTTTAATATAAAAATGTATGAAAAAAATATGAAAATTGCTTATAAGATATATAAAATGGTTTTTAATAATTATTATGGTTTGTCTATCAGATACTCTAAGTCCCAATTTTAATTTAAAACTATAGTAATATTTTTTCTCTACATTTTTATTTAATGTGTCACAATACTCAAAGCGAACTTCTAATTCATTGCTATGATTGGTAACAACATAAAATTAAAATGTAATTATATTCGTAACATTTATTGCGCAATTAAATACTTTCACTTTATATATCAATATCAATACACTTGGTCCTAATTAAGGACTATTATTTTTCTCTGCCAGTAAAGCTATTTAAATTGCAATGTAAATTATATAAAAATGTATGTCAACTATTTTATAAAACAAACTAAATGTGCAAACATCAATCGAACATTTATTATCGCAATACGCATAGCTCATATTATTTAGGCCTTTCCAATATCAATAGCTCAATAATATCAATGACTCTGTTAAATCGTTTTCACATTTCATTTTTGATTCCACTTGCGAGACCCTCCATTAATTATGTAAAATATGTTGCACAAATAAAACAAAAATCGACTAAACATATGACAACAAATTGCCGCCTGTCTGTCTGTCTATTTATCTATCTGTCTGTCTGTCTGTCTATCTGTCAGTTTGTCCCTTTCTCTTGCTGTCTGTCTCGTTGTCCTTTTGTCAATTTGTCTGATGTTGCTGCCAATATTGAATTTGAAATTAAAACGCCCCAAAAAGGCAAATGGACAATTGGAGGCCTGGCAGCAGTTGTGCCAAATTGGCCAGCGGCAGTGTCCAATGTACCCCAACCCCTGCCCTGCCCTGCCACAGTTTGAGCTGGGGATTCCCCTCCCCCCTTTGAAATCTGCATGTGTTAATTACTGAGGCTGGGCTCTCTGGTCAAGGGGTCGTCGATGACGCAAAAAATTGTCAACATGGCGGCTGGTGGAGAAGCTGCCAACGCAAGCTGATGGCGTTGATTTATAAACCCTGGACTAGAAACAGTATAGAGAAGAGAACTGAGGGGGGGAGGGGGGTCTACTGCATGTTGCGCCCACTTGAATTTGCATTTACCTACAGCAAAAACAAATAAACGTCTAATCGACTGTGGAAAGGGAGAGAGACGGGGAGACGGGGCATCAACTGTTGCCGCGCAGACAGCAACAAATTATGTGACGTAACAGCTGCCAAAATGTGGCAGCACTGAACGGAATCGGGCAGGGTGGTGGGGTGGGGTGTACTAACAAAACTGATGCTGGCCATAAACAAATAAAACTCAGCTCGGTCGGAGAAATTGATTTTTTGCGCCTAATCAAAAACGAATTAATTTCAGTCGCATGTGACAAACACTTTTGGGGGGCCAGCCAATGGTCGCATTTATTTTGATTCTTGGCCAACACGCCGCAACCCCCTTGCAGCATTCGGGGGCCATGCCAATAAGCTGTATCTTGTGCTATCTAAGTCTAACCCCAATTGATTTAATTGGCATGAAATGAAATTTATGTTAGAGCCTGCTCATTTTTTCGGTGGTTGCAAGGTGTTTCTGCCACTGGGGGTGGCAAGTGGCAGCATGGACCACGGCAGCTGACCAAGCCCAGCCACCCTGCTTGAGTTCTTGGCCTAAGTCGTAGGACTATTAAAGCCTTCTCAAATTGTTGCGGTTGCGTTTTCTTTTATGGGGCAAGGTGCGTCACTTAAAGCATTTCTTGGGCAGATTTTTCGATTTAGAGGGGGTTTACTTTCAGGGGAAAATTAAGGGATGTTCAATATATGACGTCAGACTTTGGAGTTGGCTTTTAATTTGGAATTATCTGTAAAAATTGTGGGGAATAGAAGCTATGAATTTTATAAACGATTTAATGTGCAATGAAATATTGATATTTTTAGAAAATTAACTGAGTTGAGAAAATATATAGATGAGCTGAAGTATTGACAATGATATTGTATTTAGTTAAACGAATTATACAATTATAAAATATTATTGAGATGACTAGGAATAATTTGCTTTTTAGTAGACATATAAATTAAATTATACCCACGGAATCTTTCCTTAAAATAAACTAGTCTGCCATTATAAATGGAAATATATTTAAAAAATAAACAAATATATAATTAAATATTTTTTTTGTCAAGCTTATATTACATCTTTTCCATTAAATAAACTACTCTACAATATATTTAAAAAATAAACTAATATATAATTTAATCTTTTTTTTGTCCAGCTTATATTACATACTATTTGTATAAATGCTTTTAAGTCATGTGCCTGATAAATTGATTGGGATAACTCTTTATTATTTAAAGTAAATTTAATAAAATCAAATTATTTTAATATGCATAAATAATGTTAATATATTAAGAAACATGTATAAATAAATGCGTTCAGAGCTCAAAAGACAGCTTAGAAAATGTAAGCCTAACAATTTGACAAGACATGATATAGTAAATAAAATCATACTAATAAAATTCGGAAAAATAGTTAAATATAATTTTAAATCCAAAAAAAATCTATGCACTCTAAGTAAAAAATAAATCATGTTGAAATTAGGCTTTAATTTTTGTTGAATGAAATAATATCAAATAAAGTTATATATAATATTAAATCCAAAAACAAGTCTATGCCCTCTAAGTTGAAAATAAATCATATTTAAACAAGACATTAATTTTTTTTAAATCCACTAAAAGAAAAAAATGGGAATTAAAAACAATAGGAAAGTAATTTCCTTTTTTATGATTTTATTTCATGCCAAAAAAATGAAAGTCTAGTTTAAATAAAAACGCCTGATTGACAGTAAAATATGTGAGTTAAATATTATAGCCCTATATTAAAAATATGCGTAGAATAACAAAACTATCATCTGACAGAAAATGCATTAAATTTTAATCTTAATCCAATGTAAAGCCTAAAGCTTTACTGACATTCTTTGATGCCACAAGTTCAATGCACCTTTTTTTTCAAAATTGTGCCACTGCGGCATTTTTATTGATTTTTTGTTTGGTCCTTTTTTTTTGTTGTTATTTTGGAACGGCATTTGTTGGCGTGCAGTTCAATTTCATTAACGCGCACTGAGCACTAAAATCAATAGTAATTAATATGAGTACTTGAACACACCCTGCAGTCCGTCTGTCCGTCTGTCTGTCTGTCTGTCCGTCTGGCTGACTATCGAGCTTTTTACCAACATTTCAGTGACCCCCCTTCCCGAACTCTTCCCTTGCAAAACACCGAGCACAACAACAGACCACAAATCAAAAATCAAATATTAAGCGAGCTAAATGTTGGTGTTGTGGAGAGGGGGCGTGAGGCATGCAGGAAGTCCATATGCAAGTGTGCGTGTGTGTGTGAGGGTGTGTGTGTGTGAGGGTGTGTGGGTAAAATAAATACGTTTTAGCCATGAAAATCCCTTTTAATTGCCACGCAACGTCCAACGGATTTGCACACAAACATAGAAACAGAGACAAACACACACACTGAAGCAGGGCAGGATGAGGAAGGACGAATGGAGAACTTTTCCTGCCTGTCTGCCTGTCCGTCCGCCTGTCTGCCTTCCTGCCTATGGAGTCGACCCAGTGGAGCGATCCCTGGCCACAGCCAAGTGGGATTTAGTGCAAATTGCAAAGTGTAACTTGTTTTTACGAAAAAGCACTTTAGCGCATTAGAACTCACGGCAGGGACCGAAGGGGGTGGGGGGGGCCAAAAAACAGGAAGGCAGGAGAGAAGCCAGGATACCAAATCTATGGCCTGGACAGTTGTCGATGATTAGAAACGTACCCAGCATATATATACACCCAATGCCATGCCATCCAGTACGGTACGACAACGGTGCGTGAGACAGCAGATTGGTTTGGCTCTAGTTGTTGTTCCTGTTCCTGTTGCTGTTGCTGTTGTTTGTTGCATGTCCGTTACATGACTGCCAACAGCAACAACAACAACAACAACAACAATAAAAGTAGCAATGCATATTGCAATGTCCTGGCTACATGCTTAAATATCCTTTGCACCAAACATGCACAAATGATGAGAATGCTGTGCGTGTGTTTGTGTGTGTAAAAGGCTTTAGCGCTCAGACAACTTTCATTAAACAAACAACATTAATTACATTAAAGATTTTGAATACATTATGGTAGTTTGGTAATTGTAGCAGCAGAGGCGATAACTACTTATAACGTTAATTGGAGTGGGAAATTGACAAAAGGATATTGGACTACGACTAATGGAAATGTACTATTTGAACTAGTTATGAGCCAATTATAATTTAGGCAGTTTAAAGCAGAGTTGTGAGCTAAACAATCGGAGAGGATATTGTAAATAATAATATGCAAACAATAACTGACAATAAGACCTGAGATTAGGCTGAAATATTATTTAAGACTCGGTTTAATGCAACAATTTGTAAGATTTTCTATTGAAATTAATTATTAAATTTTTGGAGCTCCATTATTTACGCTTTTGTCTCTTAAATCAAATAAATAATTTAAACCTTACGATAGAATTTTTAAGAGCTTGTATAAAATAAATAAATAAAATAAAAATATGTGCTGTTTTTTTGAGATTTTTAATTGAATTATATTTAAAGTTGTAACAGCCTTAAAATTGGGTAAAGTGCAAATATATGCAGACTCAGAATGAGGCATCTGCTAGCTGATAATGTGTATATATTCTTGATCAGCATTAATATCCAAGTCGATTTAGTCAGGGCGGTTTGTCTCTCTGTATAAATACACAGATTTCGAAGACAGTAAGAACCTAGAGACACCAAATTTTGGTATGGAAATTTCTGCATATCATATCCAGATTTAATTAATTTCAATTTTCCGAGACTCTCTTCCGATTTTGAGGCATAATTTTAAAGATATTACCTTTTTTTTTGTGTATATATAATTAAATTATTTTCTTGATTTTTACGCTTGATTCGAATGTGGATCGAACTGCCACACTCATTGAAAACGATTTAAACGAAGTTTAGTATTAAAAAAACAACTACAGACATTATATTTAAACTGACAATTATCTTAAAATTAAATTAAATAAATTTCTTTTATAATAATATAAAAATTCAATGTAATAACACAATGTGACTAGCATATTAAATAATATTAAGAAAATACTTGTCTTGCTAGGAAACTCAATAAATAGATAATTAAATAAAATAGTAATTGTTCTCGCGAATTAAGGAACAGATATAAGGCACAAAGTAGTTGGGTATACTCGACTATAACACTCTTACTTGTCATTTAAATATTAGCCAAAACTTTTAATATTTACAACAAATTAAATCTAATCGTATTAATTTGCTTTGTTTACATCTCCTTATGCAAGACTTGTTGGCACTTATTTATCCAAAAGCCACATATAATCCTTGAACTTTTGTGCTGCACACGTTTCATAAATGTGCTTAAATAATTGACATATTTACACAAATTTGATATAAACTTAAAGTGCCTCACACATACAATTTGTATGTTATTGGAACTGATTGAAATGAAAATTAATTGAAGACAATGGCATACAGAATGGATTTTCAATTAATTTTCATTCTTTATGACAACATATTCATATCCCCCAACACACACACACACACATATTTATTTACATGAATATTCGCACATTATGCCATTATGATTTAAGGTGTCATAATGGTCCATTGTCATAAGTGCCACAGGATTTTATCCATTAAATGCTTGACATCAATTTTTTTTCCACCTGCTCTTCTGCATTTTAATCAATAAACGCAGATAGCCAAAAAATATTTGATATTTGACTTAATATTATTTTTTTTTTGCTGACGCTGAGTTTATTGATTTTATCAATTGAATTTCAGTTATATTTTCGTAGCAAAATATCCATTGTGTGGTTAGAGATGGATGCGTGTTAATGCAAGTCACGTAAATATAAAACACTAAAAATGAAATTAATTTTCTTCTAAAGTTGAATATAAATTTTAGGAGGGCATGTTAAAATTATTGAAGTTTTTTATTATATTTTTAAGCTCTAAGTAAAACTTAGTTTAGTGTTGTCTAAATATCTTTAACTTTTCTTAAGTTTAAGCATTTCTATATATTTTTTATATAGTATATAACTAATATAACATTTATATCCTTCACGCCCATGGCATATCCGTTTTGTGACCATACTAAAATACCGTTTGCTATTTGCTATTTGAGGACTCCCCGCTATCATAATATGGTTCCGTAGAGCATATTTTTAAAATTGACAAGGCGTTGGGCAGAAAATATTGTGATTACTGTTTGCGTTTGCCGGAAGCCGAAAAGCGTTTGCGGAAATCACACCATGAATTTAATGAAAAACGCCAAATATCGAGTGTCCTGGCAGGACCAGGCCTTAGCTTTCTGCCTGGTTGGTTGGTTGTCTGCCAGGCGCGATTCGGCCATAATTGTTTGCAAAAACTTTATGCACGTAGCGATAGCGTACATCAAAAATGGTGCATTTCCAACAGACCCCCGCCAGTCCCTTCAGCTAGTCGAGAAATCGCCTTTCGCCTAAACTTCAGACATAAAACGCCAAATTGCACCATTAAGAAATTCGTTGCGCATCAGTGAGCATTTAAAATGGAGGAGCAGGTCCAGGGCCACATAAATAATAGTTATAAATACCTAGTGGTAGTAAACTTTGTCATTGAACCCCGTCGAGGTCCGAAATAATCGTACACTTAGCAACACAAACAAGAATGCAAGCGATTGTTTAGAGAGCTCAACAGGGAGATACCCTGTAGTCAAAACGTATAAGCTTTTGATTGATGTGTTTATTTTTAAAATCGATTAAGCCATACGCAGGTTATGACCAAATATATGAGCGTAGCCAAAAAAAACTCTACAAATATGTTAAAATATTAAACAAAAGTCTGATATTACACTGAAAAATTTTAAAAGATTATTTATAACATTAGGAATTCTAGGCTTACAAAAAAATAAATAATTTCAGCGCTACTAAAAATTGTTCACCGGACAAGGGTATTAAAAAAAAACGCTAGACTTAAATTTCTGCTTTACGTATTTAATCACAAATTTGTTAATTTTCAACCAATTCAGTTCAAATAAACGCTGTTGTACACAAAATTGATTGAAGATTGGTTAAAAAATGTAAAAAAAATTGATGCGAAGCAAACTTTTTGACTGAATGGCGATCAAAGTCAAAAGAAGTGTAATGATTAAAAAAAAAAGCTTAATTGACAGGCTTATATCTTGACCAATACTAAATATATAGTATGCATTTATACATTATTTGAAAGGTAGTTTTATTTTCTTTTATAGTATGTACAGATAGGTTAAATAGGTTTGCCACAAAGTATTATTAAAAATGTTATTATTAAATTAAGTGTAAAAAGTGCCTCGAAATTAATTTTTGGATATATCTCCGGGTTTTGTGGATCTTCTGAATATTTTAAGTATGCAGTAATATTATATTTGAGTAGAACTTAAACGTACATGTTATCATTCTTCCTTATAATTCACTTTTGTCATTTTTGTCGCGTAGTGTAATTATTTAGCAAGCTGCTGAGCAAAGGGTCCTTAAAAGAAATATTTCTTCAATCTACTGAAATGTATGACTGTTGATCAGTAGTAAGAATGCCTCTACTTGCTTGTTGCTCCAATTGACAACAATTTGATAACCTTTTGAGTCGTTTGTTAAAGATACAGGGTAGAATAATGCGACCAGACCGAGCAGCAAGTCCGAACGAGCCGATTCTATGGATGAAATCAGGGCATGTCAGCAAAAAAAAAGTTGCCAGCGCACTTTGTTGCTTCCTGTGGTGGCAGCCGCTTTGGTAATCACTTGAATATTACGTAGCGGAAATCGAAAAGTACGCTGGAAAATTTTTCAGCGCTATCTCAGACGAAGATGTCGCCGCCGCAGCTTATGACAATAATGAAAGCGTTTTGAATGTGCGCCAGTCGCCATCAATTTGCAGCTTTTGGCTCGCCACTGCAGAATGACAAAAATGGAAGGCGGATGTATGGATGGTGGGTGGCAGGGTGTGGGGGTAGGCGGCGTGCAAATGGCCGCCGGAAGTGGCGGTGCTGCAAATAAAATGGCGGCGCCTTTGCTGGCATCGCATTTTGGTCATTTTTGCGGCGCCATTGAACAATTTGGTTTGTGTTTTGCAAGTTGTCGCAGGTTGCTCATAATGATGATGATGCTGCTGGCGGTGATGGTGATGGCAACCCTAAGGCAACCCTAATTTTGTGCTTGGTTGGCTACAGCTCTGGCGCCACATTGGCCGTCGCATCTTGTTTATGGCACATAACTAATATGCTGTAAAATAAGTGAAAATCTACAATATTTGGCAAGTTTTGGTTTAAAAACACATTTACCATCATTTGTGGTGCATTGTGGTGCAATTTTGCGATGGGCCAAACGGAAGAAGTTGCACAATGAATGCAGTGACAATTTTCAGAAAGAAATTCATAATGGGTTGCCAAGTGGTAGGTATAAGTAGGGGATAATAAATGAAGAACGAAAACAGATTGTTGAGTCAGAGCAGATAATTATAAAGAAAAGGTATTGCATAAAGAAATCTAAATGGCAATGAGAGAAATGGCAAAAATGGAGCGGAAATTAACAAGAAAACCATAAATTTATAATAAGTTGAGTAGGAAATAAGTGAAAAGAGCTATTAAGTAGATAGATACTGGAAAAAAATGGTTAAATTTGTAATTGACATGAATATTAAGGCACATAAAGGAAAATAGAGTTTTTAAGACTATAACAAGTGCCAAGCAATTGAAATATATGTTTAAAATACGGAAAAACACTAAGGAATAATATTTAATTGATGTAATTTTTGAATTTTATATTTTAAAAATATTTAGGACATAAATTAGCGCTATTTCTTTACTTTATTTATTTTTAAATACATGCTAATTTTCAAATTAAAAAAAAAATAATTTACACCTAATGAATACTGTCTCAATTAATTTTAACACTCGTATGAAACACAATACAAATGTAAATAAATAAAATAAATAGAACACAGTATAGAAATCCAAAAAAACACCTTTTTAAAGGAATCTATTTATTGAAATAATATATATTAATTCAAATGCCATTTAATCGATTTATAATAATAAATAAAATTGCAAATTTCAAAAGGCAGTAATTAATGCTTATTAAAAGTATGTATCTTCAAATTTCTAAAGAAATCTATATACAAATTAATAAAAAAAAAGAGATGCAGAAGTTCGGAGCATATCAAATTCTAAATGCAAAAATTTGTGCAAAAGAAACTTCAATCCGATTATAATCGAAAAAAAAAAACAAAATAAACATAAATAGCATAAAATAAGATTGTCTGCACAAATCATGCTCTGCCACTGACCATTGATCTACTTATATGAATTTTTTATACTTCATTAGAATGTTTATATATATATATACAATATTATGCAAAATACTTTTCAAGAGCTTGAAATATTCTTCTCTGCCGTCAGTTGCACGCAAAAATTTTGTTATTTTTCGCAACAACTTGCAACAGCAAAATATTTGGTAGCAAACTTTTTGCTACGTTTCAACGTTCCCCCCGTTGCTCAGTTCAGCTCAGCTCGTAACTCCTTTTGTGCTGAAGTCCTTAACAACAAAGGACGTTCATTGAATGGTGGAAAACGCAAACAATTGTAATGACAAAACCAAACTAACCACACGAACCGAATGCCAGAGATAGAGACGCAAAGATAAACGTCGATGTACACAGATACTATCCAAGTGTATGTGTGTGTGTGTGTGTCAGTACAGATCGGAATAGATGCTTAGAGATGGATGATGGTCGCTTGGCTGGACGCAACGAGTTTTTATACACAATAGCACAGTGGAAATATAAAAATCTGCTAAAATCATTCATGGCGTTTGAAAAATTTCACAGAAACTGACAAAACTGACAGTGAGGCAGGCATTGAAAGAAGGGCTGACTATCCGATAGTGTTGGATAGGAAATAGCGAAAGAGAGAGAGAGGGTATATAGAACCATATATGTACCATATATAAGTATAGATAGCATAGAGCAGGCAGCAAAACGTTCTGAGGGGCAACATGTTGACAAAAATTGCACACAAAATGCTGAGAGATTTGGAGGTTTTGTTAGGGACAATGGTCACACAACACACACACACACACGTTCACACACATGAAAAGATGTGCCTGCATGGTTGACGCCCCATGGATGGGCGTTTAAATAAAAATCTGATTAATTTCTTTTATGTGCCATGGGTTTTTGTGTCATTGTGTGGCCAAGAGTCTGACCCGAAACCAAAACTACAACCACAGCCAAAGAGCCATGGAAAGGTGGCAGGAAGCAAGGATAAAATGGGCAGTGACATGTTTTGTGCGGGGCACATGACATGTGGCATATGGCACACATACAAACAAACATAACAAACATATACACATTCAAACTACATATGAAACATGCACAGCTGCATGTCAAAGGTCGCCGGAAACATTGTCGCACTCAGCAGCAACGATTCCTGCAGTAAAAATGAATGCATAACAATCTTGAGGTTAGATTCAATGATCTGAAAGGTTTTTGATTAACTTATGGCATAAGAAAATACCAAAAAAAATTGTTTTGTGGTTTAGGTAAAAGGAAATATTGAAAATTGGTCGAAATTTTGGAATAATAGGTAGACAATTAAGGAGTGGAAATTGTTGAAGGAATTTAAGATCATTTCTATATAATAACAGCATTGTTTAATTAATTAATTTTATTAAAATATTATTTTACATATTCCTAGCATAGCTTGGATGATTTTATTCATTTAATTTGAAAATTATTTGTATAATTTAAATACAATTCATGTTATAAAAGTTTCGTTCTTATAATTTATAATAAATATTCTTGCAACATTGCACAGTGGCTCGTTTTGCTCAAATTAACGGCAAAAATCTGTAACTTTTGAATTAGGTAAATTTCCGATCTGAAATTTGGAACGAGTAATCTCAAAACTTCAAGGAAATTTTCGATTTAAAAATAAAAGTGGGCGTGGTACTAAAAAAGGGCGTGAATTAAAAATCAAACACAGATTTTCATTATTTCGATAAAACAGATTATTATAAAAAGCTAAAAATAAACTCTAAAAATAAAAATGCAATTTAATATTTTTTGTTTTAATTGTTAGAGTCGTTAAAAAAAAGTTTAGTAAAAAAAATTGTATTTGCAAAAAAAAACTATTTGGAAAAAAAAAAATGTTTTTTTACCTTGCACCTGCTTAACATTTTTTTAAGTACCTCTATTGGTAAATAGTTTTTATTTTTAAGGATTTATATTCATAAATAAACTATTTTCAGAACAGCATCTATCTTTTATAATTTGGGTTTTTACTACGATGCATCGCGATGATGAATCTGTTCAAAATATAGCTAAAAATGTTCTCCCAACAGGAAAAAATTGCTATATTTTGGGAGAACATTTTTAGATCTGTTATATCTGAAAAAATTACTATATTCCTTAATAAATGGTTACTTTTTTAACAGCTGCATTTCTTTAACACTTAGATAGCTGTAAAAATAAATCATTTTTAACAACTCACAATGCATTTTGAGTGCAATATATCAGTCGAAAATATACATTAACTATTTATATATATTTGATAAACTAAACTTCTTCTTTTTATTACTCATTAATAGCTGCAACTTTATAGTTCAACTATCTAGTGCCACTCAGCACTATCGACTTTGTTTGTGGTTCAATCTGTCTAAGTGGTAGATAGCTGGTCACACCTTTGCCCATTGACAGCTTCATTTCCATATGGTAACTCGCGATGCCAGTTATCAGCATTAAGCGTTAACAAAAGTTCACACATAACAAAATTAGCTGAATTTCCATTATGGCCAAGACCCATAGACCGACAGCTTTAGGCCCAAAACCCAGACCGAGACTAAACAAAAGAGCTGAACAAAGTGTCAGCCCATTTAGCAAGGCAGCTTAGGTAAATTTGGAATCACATGCTTGTGGGGAGTTGGGGGAAGTATCTTTGGGTTTATCGGAATTACACTTTCCCCCAGTTTGGGTTTTGAGCATTATGGTAAAAATGTCTTCTAATGACTCATAAGATTAAAAAGTAATTTTCTTGTTATTCTACGCAAACGATTTTTGTTCCACCGTTAATTTTTATACATATTAATATTGGGAAAAAAAGCGTGAAAAAATAGACAAAAAAAATTATACCGAAGCAGGCAAATAAACATAAATTTGATGCACAAAATTGGGTCATTATTGGCAGCACCGTTCCCTGGGTTTCCAATATTTTCTTTCTTTTTTTTCGATTTTGGGTTGTCGTTTCTTGTCTTGGGCGGTGCGTAAAATTACGCCAAACAAATTCATAATTTTCGTTATATTTCTTTTTATGATTAGCACGCCCTAACCGAACCATTGAGAGGGGGGGCGACGGCGACACAATTTGCGCCCATTTATGTTCATTTGCGTGGGGGGGCAATGTCGGCTCTTAATTATTAGCCGGGCTTTTTTATGGCCTGCCTGCCTGCCAGCTACAGGG
The DNA here is from genome assembly GCA_035043045.1 of Hirtodrosophila alboralis. Lineage (NCBI taxonomy): Eukaryota > Metazoa > Arthropoda > Insecta > Diptera > Drosophilidae > Hirtodrosophila > Hirtodrosophila alboralis. Next base: position 684,144 of record JAWNNH010000803.1, on the reverse strand, counting down.
GGCGGGGACAGTACGTGGACACGATAACTTTCAGACACTCAGACAGGCAGACAGACAGACACTCGTATACCAGACCAATTTCTGTGGTTTCCAATTCAACGCACTCTCAATTAGAACGTCCAATAAATAGTCTGACGGGGGCGACACTTGTGCGACACTTGGTGAATGTCTGGAACGGGAATGGCATCGAATGGGTCTGGGGATCTGTTCTGGCTCTGGGTGTCATTGCCAGGGTGTTGTGTGGTGGGGGGGAGGGAACACCCGAGTGCCATGTGGCCTGTATCGCGCATTAAACTAATTAACAATTAAACTGCCAGCCTCAAAAAACAAAGAAACAGAACTACAAAAATATGCTGCCCATTAGAGGAATGCCTAATGAATTAATAATAAAAATATTTTTTATGTGCTGAGGCCTGTGAATGGTTTTTTAAATGATGCCTGCTTCTATTTCAAATGACAGCCAAAACAATCTACAGAATTTAAAAAAGCATATTAGGGACTTGTGAATAGCTTCTAGATAGCATCACAATTTACAGCTGAAACTTGTTTAATTTCCAGCTAAATATCATATATCAAGACTGAACATGTCTTTGAATATATCTATAGAAATATTTATATTATTAGAAATGCTTGCACATTTACGAATAATTTAAAACAAATCTTGAAAATACACACAGAAAATAAATCGTTCTGAAATCATGACTTTGTTGATAAAATTTATATTTGTTTTAATTTAATTTTATTATTATTAAATACCGCTGTTCTGTAACTTAAAATGTTTTGGGTATAATTTTTTCTTTGCTTTAAAATATTTAATATGAAATTAAAAACGTTGAAGATCAATAAATTCAATATTATTCGGTCTCATTTAATAAATGTTGTGAGCATTTAATTTATTTATTTTAATTTATATATTTCTTTTAATTGTCAGTTATTACTTGTGACTAAAACAGTTTTTTCTTATATGTAATTATTGTTTGAATATACTTTATTTTCGTTCCCACTATTATTTTCTCCCAAAAAGAACTTAAAATAATTTAATTGTAGTGCAACTTTTATGGCTTATTTACTGTCATCTAATACCGTTTACAAATTATTAATTATGCACAAAAATAGCTTCTTCAAGTATGCAACTTTTTTCATAATTTTAGGTATTTAACTACACTCAAAAAAAAGTGTACATCCAATTGTGGAAAACTGACGTCAGTGGTTGGAAAAACAGGATAGAAATAGCGCCATAGAATTTTTTTTATGTTCTGTAGATTTAATTACCACAAAGTGAAGAAAATGTTGTAACTCTGGCAGATAAAATTTTCTGTTTTATTTATTTTATTTAATTATTTCGATAACTCGAGGAAACTTTTTCTACAAAACATAGAAAAATCTATAATTTTATGTCCATAATAAAAAAAATCCGTTATTTTTTTAAATTTGAATAAAAAATTTACTTTACTTTGGTTAAAGAAATAAGTCAACATATTTTGTAAAAATTTATATTGAGCATAGAAAATTTTCTGCAGGTTAATGAATTTTATATTCATTTCATAGAACACCTGGATTTCATATTGTAAAAAAACCAAACTTCCGATTATAAACCCATAATTTTTTTCGTTTATTCATATCATAGAAAATATATTCGTACTGTGGAAATTTTCACTTCTTTGTAGAGATTTATACTCTGTTTGTAGAATTTTATTTTATTTTTTTTATCGAAAGTGTTTCTATACTTAAAAAAATTTTTTTTTCTTATAAAATTATTTAAAAAAAAAATTAAATTAAAACTTGTTTGCAAATTTCCAAAATATAATTCCTTTTTTAAGCAACGATAAATTGAGAACCAAATTATAATAAAAATAAATCGCTTGTCCCCAATTTTTAACCGATAAACAGTTTTTATATTGTATTTATTTCCGTTCCATTCATAATTCTACCAAGTATTTTGATTAAAGTTACATAATGTAATTAGTTTTATCTGGCAAATGCCAAAAGAAGCTGCACAAAAACTGTACCAAAATCCCGACTTAAATCCGCCCACAACTCGTCGACATTTCACCTGAAATTGGGCTCTTTATGGCATTATTGTCTTATTGCTTATTGAAGGCGAGGGAACTTGGATGTGGACAAACCTTTCATTGTCTTTTCATTTGAAAATGGCTAAAGCTAAAACCCATTGCTGTCCATAATCAACGCAAATCCTTGCCTAATGCCAGTTTTGTGTCACACACACCGGGTCCGGCGGGCATGCGGGGCAGAATGATAGGTAAAAAGGAGGTGACTGAGGGCGAAGGGAGATTGTCATTGTCATGGCTCTATGGAGCGCTTTCACCTTCTATGGACTCTGCTGCTGCTGATGATGTCCTTTTGGCTGTCGCCGGTGTCTGTAAAGGCGATGGCTCGATTCGATAGTGTGGTCCTGGCCCCGTTGCCCCGTTTGCCCGTTTGCCCGAGGCTCATGGCCCGCATCGACAGTCGAGTTGCGAGTCCTTTTGCCTTTGCTGATTTCGCCGGCTTAATGTTATTTGTATGCCCGTTGTCCTTTTTAGTTTGCAGTTGTTGTTTCTAGGACTACAGAGAAAAAAGACAAAAAAAGACAAAAAAAATGTTGCCTTCGCTTTTGTGGTTGTTGCGATGTCTTCTTCATGCCCCGAAAAGCAGCTGAGTGTTGTCCTGTTGTCGTCCTGGCCCTGTGTTGTCCTGTTTGGTAGGCGGGCACATATGTGCGACGCAATGTTGTTGTTGCATGTCTGCGGTTGTCTTTTGGCTGCCTTCGTTTTTTTTTTTGTTGCCTCTTGCGCTTGTTTGTTTGTTTGCTGAGCATGTCAACTTCTCTTCGTTTTTTTGTTTGGGCTATCCTGTGTGTTATCCTGCGTCCTGTGTTCAAATTTAATTGCTGTGGGAACTGCACATATGAGCCACTCAGACTCAGACGCAGCAGATTGGATTTTCAATCAAAATGGTCAGCCTAGTGAATGTAACAGATCCCCAGACCCATCAAAATCCACCCAAAACCTCACCATTCCAACCACTCCATTCGTGCTTTGTGCTTTTTTTTTTTATTTAATTTTTGTTAACAAAATATTATCCAACTTTTAATGGCCCCCCTGACAGCATAAATAGCTTCATATTTCTCAAGGCGCCGCCGCAGCAATAACAAAAGTCAAATTCCTCCAAAATAAGCGCAAGGACATGGAAATGCACTTGCCCAGTCAAAATTTTGACATTCGACATGAAATACTTCTTAGCATTTTAAAATGCAGGCAAATATTGTAGTTTTTTGAGATACATTCATTGGATTATGCTGTAAGTTGACATTAGACAGGTCAAAAATTCAGAAAATGTTACTTTTAAAGTTACGGGGTTTCATGGTAAATTGGAACAGTTACTATGATTTTAAATTGTCACAAGATTTGATATAAAAATTCTATTTAAATGTATTTTGATTTATGCTTTAGATTTTGGAGTCTAGAACATCTATTACATTATTTTATTTCTTTAAAAAACCATTTGTTCCTTGGTCTAAATTTCTTTCTGCCTTTATTATATTTTTTGAAATTAAAATTCTATTTAAAGTTGGTAAAAATAAATAACTAAATAAATAAATAATAAAATAAATAAATAATAAAAATTACGTAGCTAAAACTGATTTAAATATAAATAAAACTTAAACTGATTTAATTATAATTACTTGGTAATTAGCAAGTAAATTGTTTTATTGGTTCAATCTGGTCAGTTCTTAATTATTTTTATATGAACTCTTTTAACCAATTTTTAAGGAAATAATACTTATAAGCTCCTCGATTTCTATATAGAAAAAAAATAAATAAATAAATAAAAAATAAAATAAATTTATAAACTTATTAGTATTGAAGAGCTTAGTTTGAGAGCATTTTTAATTTGCTTGACATTTTAACTAATATTTTATACAAATTTAGCTTTATAATAGGGTATAGTCTGTAAGGTTTTTTTGCCCTTCTTTAAAGCTAAAATTGCAATAAATATTAGAAAGAATATCCAGCAAACTAAAAATGCTCTCGGAGTAAGGTCTTAAATACTAATAAGTTTATTAGTTTATTTATTATATAAAAAAAAACTGACTTTACCCATTTATAAAGTTAAAATTGTATAAAATATTTGATAAAATGTCAAGCATAGTTTTGTCAGATTTTTAAGGATTTTATGAGGTCTTGGCTTTTCTTTTAAAATGATTTAGATTTTATCGCTCTATCATTCTAATTTAGCTTTATATTAAAGAGCCAGCTGGTTGGTTCGAATGGGATATTTAGGAACTTATGCCATTAGGCAATGCGGCTACATTTAGGGTCACAAAAAGCCACCAAAGAGCCGCATCCGTAATGTTTTGGCCCCGAAAAAGCATTCTGCATATTGGCGACATGTATTAATGTCGATAAAAAGTTGCTGCGACTGCAATTGCAAATGCTGTGTGTGTGTGTGTGTGTGCTGCATGCAACTTGCTACATGCTGTAAAAACGGCAACATCATTATGCGGCAAACACTTAATTGTCGCTCATATCTATGCCCGGGACTGAGGCTGCAACTGAAACTAGAGTTTCGACTGCTGTTTGTGTTCGTCGTTGGCCATTTTCATTTGAAATTGGCAAAAAGCTCTGCCAACAAGTCGAGCCGAGTCGAGTCGAGTCGCATTGTCATCGCAGTATTGCGGTATCTGGTTTGGGGTTGCAAGTGGCAGGAGGGGGGAAGGGGAGTGTGTCGTCTGCCACTATTATCATTATCAGCAATAATCAGTGTGTTGTTGTGGCAGCAGCCAAATGTTGCGTTATGTATGCAACATAGCTGTAGATACTTGTAGTTGCGGCCTGGTTGCCATTTCTGTGGTGCAAGCTAGTTTCAAGTGGCTGCAGATGAGTTATACGCATTATCGTTGAATAGCTGAGATTGTGTGGTAAAGAGCGAAACTCAGAAATTAAGATATCAAACAGTATATAAGGAAAGCTAACGCAATTTTAATATATCAAGTTGGAAATTCTAATTACCAAAATAATCTTAATTACTTACACTTACATGGAATTTTCCATTAAAAATAATTTATTATGTTAAAGTTGTCTCTGGTTTCAACTGAAGATAGACAAATGATTCAATAGAAATTGGGAAAAGTTGGAAAAAGTTATTTTGCGACATCCAAAATATATATTTAGTATTATTTTCATATATATTGCAAAGTTAACATTTTGAACTTGTGCGCTTTATAATATTTTCTTTCAATCTGTCGAATGTATTATTAGTAATTCGCGATCAAATTTAATTTATTAAATTTTCATTGCACAAGTAAATTATTGAATTATTAAAAATTGACTTTTCTCCACACTGATATGTTATATTGTTGTATTAATTATAATTAATAAAAGCTTAAGTTGTATTATTAAATAGAAAAGACCAGGTCGCCTGTACTTTTTATTATCCCACTTGTAAATCAAAATTATAAGATTAAAATTGCATTGAATTAGAAATAATTATCGGTAAAAGTAAAAAAAAAAATTTAAAAAAAAATAAACAAGATAAATAAACAAAATTAATGAATACAAAATATTTTAAAAATAATACACTTTTGGCAAGGGTATAATAAAAAGGGTATATAAAAAAGGTATATAAAAAGGGAATATAAAAATTGAATTAGAAATAAACTACATAAATATTAAAAATTATCGGTAAAAATAAAATAAATAATAAAAAAAATAAACTAAATATATAAAAAAAAATTAATGAACACAAAATATTTTAAAAAAATTCACTTTTTGCAAGGGTATAATATAGAGGGTATTATAAAAAATTAAATCTAGAGTTATATTTATAATGAAATACTATCGAAATAAAAAGTATTTTTTTGCAGTTTTTATTCTCACTTCTTGCTAATAATTTCTATTAATTAATAATTTCTAATAATAATAAAATAAATTACATTTTGCACTCGCTCTGAGTTAAACCTAATACAAAATTACATATAATTTGCATTAACTTGAATTTATAAACTGTTCAAATTGCTATCATCTTTAGTTAAAACTAATGTACAATTTGAATGCTTCTATAAGCTCTTTTCACTTTGGAATCTGTTGTAAGATGCTTTTCCTCTGCAATGCTTCGATTATAATTATAAACATGATTCTAACAATTTTCATAATATTCTCTAGGCCTGATTACAAATTTCAAAGTCAGCATAATTTAGTTACTCATTGATTGCTTAGCCTTGTATCAAACAAATACGTCAAACTATGTTTCAGTCACTCCAACTCTTGTCCAGCTAAGCCAACAATCCTGTCAGTCTGTCCGTCTGTCTGTCTGTCTGCTCCACTTCCCACACAGCAGCTGAGTTGTGCCTGTTGTGCCTGGGCAGCCTAATCTGGTCGTAACCCTATATATTGCCTGATGCTCCATAGATAGCAATAATCACATACAGACACACAAAGACAGGGACTCAGTTGGCTAATAAATAGAAACCCTTTTCGTCTATTGGACAAGCCCAGCCAGCGGCGTTTTTTTCCAAGTTGGCTAAGACCGACAAAACTTTTTGCTAATAAAGGTTGCTCTTGTTTTTGCAAAATTCTTTGGGAAAGGGGAAAGACAGTGAGGAAGCTGGCAAAAAGCTGAAAACCCATTGGAGTTGGACATTAAACAGTCAGCTCATTGTCGTGCCTGACGTGGCGCGGCGTCAGTTGTAGTTTTTCCATCATCAGGGAGACAGACATGCAATGAATAAAGCCACTTGAAGCTATAACAGTGCAATGTCAGCTAACGGAGCCAGATACATACATACATATAGATACAAAATACAGATACAGAATGAAGACACACGACCAATGCAAAACTACTCCTAACTGGAGGTCACTCCACAGCTCCGACTATGACGGGACGCAGGGGTCTTCCTCTGGATATGATGATGTACTCGAGAGACCAGGGACACACAGCCTGACTGTCTGCTTTTAGTCTTTTGAAGTAATTTGCAGTTGCCATTTTCTGTTTTGTAATTGCTTATTAATGTCATTGTGCCCCCAGTGTGGGGCAGGCGTTGTTGCATAGCTCTACACTGGCCATAGTTTCACTTGAAAATGAAAATGTTTTTAACAAATTTATGCTAATGTGATTTTGCAATTAAAAGGCTGCACAATAAGTGTATCCAACCAGAGAGCCAGAGACATAAACAAATTCAGATACATTGGCCTGAGAGTCGAGGGGGAGGGGGGCTGCTGCTAAACAAATGATTGAGCGGCATAATGCACAAGTGCCAGGCGATTTATAATGCCCCGGCCTACATGATCAGCATTATACACAGTCATATCCACATCCGCATTATGATCAGCACATCAGGCAGGCATGAGCTCTTAAATCATCTTTCCATATGTACAACTTGTACAAGTCTATGAGTGTTTTGATATACCCTTCCCTTACCCTTAGTACACACCAGTCCATTGCCTAAAAGAGTCGCCGACAAATGATGATAAAGTTGTTGGTGCTGGGCATGGGCAGGGGCATGGGCACGGGTATGGGTACTCCTCCAATGCCCAGACATTGGTTTTAGCATTTGGCATAACGAGCTGTCAGAGATTAGTTGATCTTTCACTGCTGCACAATGGATGACTGAGCACAAATCAGGCTTATTATTGTAGACAGATTTTTTAGCTAGATTTTAAATTAAATTAATTAATTAATAATATTTGTGGTTCTCAATGAAAACCTAACGAAATATTATATATTCAATAATTTAAGAATTAAATAGTAGACTGTTTAAAAGTGAATATAACATAGATACTTATAAAACATTCAAGATGAGTTTTATAAAAATAATTTTAAAAAATAAAAGACTCAATAAATTTTTTTTGTTTTTGTCAAAAAAGGGTCTTCGGAGAAGTTTATTAATTTTTTTCACATATTATTGTTATGAAAAACTTTAATTTTAAGAAGTCTTAAATAGCAGTTATAAAAAACATTTGATTCAAAAAGACTTTAGTAACATTTATGAAAGATTAAAAAAATTAAAGCTCAGTCTTATGTGTTACGAAAGATTAATAAAATTAAAACTCAATTATAATACTATATTTAAAGAATATTGTAGAAGTCAAATGAAGAATATTGTAGTCTCAAATATAAGTTTTTCTGTTATGCGCAAGGTTTCTGAAGTAATAAACATTTTGATGTAATTAAAACACAAATAAACCTTCTATTTATATCTGATTTTTTAATTTAAAAATTTAATCAAAAACTATTATTTTCACCTCCTGATTTTAACATTTGAGTAAAGAATTTATATGACTTTTTACAGAACAATTTCTATTGTTTCAAAACGAAAAGAAAATTACATATTCATAATTTAAATCAAAAACTTCTTTACCTCATCAAAAAAAATCATTTTTATATAGAGCTACCGACAATTTAATTCACTTCTTTATCATTTTTCGCCCATTGTAAGTTATTGGCAGACTTTTAACACCGCGTCTGCATTTTCCCATTTGATGTCTCTGTCTGGCCTTTTGATCTTGGAGTACCAAAGCAAAGGCGATTCATTCTATTTCGACTTGTCATTTTTCGTCTTGGGAGAAACTTTAATGACTTCTATTGCAGAATATGAAAATTGTTTGCCAGCAACAGAAACGACACGAAATTGGGTCCAAAAAAACTATATTTATAAATGACTTGTCGATGCCAGGCTGTTAAATATTTAACGATTTGTACTTTATTTATATGTTTGGCATAAATTACTTTAATATTTAAAATGCACATTTCTCATTCACTGGATCGCTTAATGCGCATACGCCCCATGTGGCAGCAACAGCAGCAGCAGCAGCAGGCACATCAAGTGGCAGCCATCATATGCAATGTGAGAAATCATGCATAAAAATTTATTATGTTCAAGCGCATGTTGCAACATCATGTTGCCTGTGCCTGTGCCTGCAACCATCATAATAATATCAATGGCAACACAGCGCTCTGGGAAAAATATGAAAAATAAAAGAAATCAAACATGCAAAAAATTCAAATTGATTTACAACGAAGCTGATTTACACTATTAAAAAAAAAAATAAGGAATATTAAAAAAAAATATATGAGTTAAGGAAAGTCCGGGAAATTATACTGTATATTGTGGTACAAATATTAAATATATATTTATATACAAAATATTAAAGTAAATTACATATAAAGCAAAGCAATTAATTAATTTGCTTATAATTTTTTTGTTGGATGTTTAATATATTAAAAAAGGAATTTTTTATAATTCAAAATTTGGTTTTGAATGGACAAGTGGATAGAAAATTGATTAAAAGGATTTCGAAGAAATTTAATCAAAATAATTAACTTAAAATACGATATTTCCAAATGATTTTATTTTTGCTAATTAAAGAAAAGTTTCAGTTTAAAAATACTTTTTTTATTTAAATTTAAATATGAATTCTATTAAAAATTATATAATTAACTAATCGAGGCAATATTTGATGTTTTATTATTTTCTGCAAAATTCCATACCTAAATTTGTTTTATATAAATTCAAGCACTTTCTATTATATTAATTAAATTATTTACAAACCCAATGCTTTAGTTTAACTATCCGCTGTTTCGAGTTTTTCCATATGCATTTGTTTGCTGCCACATCGCAAAGTGCAGCAATGCAGCAACAACAGAAGAGGTTGCGGCAGAGACAGAGGCAGTGGCAGAGGCAGTGGCAGCAACGTTGACTGCGGCGGCAACATCATTTGAACTGTCATTAAACTTTGACTATCATCCTTTTATTATTTGGAGCTACCGTTGCTGCCACAGCGCTCTGGCAGTGTTGCAAGCTCTTGTTGTTGTTGTTGTTGCTGCCAATTGTTGCAGTATTTTATATTTTTTCTTTCTGCATTGCGCCTGCATTGTTGCTGTTGTTGCTGTTGTTGCCATTTTGTTTTGTTTTCTCTAACACGTGAGTTCACCGCAGCGCACGTTGCAAGTTGTTGTCGTTTTTGTTGCAAGTTATTGTTGTTGTTGCTGCTGCTGCTGTTGCTGTTAGCCTTTGTGTTGCAGTCTTTACAACAGCAACAAGAGCAAAAAGTGCTGCATGTTTACAATATTTGTGTTATGAGTTTGCTGTGTGTGTGTCTGTTTTCCTGCCCCATCTATCTCCCTGCCCCTTTCACTCTCTCTGTCCCTCTTTCTGTCTATCATATGTTGCAATAGTCGTCCTTTATTATGGCCAGTTGCATTTTGTAATATGCATTTGTCAACACAAAAGACGCACTTGCAATGGATTGCAGCCGTTTTTCACTGTAGCAACAACATCTACAATGGATTATGGATTCCCTTGTTTCTGCAACATATGTGCCGCATAGTTGCTTTTTGAGTGCTGTGGATTTTCAATTGCAGGTGAAATCTTGGCTAACGAGCTACTTATAAGGTAGAACAAACTGAAGCTGCCTCTTTTAGGCAGTTATTTGTCTACAAATGCAATTTATGAGGATCGAAAATGATACAAGAAACTTGTGTTCATATCTAATTGCATCATTGTAAAGGAATCATGTTCTATGGAATGCATTTAATGGTAGTTTTTGGAGTATATCTTAAAGAAAATTATATTACTGTTAAAACGGATTTAAGACATTGTTTATATGAATAAATTTTAAGCTTTCATAACTTTTGAGAATTTAAAAAAATTAATGCAATTTTGAGTTTTTATAAACATAGAATACATCTAAGTTCAAAAGATATATATGTTCAAAATTAATATATTTAAATATTCAAATTCTATTGACAGGATCAGAGATCGCACATTAAAGTCCTGAGATCAAAAAATCAATCCTGAACAATTTTTTTGGATAAATGGGAAAATCTTAGGTATACTTATTCAGGACGTAGGATCCTGGAGACAGAATAAACTTATATTTTCAATATTTAATAAAAAATTACAATATCATAATAAAAATAAAAAAAAATTTTTATTTTAAACTTTTCAATAAAAGTTGGAAAATAATTTTAACAGTGGATTTTTTTTATAAAAACTTAAAACTTAGAGTAATTTAAAGTTTTTAATATAAAAAGTGAAATTTAATTATTATATAAAAAGGAGTTGTCGGCATTTTTAATGAAAAAAGTACTTAAATAATTCTATACTCATAATTTTTATACTTTAAAATTATAAAAGTTGCGATGACTAGACAGGATAATTTAGTTGACGAATATTCCAAAACACATTCTTCTGATTTTATCCCTAATTTTATTTGTTAAAATTTTATTTTAATAAATTGAAAAACTAATTCGAAAATTAAATTTTCCTTAATAAAAAAATATACAATCAAAAAGCTCCAAATAATCTAAAACATAATTATATGAACAAAATGGAAAATTCAAAGCAAATTTATAAATTAATGAGGTTATTTAATAGATTTTTACATTAATTTGTTTATTAATTTAAATACAACCAATTTAAGAGTTTTTTATTACAATACACACCACATTAGAATATAATTTAAGCAGAATCCATGATTTAGCTATTAGCTGGACTCGGAATCGGAACTTTCCGTATCCGAATCCTGTAGGGTATGCGCCTTTAGTGAGACATAGCTGCCTCTTCTGGCACGAGGATCACGCTGGACGGCAGCATGTTGCAAGATTTTTATCACGTCCGAAGGTTGCGATGGAACTTGCTCATGATGGCTAACACGACGACTGGATCGCATAAGGAATGCCTTACGCAGTCGCTCCTCAAGATTTTCATATTCAAAATCGTCAAAATCAAACCGTGTATCGACTACAGGATGCCTTTGGCCGCCACGCTTGAGATAGCCAGATATTTCCTCTTCCGTCATATTCTTGGTCTTTATGAGCTCCGAGAAGGCAATCTTTGCCTCCAGCTGCTTAGCCTGTGATCGTTTCAGCCGATAGAAATCCTCGCGCTCCAATTCCTCTAGTTCTCCACATATGTAATTCAGCGTATTGACCAGCCGTGGTATGACCACATAATCCAAAGCATTTACCCTCATGTTGGTCTGTCGCGAGGCCATTGTCAACATCCGGATCATGTACTCCAGCGAGGCATATCCAATAATCTCCCTGAGGGCATCCTGGAAGGCTTGTCGCACTCTGATCACCTGCTGTCCGCCGCAACTGAGACCGGCCATAGGAAAGGCACCATGACCGACTATCTCCAGTTCAAAGTGATTCAATGTGATGCCCACAATTTTATTCTGACGTTTACGCAAATATGTTGTTGCCACTTTGCTGTCAGCCACAATCAGGGGCTTGAAATCCGTGCCCAGCAAATTGGCCTTGGCTACCGAGAAAATGGCTGCACGCATCAGATTATCCACATTCTCCTCCTTGTCGGACATCTGGCTTCTAAGATCCCGTAGCTTCAAGTCGATTGCATCACGTTTTCGCTTCAGTAGACCTATTCCACGTTTGGCTGCCGCGATTCTCTGCTTCATTATGACCTGATTAGCACGAGATGGAAATACTTGCAACTTATCGCTTAAAGCCATTTTGCTTGGAGATTGGATAACGCTTTTACTTCGGATCTAAACTATTCCAAGCGGTGTGTATTGATTTTGCCTAGTCTGTATAATCACCAAAAGCCTACTAAACGAGAACTATATACATTTTAAGTACAATATGAAATTTATAAAATGTACAATATATAAAAGGGTCAGAAATAAACTGAGAAGGCAGGGAAAATACCAAAACACAGCTGATATTTGATATACTCCTTATATGTATAATCAGTAGCATATTTATATATTTATTTGAGTTGTATGTTCATCTAAAAGATGTACTTAAAGGTCAAAACATTTAGCTAAATAAATTAGAATAATATTGTATTTATGTATTATGGTTTATATTATTAAACTACGCTTAGAGCCAGTCAACTGGGGATCAAGTTTAATTCCATTAAATATTATACTAAAATATAATATTTTTCATATAATATAACAACTATATATTCGATTTTAATCATAAAAAGTTAGTTAGTTTTTTTTGCAAGTCGGCAATCGATAGGGCTGCAAAATTAGCAAAAAAAAATAAAGTTGCACTCAGAAAATATTTTTTTTTAGTATAGCAAATTTTTGATAAGAAAAATAAAATAAAATTCTACAAACAGAGTATGAATCTCTACAAAGAAGTACAAATTTTCACAGTATGAGAATATTTTCTATGATAAGACTAAACGAGAAAAACTATGGGTTTATAATCGGAAGTATGAATTTTCTGCAATATGAAATTCAGGTGTTCTATGAACTGAATATAAGATTCATTAATTTGCAGAACATTTTCTATTCTCAATATAAATTTGTACATATTTTATTGAATATTCTTTTAACCAAATTAAAGTAATTTTTTTATTCAAATTTAAAAACATAACGGACGCATCTTACCGGTATGTTTGGCCTATAATACTACAAAATGTTGAATGTAAATTTACAAATCGTATTAAATGTATTTATTACAGATTATTACAGTAATATATAATAATATAATATTACTAGAATTTTTTCAATATACAAATTTACTTTATATTGTCAATTTTTTCAGTGCATAATTTAGATACTAAAATTGTAATCTTCTAATGTCAAGCTGAAATTACAAACTAAACCTTTAAACAGTGCATGTAAAAAAATCAAGCAAAAGGCTTTCTTAACCTGATGAGGTACTTGCTTCATGGGAGCAACTACAAACTAGATACAACAATAAAAACAATTGAAATTGCAACTGCAACTGCAACAAAAGAATTGTAGTAGGAAATGTATTTTGCCTCTTGTTAGCAAACACACACAATATATATACAAACATATATTCTATTGGCTTTTATACACACACACACACAAAGGTTTATAAAAATAGTTTGTTTTTCAATTTTTACAACGGCTCTTTCAATATTTTCATTGCATTTCAGTTATATAAGTATTTTTCTTAGTGCAACTCTTGGGCTTGTTATGATTTCAACTTGTTGCACGTGAAATGCATAACATAATTTCTGGAGACTCGGCGACTCAGTGCCGCTTCTTGGCCCCTACAATATAATCCAGGCACGTAGAACTGGTACCAGGGTCCCATTCCACAGTCAAGATACGGAAGTTTGCCTGAGCAGCGATGCGAACCAGACCAAAATCTAAAACCAACACCAAATCCCAGCCAACAATGTAAACCAAGATCTTTTTATGCAATTCTTAAATTGTAAGTGGGACTTTAATTGAAGACGAACAGAGGACTGCGGGCTGAAGGGAACCGTATCAAGGCAGCTCACGTAGTCAGGTCGAGAATTGCCAAACATATGCAGTGGAGTTTCCTTTACCACTTGGCAGTTGTCAGCAAGTAAAAAATGAAAAATGAAAAAATAGAAAAAAAATGGAAAATGGGTAGAATTCAATTGGCAATGCCTGGCAGGCAGTATTTTTCCTATATTTTCTTTTTATATATTTGCCATATGGCTGAGGTAAAATTAATTTTCAATGATTTGAATTAATATCGCTGACAACATGTCGCATACGTCATATTCCAAATATGCAAATTTACAGCGCCTGAAGGCAGCTCAATTGGGTTACCCACGCAAAAAAAAAAAACAAGTAAACAGACATCAACAAGTCTTCTGCAGCAGGGGCAACAGACTTTTCCGTTTTCTTCATTTAATTGACTTCAAAACAAGAGAATAAAAATATCTGTAGATAACTGAAATGGGAATACCCTAGAAATATTTTGAAATAAATAAAACATCTTTAGTATTGATTTATTCTCGAGCGGATATAGGTTACAGTATTATGAAGATTATTGTGTATTTAATTTATATATATTTAAATAGAAATTCATTTGATTAGCGTGGAGTTTTTTTACATATTTATATGATTTTTTTTTTAAACTTTTCTCAATGCAATACAAGTTGCCTGGCATATATATAATGACCTTTCTCTCTAAATATTAAAATTAACTCTCAATGAAATTTCTTTGGATAACATAAAATAAAACACCCTCGATTTTTTTTTAATATATAACTAAAATTATTTTTTATAAACATAAGACACCTTTTGTATTAATTCATTCTCGAGCGGATTTAAAACAGTATTGTCAATATTAGTGTTTATTTAAATTTTTAATATATATTTAAATCGAACTACTATTGATTATCGTATAATTTGTTTACATATTTATATGATATTTTTTTCAGACTTTACTCAATGCAATACAAGCTGCCTGGCATATATATAATGACCTTTCTCTCTAAATATTAAAATTAACTCTCAATAAGATTTCTTTGGATAGCTTAAAATAAAATTCATCAGATTTTTTTTTAAGTCTAACTAGAATTATTTTTAAATATATCAAACATCTTTTGTATTGATTCATTCTCGTTCGGATTTATAATACAGTATTGTGAATATTAGTGTGTATTTAATTTTTTAATATATATTTAAATCGAAATACTTTTGATTATCGTATAATTTGTTTACATATTTATATATTTTTTTGTACAGACATTTCTCAATGCAACACAAGCTGCCTGGCACATACATAATGATCCCTCTCTCCGAATATTAAAAAATTGTCAATAATTTTTAATTTCCGCCTGAAAGCAACAAATATAACTCAATTTTTTTTTTTATCACCTAATTAAAACTCGCTTAGTTAGTTTGACAAGCACCGCCAAATGGGCGTTAAGGGGCGCAACAAATTAACTGACAGTTTGCCCAACTCGCCCCCTAGTTTAAACAGACAATATCCGGTTTAATGCACACAAAAAAAAAATAAAAATAAATTAAAATAAAAATAAAATTAAAAACAAAATTTGTAACAAGCCATAAAAAAAACTGTGGCAAACGATGCGAACGTGAATTCTGCTCGTAGCTATTAAACAGGACCCGGATAATAAGGACGCTTGAACAAACGAATTGAATTTCAATCAATTAATAAATGTGAAAATTGAATAATTGCTGGCACTTTTGCGGCAAAAAAGGCAATTTAAGCTCACGTTTCCCTGAACATGAATATACTCGTAATATATGCAGTTTGGAGAGCTTTCGATGAGTACAAAATCTAAAAATTATTTGCTTTAATTTTTAATATTTAATATTTAAGTTTGTTTCAATATTTTCTGCGTTTTAAAATAATTGATTGGAATAGATACACTGTTTAAAAGTTGCTGTAGTTTGTTTCTATACACTCAATTAATAAATTAATTGTGTTTTAAAGCTCTTTAATATTTTCTCAATTTTTGTTTAAGATTTTTTGTTTACCAAAACATTCTTCATTTTATTTTGGATTGCTCTATACAACAATTTGAAAAAAATTCTTGTAACCCAAACTTTTAAGAGTGAACATATATATAAAATGGGCCGCCGATTCCAAAATTAAATTTAAAAAAATAGGTTGCCAGGAGATAATCGGAAAAGCTAAGTTTTCGACTTTTCAAAAAGTCAAAAAGGTATTTTTCGTAAAGTGCACATAATTTCGAACAAAAGTTAATTATATAAATTATGTTTATTTTTTAAAAAAGATAATAAAGTGACCTATCAACCTGCTATACAACATTTTTTATTTAGAATTTTTGTTAAGGAGTTATAGCGTATTAAAATCAAAATTGTGTGAAAATATATATAATTATTTATAATTTTTGGCAATATTTATTAAAATAGAACTGCAGCTATCAGAAGTTTATTGAAAGGGTCTGTTCAGATATATTAATATTATATATATATATATATATATATTTAATGTGATTTAAAGCGGGAATGGAAAATTTCTAGATGTAACCAAAATCAAATTCTTCAAAATTCTATGTCTAATATTTGTATACAAATCACTTTGAGGCGTATTATATGTTTTTTTTTTTGAGCTTGTATTTAAGTCGCAATTGTAATTCACCTGAGTCACATTCACCAAGTCTGCAGTTATTCTGAATGTGCTTACTTAACAACATTGTAGGACTCTATTTTAAATATTTAAATTTCGTATCGTGCGTTGCAGACTCTTTAAGAGATGTCGCTGGCTAAGTACATACAACTGTGGCACAAAATCAACTTCAAATCACGACTAACAAAATACATGCAAAAATACTGCGAATGTGGTTATATTTATGCCGGCAGTCAGCAGCCGGCATAGTCAGACAACAGCAACAGCAGCAACAGCAGCAACAGCAACAACAGCAGCAACAACAGCAACAACAGCAACATATAGTGGATGGTGGTGCAAGGTTCCCAGTTCCCACCAAGTGGTGGAAGCAAAACAAAACGTGTGCAACAAACTAAGCCATTTTTGTCGCCGCCCGTCCAAATACCAAACTTGGCTTATGCAGCATGCGGCAGTCGGGATGCTAACAGCAACAACAACTACGACAACAAAAAAACAACAACAAAGTGAAAATGTCCTGCGCAGCACCGGCAGTCGAGAAAAGAGGGAAAAAAAAGAGGCCCAAATAAATCATGATTCATGACCAAAAGCCACAGAAATGCCAAAAATAAAAGCAAAAATTGCATAAAAACTTCGTTTGCAAAAACTAAAATAAAAAAAAAAATTCAAAATGAATAAGATTTTTAAATGGAAGAGGCGACGACACAAAATGTTCGTGATTCGGTTTTTGACTTTTGCCGAAACTTGCAAACGAAATGAAAATAATGCGGAATATTTTTGAAAAACATACAACACAAAAAAAACAGACACACAAATGTGGTTGGAGTTAAAGTCAGGAATCGGCAGTTTGATATCGGAATCGAGAGTTTCTAGCTATATATATATGCCTTGCCTTTGGCCTTTTGTTTTTGTAGTCGTCATGTTGGCCATGTTTACAAAATGTGCCGTGTGCTAAGCATTTTTATCACGCAGACCTTCTGTGCAACCAACAAGGCTAAAGTTAAAATTTTTTTCACATTTTTTTACTTTTCTTTTTTTTTGTTATTTTGTCGTCTGCAAGTTCTTCATAAAAATCATGTCGTTTGTGTTTTGTCTGACGACTGGCCCCTCTACCCTGCAACGACTTTAAACGATCGTTTTGTCATAATGCGACATTTAAGGAATTTTTATATGAATTCACTTAACGACCTGACATTGGAGCGCGTCGATCCTGGCGCGTTGTTGCCCTTTCCTTCAATACGTATTCTTTTCAAGGTGTGGAATTGTAATTATCAGTTCGTACTGTGGTCAAAATATAAAATATTAAATATTATATATTTACGTAAACCTTTTGAATCAGCGAAATCGAATAACAGCGAAAATTTTAAGATTGTTAGCTATAAAACAGAAAGCGAAATAATATTGCTTTTAAATAAAAAAAAAACAAAATTCTAGTTCAGGAGAAAAAATTGGACAAAAAGAAGCTTTTAAAAAATGTGCCTATTTTTAAGAAATATTTTGATTTCAATCCGGGATTACTTCCAAACGAGAGACCTTAACAAGAATTGTTGTGTGGAAGGTTGATAGGCCATTTCAAAAAGATAAACACCTTTAATATCAATTAACTATTTTACATTTTTCGTTCATCTTAAAAACGGTCTCGGCAATATATCTTTTTGATTTTTATTTTCAGAATCAGCGACCCATTCTACATATAAAACGAATTTAAAAAGTTTGAAAAACAAGGATTTTCTTCAAATTGTTGCAAAGTGAAATTTAACCGAAAGCTTAAATAAATAGTACTGTATTTTAATTAAATAAATTCACATTTCTTACGTTTATTATATTATTATTTTTGTTATAGAGCCGGCTGATTTTTTGAGTCTTAGTATATGTTTTTGGAATTAAAGTTAAAAATAAAACTTTATTATTAAATTTTTTGAATTTTTGTAATAATTAAGATCCAGTAAAAAATTGATTTAATAATAAAATTTAATAATTTGTATTGATAAACAATATTGATTTTTGGGTAAAATTTGCTAATAGCATTTAAATTAATTAGTATAAAGAAGTTTTCCTTAATTGATTAGTGCTAAATTATTTAATTATTAATATTTAAGGTTTTGGTTAATTTGCAAAAATTAAATTGCATTTACTATTAAAAATTATTTAAAATATTTTATAAGCTTAAAAATGCAGTAGAACACCTTGACTATAGAGAAATCATTCCAAAGCAATAAATTTCGCTTTGTTTCGAATAACTCTATATAGGGGTTATACTAAATTTATTAGTTTTAATTTATTTATTTATAATATATATAATATTTATAATTTATATTGAAGATTCACAGATCAACTTGCATAAATTCAATTTCATTTATTATTAAAAATTATTTAAAATATTTTATAAGCTTAAAATCGCAGTAAAACACTTTGACTGCAGAGAAAACATTCCAAAGCAATAAATTTCGCATTTTTTTCGCATTTCTCTGAAATCTCTTGGTAAGAAGTCGAACTGCTCCCCACTGTGCACATTCGATGTCAAAGCCTTTAAATGGCCCAGCAGCAAACCGAGTCGCATTAACAACCAGGCAAACATCAACAACTTACAACTTTGTCAGGGTTTCTACTCCGCGATGAGGACAACGATGATGATGATGATGATGATGATGATGATGATGATGATGATGATGATTTTTGCTGTTGCCACTGGGCAACCCACAATCAGTGGACACTCGGACTTTGTCGCTGTCTTTCTTTTCATTTGTTCCGTCTCTGTCCTTTGACTACCTTGGCCAGACAATTAACTTGCTCGTTGACTTTTAAAAAGGCATTGGCTGACATTTTTACGCGTGTACATGATTTTATTTCTTGGTTGTCCGAGCGGGTAATTATGGCACGTAAAAGTGTTAATGTGCCACGTTAAAAGCTGTTGTGCTGCCAGGATCTTTTTCAGCTCCTGGCCAGACTTTGAGCTAAGCTCAAGTTAAGTCCATGTCTGATGAAGCCATTCGCAGTCACAAAATATGAACGCATCATGAACGTCTAGGCCAGCCAGTTGGCTAACTGGCCTGCACTCATATTTTAACAGTTTTTAGTAATATGGCCAATTAGTTGACCGTTGTCAACAACTGGCAGCCAGTCGGCCAACAGTCAACAAACCAAACAGCTGCCCGCAGGCAAAAGCCACGTTTATTTGCCTGGACAAAGTAAGAAACTGGTTTCTTGCGATCCAGCTAATCCAACTGTAACTAACTGTAAGCCGGGGTCAGAATCCCAAGAGGAGTGCGCTCTGACTAGGTCTGGCTCTTCTGTGTCTATCTGGCCATCCCTGCCAGTTTGCCTTCTGGACTGTCACCTGCTCCGCATCAATTGACGTTATTGATTCGCAGCCCACAATTTGCCGCCACCCAATCGCCATAAGTTATTATGTCTGGCAAAACAGGTTCTACAATGGACATGTATAGATTGCCATTGCCTTTGCCTATGCCATGTGTGCCGCCTGTTTCTATTCCTCATCCTCATCCACATACACATCTACATCCTCAGTCCCAGTCCCAGTCTCAACCTCATCCGCCTCTTAAGGCGTTCGAGAAAATTGCATGACAAATAAGTTTTGTGTGTCGCAGACAGTTGACATTTTTTATGCTGAGTTATATGACGCTGTCTGGCAGAATGGGGCATGCAACATTGATTCCCCTCCCCAAAAACATACGCATCCAAATGGCTAGGCAAAATATTGATTTTTATAAATGCGAGCCACATGCAAAGTTGGCAGTTGGTTAAACCGAACCAATTGCCAATGCCTCATGGAACTCTCTTTTTAGCCTTAAAGTTGGGACAGCTGTGTATAGGTCGCAATGTGTGGACAGTTTTACTTATAATGGTTGAAAGAAATTGGTTTATTTTCCATTGATTTTTTAAAAATATTGTTTAAATTGTTGTGTAAGCAGGAAAATAAAAATATTCGCATAATTGTATTAAAATTTATTTTTTTTTCTTTTATGTAATTTTTGTTTCACATATTTACATGGACATTTGTCCATTTAATAATTTAATATTAAATAATTTAATTTAATATTTAAAATGATTTTTTCTATAATAATTAATTTTTTCTATTTTATGGTCCGATTTTTATCAAACTTTGTTAGATTGTTCTGATCATAATAAAACACAGATCTGATTAGTTTATCACAAGAAACTAAAATTATTTTTTCATAGAAGAACTTATTTTTCAACTGGTTTTAAATCGCATTTTTGTCGATTTTTCTTGTGGAAAGTATAATAAATTTTAATTCGATTTTAATAAAACAATAAATTGTCCAAATTTAAATATTATATACATTGAACAGTTGAGTTTATTTGGGATACCTTGGGTAACAAAATAGTTTTTCATAAATAGAAGTAATTTTTCAACTAATCGGATATTGCCTCTTAGAGCTATAAAATATAGTAATACGATTGCAAAACTTGGCTGAATAATCTTCATCAAAATAATATGTCAATTTGCTAAAATTGGTTTTGAAATCTTTAAATACAAAAAATCTTTCAGAGAAGAACCTATTATTGCCTCTAAGCCCAAAAAAAAATTAGTAAAAACACGATTTTCCATTAATTTACCCCAAAATACCTATAGGACCTCAATTTTAAGGTTTGGTATGTTTCTAAGAATTGATCTTTGGAATATTTCGAACAACTTTGTAAAAGTGGGATTTTCAAAATACTAACACCAACAGATTTATAGATCGACGAAAAATGTGCTACCTATAAAAAATGACTTAATAAAAAAAATAAAAAATATTTTGTATAAAATAATCTTGATAAAACGAATAACTAATGATGCAGTTCGATTTCTAAGGCCCAAAATAGGATTTTCCTATTTTTTCTTTAAGAAAAAAACCCTGCACATTCTAACAAAAAATAAATCTAGAATTAGAATTTATAAAGTTACTAAAATTTCAGTATCTGCTAGAATAGGCAAATGTTTTCATTATAAAATATACATTGATCATTAGTTAAATTACTCGACTTGCCGTAAATCAATTAAAAGGCCTATGCGAATTTCTTGCTGTGAGAAAGAGAGAAAGAGTTCACGTCCCTGAGTAATAGTCTAGGCATTTTAATTGAAATTAATTAGCCAGCACATAAGACATGGCTGGTTAACTACTAACAAACGAGAGCCACAAAGCTTCAGATCAGCAGAGGGGGAATGCTGTTAACGACAACAATAAGCTTCAACTACTTCACGCCAATTGTTGACAGTCAGTCACACTGTCACACAGTCACAGGCGGCACCCAGAAGAAGTACAGATATAACCGAAGGCTGAAACTGAGACCTGCCGCAGGGGCAGGGGCAGATACAGGGTCTGGGGCAGAAACAGGGACTGGAGCAGAAACAGGGACTGTGGCAGATACAGGGACTGTGGCATGAACCGCGACTAGGAGCGAGTCAGAGGCGCAATTGAAGCTGAAGTCATTGCTGTTGGAGTCGTTGCAAATATGAGAGATGTTGCTGCTGTTTGGAGGTGCGCCGGCATTTTGTCATTTGGTGGCGGCGGCATTCGCAGTGTGTCAATCATGGGGCCAACATGTGAATCTTTTCCACATGAGCATTAAAGGCGCTCAGCTGGAACAGGGCCGAGTAGGCAACAACGCACTGCATTTGCCATTTATGACAGTTGAAATGTCAAAAGAACAACAAACAGAAGGCAAACAGAAGGCGCGCTGCTGCCACTGCCAAACAGCATTTGCAAGTGTTAAGTTCTCCTTTGTAGTAGAACTGATGACGACTATGACGACGAATTTTGATGATGATGACGTTGATGACGATGATGATGGCGTCGTCATGTGCGCAGCTGTTTTTGATCTGCCACGGATGCGCTTCATTGCCCCAAAAAGGGGTGACGTTGACCCCCTCAACTCACACTTTTAGTATGAGTTGCCTCATACTCACAATTCAAATGAAGAATGTGTCGGAAAGGGTATTATCAATAGCAGATAAAGTTTGCCGCTCTGTTTAAAAATAAGTATATAGATTACTTAATGGATTTTTTTTAGAATTCAAGTTCCTAACGCTGCATTTCCATAAATGGTTGTACTATCGATAGGTTTGATATTTGCCAATATCGATATATTTTTTTGATAATTTTGGTTATTGAGTTTATCGAGTGATTCAATAGTTTCTAGTACTACTATAGCAAAATTTTCATTTATTTATTTTTTCTTTAATTATTTCCATTTTTTTTTATAAAAAGGTAAAACTAAAATTAACATAAAACTAAAATTAACATATAATACTAAAAAATAATGATTATAATACTAAAAGAACTAAAAAAATACGGAAAAATAGATCTGATTAATTATACAGCATATATAGCTTATTTTTAACATTTCTGAAAAATAGGCTATTTCTATATAAAAAAAAATTGCATATTTGTAAGGTTGAGCCTTGAAATAATTAATTAAAAACTCGCTATCAAATTATTTTTGATAAATAAAAAAATGTATAAAAATTGATTACTAAAAATATTTAAAAAAAAAAATAAATAAAAAATATGAGAAATTTTTAAGTATTTCTAGGGCATTTATAATTCGCGTTTCTTGTTATGTTTTTTTTTATTGTATTTTTGAAAGCTTTTTCTTATACATTTTTAAAAATAGGAATTTTTTCTAATAAAATAAATAGTATGTTCGTAAAGTTGGGCCTTTAATTTAATTAATTAATATAAAACTAAATATCTTTTCTTTTTTGCAATAAATAAATAATTTATGAAAAACGATTATAATTAATAATACATATTAAAAAAAATTCAATTTTGTCACATCTAAAAGTATTCCTAGGGCATTTGTAATTCGTGCTTCTTGTCATGCGTTCTTTTGATTGTGTTTTTGAAAGCTTTTTAGTATTTTAATTGTGTGCAGTGTGGACAGATTTGTTAAAATGCTTGTTAAAAACGCATTTTTATGTCAAAAGGAAATAGTCGGCTGGCTGAGTTCCTAACACATTTGAATGTGTTATTTGAGCAATGAGCGAAAGGCGTAAAAATCTGCGTAATTAAATTTTATTTCAGGCCATACACAGCAGCTGCCATCAAGTGTTGAGGGATTGCTGCCGCATGGTCCGCTGGCTAATTAGCTTCACTCGGGCTCAAAAAAAAAAAAAGAAAAAAACAACATCAAAGCCTACGGGGCACGTGACCCAACCCAACCCAACTCAAACCGAATCATAAACGAGAGCCACCCCGGGCAGGAACTGTAATTGGAACACCTTGGCATCAAGCAGGCAAGACAAGTCCATTGATGGCTGTCAAATTAGCAAAGTAAATTGCAAAACGCACACACACAGGCCTAATGCATGTATAAGTATTTGTTTATCTGTATGTATATCTGTGTGTATCTGTGAAGTTGTGTATCTGCGTATCTGCATAATTTTCGCACACATATTTATGGCACTCTTTATCCAGCCACTTATTTAGGCTTGTTCTGCCGCTCAAGTGCCACTCGTTCATTTTGTTTGCTTTTTGTTGCCCTTTTGCCTGCCTGCCTATCCCCCCCACAAGTCTTCAGCCCCTATTCCCCATCTCTACTACTGAGCATCCCCATCATTGCTGCTTATTCATTTCAATTCACTTGACGGCGGCATTGCGCTTTCATCTCTCTAGTCCAATGTTGCCACATGGTGGCAAAGTCATCATCAGCGCCTTGCACTCAATAATAAGTAACATTCAACCAGCCTGGCAGTAAAAACTAACTCATAATTATTGCATTTGTGATATAGTGATGATATATATCAGGGGGTAGGTGACAATCAGAATGAATTTGGAATGGGAATTGAGTTCGGCATTTGTATAAAGAGACTGAGTGTTTCAGGCGATTGATTTACATTTTAATTAGAATTTACATGCAACAAGATGACTTTGAAAGATATATGTGCTGGATTAAATACTCATTTCTGTATTTCTTTTAATTTAACTTGCAATTCGCATTAAGAAACCTAAAGTTTTACCACGCTCAAGCTGTTGAAATATTTGGTTACTGTGATTTTAGCTGTAAACAAAAACTGAACGCAATAGTCTTGATAGATAAATATTTAATATAAAATACATCAGATCTTATTTGATCTTAAATTATGTTACACAATTCAACAGATAATTGTATTTCCTTTCTAATAGTATGCCATTTATACGGATCAAGTAAGAATTAAAGACATTACAACCCCTCAAAGTTGAAAAATGTGAACTTTTTTTTGCATTTTTGGAAAATTGCTGAATTTCAATTGGTCTTTTAAAAATTTAAAAAATTCGTTTAAGTACTTTTTAAGAATTATTATGTTAGATAGTTCTTTTACGAATATTTTAAGTATACATTTGTCCAAATCGGTCAGTAAATGTGATAGTTATTCAGCAATTAGTAAAAACATCCAAGATAAAATTCACCTAATAATAATAAAGTCTTTAATTCTTACTTGATCCGTATAAATGGCATACTGTTAGAAAGGAAATACAATTATCTGTTGAATTGTGTAACATTATTTAAAATCAAATAAGATCTGATGTAGATATGAATAAATAAGTCGAAAGACTGTAAAAAAACCATTCTTTGAAAAAATAAATGGTTTGCATTTTTGAAATCAGCGACCAAAAATACATCAAAAAAAGTATATGAGAGCCCAGCTCCCTCGATCAAAAAAAAATTTGTAAACTAGTGTAATTGGGCAAAGCTGAAAGCATTAATTTTATTAAAAAAAATAATAAATATTAAAGAACTTATAGAATAAATAAAATAGTATACACAAAACATTAACTGGGTAGCTTAGAAAGACACTTCCTTATATGTATATATTACTATTTCCCTATGGGATCACCTTAGCTATCAGAATTTATACTATTGCAAACACAAAAATAAAATAAATTTAATATTAAATTATTTTATTTATTTAGTCAGTGTCATTATTCGATCTCACAGCTAAAAAGAAGAGAATTAGGAATAATAATTTAAATAGTGTTTAAAATTAAAAATGATATTAGTAAAAAAATATGGAATTATAGTGTTCACGTGGCCTAGCAAAGTAATATATGTTATAAAAAAAATAAATAAAAATAAACCGTAAAAAATAAAATGAAATTGAAATTAAAAATAAAAATAATAATTTAAAAATAAATAAAAAAAAGAAGTAAAAATAAACAATAAAAAATAAATTGATATTAAAATTAAAAATAAAAAAATTTATAAAAATAAATAAATTAATAAAGAAAAGCACTAAAAAAAAAGGAGAAAATTTAAAGAAAGGTAGAGAGGTAGAAGGATTTTTATAGAAAAAAAAAGGAGAAAATTTAAAGAAAGGTAGAGAGGTGGAAGGATTTTTATAGAAAAGTAGAGAGAAGAAAAATTAGAATATTATTAATAAAATTGAAAAAAATAAATAAATATTACGCTTACCAAAATAAATAAAACATTGTTAGCAATTTTAAATTTAAAATTATAATCAAATATTTTAACAATTTCCGTCAGTACTACATTATAACTTCTACTTATAGCACTGGGACGTATAAAAAGAAATAAATAAATAAATGAAAACTGACTGAAAACACACAAAGTCATATATTTTAGATACGTTATTTGAATGAGCAACAAATATTATTAAATAAATTAGAAAGAATATCTTACATATATACAAATAAACCAGACTGTCAGTAAACACTTTTAATTATATGAAAAATAGGTATAAGTTCAAATATTTTATTTTAAATTTGACAGACAGCAATGCATATGTTTTTAAATCTTCACATCAGCAGCTCATAAATTGAGATGATTAAATATTATGTTTGTGCCATGGCCGGAGCAGTCACACCCCCTTTTTTTGGGGGGGGGCGTGTGAAATCAACGATGTCATTCGGCCATGATGTGCCATAAAAACGCGCAGCGTTGACAATTTTACCAAAAAAATATATATATAATATTGCACATGGGAATAATGCGGCATTTTCTATGCAAACAAAACAAAAAATATTACGAAGGCCATTACATTTATGGGACGAATGAGAAGAGTCTTCACATCTCTCTGACTCACGAGCACAAAGATCAAACACAACAGAACAAATCATAAATGTATGGTCTGACAGTCTTTAAGGTGGCTCTGTAGGGAACTGGAAGAGGCAGTCATAAGAACCTGGACCACGCCTCAATGTCATATAAATTCTTCCAAATCCAGAAACATAAAAGTTTGTTGGATTTTGTTGCCACATAAGAATTTAACATGTTTTACAAGCAATCAAATTGCATTTTTCACATAATACACGAAAAACACACGCACAAAATTTCAAGTTGAGTTGTTTGCTGAGTGGGCGTCATAAATAGCCAAAAAATACAAAAATAAAATAAAGGGGTAAGAGGAGTTTGGGTCTTAAGAACTGAAAGGAATTCACAAGTTGCCGCTAAAATAGCTAAAGAGATTAATATACAACAAAGCGATGCTTTATGATGGCACCAGGTTCAGTTTTGTCTTTAGTTTCGCGTTTGTATTGTAAGTTTGTTTACCTTTCTGTTAAATTTACACTGTAGAGTAAAAGATAAAAGCTGTAGGGTGTATTATGACTATATAGTGGAAATAAACATATAGTGTTGTTAGTGCCGAAAGATTTTTAATTTAAGATAAAAGCAAACCAAATTTTTGCAATGAAATCCTAATTTTCTGATTCTTCTAAATATAATAACTGCAAATTATATTTATAAAACGTCTTGTGGGTTTCAAAAGTTCTTTTAATCGGCTTTAATATCATTTTTAGTCGATGTTCGATACGCAAAAAATTTTCCATAAAATATCGTGACGCACGTTACAAAAAACATAAGCAATTTTTGAGCTCGAAGTGCGTTGTCGTCATTTTCTCCAAATTTTGCATAGTAAACTAAAAAAAGGCTAAGAGATATAATAAAGCTGAATATTTGAGGATTTTAAAATAGCTGTTTAACAGCCAAAATATTTCAGCGTTTTCTTACAATAGCCTTGAACCTACGTGACGCACGCCAAATTTTTTAAAATAAATATATTTTATTAAAAGAATTTATTGGCATACTGAAACATTTTATTTATGCTTATAATATATTAAAAAACTTATATGTATTTATAAAAATAAAGGTATTAGAATTGATATTTACTTTGAGTTTTATAAGACCGATTTGGTTAATATTTATTAAAATTTTTCCCATACGCGTATTGGTATCATTTTGACCATCTTCAGGGAGTTGATTTACATTTATTATATTATATTATATTTAATTATATTATGTACATATACAAGGATTTATTTGTATTGTATATATATTATAATTTTTACACAATTTTTCCCTTTCTGACTACAGGGCATCTGTCAGTTGATCATGCAGTAAGTGCAACATTCTTGGTAGTTGTTTATGATACTACTACATTGTAAGGTTTATTTGTCTGTAGAATGTTTTGTTCTGAAACTCATTGTCGCTTCATTCCGCACAATTTGACAATAGACAATGACGATTGATGCCACTTGGCTTGGCTTGGCTTGGAGTTGTAGTTGAAGTTGAAGCTAAGGCAAATTACATGCATTTAATCAAACGCGCTCGAGTTTCATTTGTTTGCTTTTGAAAGTTTTCAACGCCGGGTACTGATAACGAGTTTTGTGCATTAAGCTCTATTATAACGCCCGAAATTACACAGACGCCGCAGCATGTGAATCCTGGCCGAATCCTTGTCGAATCCTTGTCGTTTATCTCACAGTCAGGCACACGCAGCGAACAGCATAGACAAGCCAAAGCAGCCTGCGTCTGCCTGAAGCGATAGCAAAAGGATGGGTGTGTGTGTGTGTAAGGGGGTGTGGCTGGGGGCTGGAGGTTGGGGATTTTTGTCATCTACGAAACACTCGTTTAGTGTAATTGGGCCAATGGCGCTTCGAGTTACACCCACGCAACTAACGGCGACTGTTGCCAACAAAAGTCTGGCAACAAAAACTGCAAACTTTTTGGGGTAGGCAAGCAAAAAACCCACAACGAGAACAACAACCAGAAAACAGACAACGTTTCTATATACTATATATATATATATATATATATAAATATATATTTTTGGGCCAAAGTTTTATATTTTATGACAGGCAAACCCAGCCAGACAAAGACAAACAGACGGTCAGACAGACAGACATTTGAGCGACACTTGCAGTTTAGAGAGATGAGTTCTGTGTTAAATTTCAGTTTTAGTTTAGAGTCTGAGTTTGAGTTTGAGAGCGGCAAACCATTGGATAAACTTGGACAGACATTGGACGTGCCCGGACAGACAAACAGACAGACAGTCAGTCAGCTATATATAATTACAGTTACAGTTACACTTTCACTAAACTGTCGCCAAAAAATTGTAGTCCGCAATAAGTTGAATTTGAAGTGCTCTGTGACCCCTTTTAAAGTGTCAACGATGTAGAGAGTTTTTTGGGATCTGCTTTGATGAGTTGCCAGATTTGCATAGTTTATGGTCAAATCAAATTTTTTTTATTACTATGGTGAGTCAGTCGAAATTATACAAAATAGAGAATCAGTTACATATCATAGAAATATGAATAATTGGCTGACATGCAAAGATTATGGAAAAGTTTTTTAAGCAATTTTTAAATAGTATATGAGTTTTAAGGCCAGCTTACACTGTTTCTAATTTTTATTATGGTTTACTGAAATAAAGAATACTGTAGAGCAGCAATTTTCAGCAGCCTAGCAATTATAACTGCAATAATTAATTTAAAACCAGGTTCAACCGGATTAATGCTACTTTATAATTGAATAAACATTTTATTCTGATATACTCGTATTTCCTTAAAAAATCGTAAACTCAAATTATTAATAGAAAATTATTTAGTTTAGTTTTATTTACTTTGTAGAATAACAAATACTAAACAATTTACAAGAAAAACTTGTTAAGTTGTTTAGTTCTCTGTTTATTTAAAATATATTGTAGAAAAATATATTTATAAACTATAAAATACATAAATGGAAGGAAAAGAATATGGTATGAACTTGATTTAGATGAAAATTTAGGCATTTGCAATAATCTTATTTAATAAAGAATTTAATATTTCAATTAAAAATATGTTCAGGGGATAATTTCTTTAAAAAGTACGCAGAATAAGATTATTATAATAATAGTAACAATATTTGACAAAGTCACCTAATATACGTTATTAATATAAGTAATTAAATACGAAAAGGTGGCGCTATTGATTTATAATAATTTTACATTGATTTTCAGCTATAACCTTTACATAAATAGATGCAATTACGTTTTTAGAAATTAGATATACATAAATTTAATTAATTTATTTATTTATTGATTTATTTATTTATATTAAAGTTCGGTATAATTAAAATTAACTCTTACTAAAAATGTCTAAAGCACTAGCTGCTAAGGCCTTCGGCTTGGTAGTGTAGTAGTTAATAGATTATTTATATATTTGCAATAATTTTAATTTAAATTTAAGTTATAGGAGGTGATAAATATGTGTGACGTTAAGGTATTTAATTATTTTTATGATGTTCTCTGTGGTTGGAGGGTCAAAATGAGGCAATTGTTGTCGAAGATTTAATTTTTAAGGTGGGATATTGCGGAGCAGTCCGTTAGAATATGTTTTATTTTTAGGTTTATTGTTGTATGGCAATCTGGACATAAATTCAATATATACCTGATCAGCATCAACTTATTGATTAAGCTTTAATTCAAAGATTTAAAGAGTTGGAAATAAAGTTCAATTTTTAGTATAAAGTCAAAACTTTGGTTGCTTTTTCCCTATGTTCCAGTGTGTATCATAAAGGCGGCACATACAAGTATATGCCACTGGGTTGATAAAGATATAGCCTTGATTTTTATTACCCATATTTCTTAGGGTACTTTCAATTTACCTAAAATGTGTTTTGTAGTCGGGTCTCCTAATTAGATTAATTAAAAGCTTTATAATTATAACACACATTATAAAATGCATATTTACTACTAAAATAAATTAGTATAAGCTCTCAACCAATTATGTTAAATTAAATACATTTCAATGCATTAAGGTTCAATTAAAAAGCACATAAATTATTTAGTTATTTATCACAGCAATTATTTATCTTATTGATTATTATTAAATGTGTACACTTGGCTTTGAATTTGCTTAATACTTTAAGCCAAGCTCGCAAATCATTTGACTGCCTCCAGGTATAAGCCTCGTTTGCTTTAATCTCTTGTATTACAAAGTTAACCCTTAGAAACTGACCCACTCACTAATCATAAGTGTAATTCCTTTGCCTGCCTGAACTTTCACTTTTGTCGGTCAGCCTTTGAAATTGCAACTGAGGGCCATTTTCATCAGCTTTGGCTAAAGATGGGGGCCTTGGGCCATAAATTCACAATGAACATAAGCCATGGATCCTAAGGCCTTTGGCCAGTGTTGGTAATAAAGTTGAAGAAACAAAAAAAAAGAAAGAAAAAGGTGTTTTTACTTTGAATTTGTGATTCTGCTTTGTTTCTAAAACTGCAGCTCGCACACATTTTATGCAGTTGCAGAGCTGTTCAAGGACAATTTAATTATTCAGCCTTATTTTTGCAGACTTTTTACACACAGCTTGCACTTCCGCTTCCGCTGCCGGTGTCGCTGCCGCTGTTGCTGCCGCTGCCGCTGCCGCTGCCATTTCCGCCTGCGTCCGTGGCCGCCATTGTAGTCCTTGTCTTCGGCAGCAGGCTGTTGCTGCCGGCAGCGTTTACGAAATGCACACAGAATTGCACTGGAAAAGTTTTTCCATTTCCTCGTTGCAGCAATGTTACTGTGCCTCACAGCTAGCCGCCGCCCCACCCCTCCCCACCTACATCCAAACTGAGCCGCAGCAGGGGCAAACTTCGCTGGCGCTCTAATGGAACTTTAAGCTAGATTAATTTTTTAATTAGTTCTTTTGTTGTTGCGCATTCAAGTGCCGTCTAGCGCCCGACTGCTGGCTCCCCCCTCCTCTTCCCCTTATCTACAACGCCTCTGCCTCAAAGATCCTTAGCAAGTTTTCTTCAAACTGCGCTCATTTGTAGTCGAATCCATTATATGGCAGTAGTGCATGCAAACTAATTTTTAGAGCACTTTCTGTATATACTGCATATAATATTTATATATTGCAATGCAAAAAGTGCTCAAAACTATTTTTTTTGCGAGCTTGTTGTTTTCCATTTATTCTGAAAATGTTGTAAATAATTAAAAGCTATAGAGAACTTATTTTTCATTGAAATAGTAGGCTTTAAAGTCAATTTTGGCACACTTAATAGATGAGTATCAATGATCATATGTATTTTAAATAATTTTGAAGCAAATAGAAAAAACTAAAGCCGTCTAAACTTAGCTTTTTATTAAATTTAAATAAAACAAACAATTTTATAATTTTATAACGATTTAAGAAAATAGATTTTCTTTAAGTACAGAAAATTTTTAATAAAAAAAATAAAATAAAATTCTACAAAGAGAGTAAGAATCTTTACAAAGAAGTCAAAATTTCCACAGTGCGAGTATATTATCTATGATAAAAATAAATGAACAAAATTATGGGTGTATAATCGGAAGTATGGATTTACTACGATATGAATTTCAGGTTTTCTATGAATTGAAAATAAGTTTCATTTATGTCCAGAAGATTTTCTATGCTCAATATAAATTTTTACACATTATGTTCAATTATTTTTTTTAACCAAAGTAGAGTAATTTTATTATTCATTGTTATATTATTATTGTTCAATTTTTTTTTATTATGGCCATCAAATTATAGATTATTTCCATGCTTTGTAGAATAAGTTTTCTCGAGTTATTGAAATAAATTACATGATACATTTCGATATATTTTTTCTGCCAAAGTTATAACATTTTTCCCCACTTTGTGGTAATAAAATTCACATGGTATAGAAAAATTTCTTTGGCGCTATTTCTAACCTCTTTTTCCAAAAATTGACATCAATTTTCCACAATTGGATGTTCACTCTTTTTTGAAGTGTACTTATATACATATTCTTTGTTAAAAAAAACAGTTAATATAAATTTAAAACAAATAATATTTCGGTCCAAATTATTTTAATAATACATTTAAAATGTCATAAAAGAAAAAATATGAATCTTTAAAATAATACGTATTCTCTATGTATTTTAAATATTTTAGTTGTTATTTAAATGTTTTTTAAATATAAATACATGTGTGCAGTAGAATCAAAAGCGTTTTTAAATTATTTAAATACGGTTAAACAGTTGATCCTTAATTTAAATAAATAAATTGAAAATTATTTGGAAGGCAAAAAATGAATAATAAAAATAAATTAAAAAAATAATAGAACAAAAATAATTTCAAAAATATTGTTTGAGCTATATTTATTATTGCTTATTATTCAATACAAACATTTCTAAATAACTTATTGAAAACTTCAATGAATATAATATTTTTACCCTTCAATTTATTCCTGAAACTACTATCACATGTGTTAATTTCTTGAATTCGATTCCTTTGCTTTAACAATCTCAATGGAACAGCTGCAGCCTTAAAGTTGTGTGCTGCTATAAAAAGCGCAATTTTATTGAAAAAATCCTTAATTAAATTTCCGTTTCAATGTGTCAAAGTGTGAACAACACAATAATTTGGTTCTTTATTAACTGCCGCCGGTTGTGGGCGTGGCAGCGGCAACAACAGCAGCAGCAGCAACACCAAAGGCAACAATCTAGGCAGCAGCTGCACGAAATCCTTAATAAAGTTAAGCAACATGTATGTGTGTGTGCGAGTGTGTGTGTGTGAGAACGCGGCTATATCCTGCCACCGGAGGTGTCAATTTAAAGCCAATTTAATTTGTGCGACCAAAGGCAGCAAACGGCAGCGGCGTCGACTGCGCCAACTGCCCCAAAGAACTTGCAACACGCATTTTAAAGCCGTTTGCAGCTTGCAGCAAAAAAACTCGAAACCAAATTCGTAGCTGGTCGAGGCAGAGGGGAGCGAGTTCTGTAGGGTTCTGGGCTGTGGCAGCAATGGAAATTACAATTTTTAACTGCGTCTGTCTTGCAATGTTGTTGCTGTTGTTGCCGTTGTTGCTCTGCATATGCCGCTTTCAATTAAAAGGCATTGGGCAACGCCATGGACACTGGACATGAACGCAGACTGTGCCACATATGTGTTGGCGTTGTTGTTGTTCTGATTGCTGTTGCTGTTGTTGTTGTTATCGCTGCCTTTGCCAACGCATTCGAACCAAATGTGACAACAATGGCAACAGCCAGCAACATGAGCAACAACCAGTGCGACCTAATTTGAAAGCCAATTTAAAGCTCTTGCAAAATGCCAGAAGTGTAGCATGCAACGGAAAAGGGGGGGCGGCGGCGGGCAGGCAGAAAATGTCAGAAAAATGCAACTGAAGTCAACGGTAAACGAGCCTATGTTGCAGTTGCAAATATCACAGAGAAACTTTGCTAAAAACGAGCAAACTCAACTAGAGAGCTCTTTTATTAGGTCAAAATATTACAAAGTGCTCTCCAATATTGTGAATTTGGTAATCGACAATTAAAGCAGCATACTTACTTATATTTATCATATTTATATTATATTTTTATATTATATCCAATTACTAATTTTTTTTATGTAATCTACAAGTCAAAAACTTGTCTTGCAATGTCCTACAAAGCGAAATGTTTGATGGCTTGGCGATTATTTTTCATATTTATAAATGTTTTTTTTTTATTTAATTTTTTTATTATTTATATTTATTTATTGTCCAGAATATGACTAAATCAGGGCAAGTAACTTAATTAATTTTACAAGCCACGCCTAATCTAAAATATTCTAGATTAAGCTTAATACTTAAAAAAGTAATAGCCTTCAAAAGGTACTAATTAAAAATGTGTCTAGATATTTTATAAGTAAATTTTATTACTCGACAGCAACAATTTAGACAATTATTTCCCAGTCAAACAGTTACTTTGTAAGAAATAAATATTATGTATCCAAGATTGGTTTATAAAAGAAAAGAAAAATAATAGGATATAAGATTATACTAGAGAATTCAAAGATATTTTTTTCACAAGAGCAAAAAAATAATTTTTAAATTTCAAATGAAGCATATGCTTAAATAAATTCTATAATTAAGAGCAGTAATTTCTTAAACTTTATATTTTCTAAAAACAATTAGAGCAATTTTTTAAATAAATATATGTTATAAAGAATAAACTAAGTTTGTTAAACTAGGATAAATAATAATTTAAAAAAATTATAAATATTTGCATTTAAATATAAATCATAATTTAGTTATTTAGACACCTGTTTTGAAAAATTAATAATCGAATAAATTTGCAATCAGAAAGTGTTTTTAATAGCAAATTTAAGCTATAATATATTAGTAACTTGGTATTATATGTTATATTATATGCTCTAAGAAATTTAATAAATAAGAGCAGTAATTTATTAAATTCAATATTTTTTGAAATCTAATTAGTGCAATTAATAATTGTCTTTAATAATAATCTAAGCTTGTAATACTAGGTTAAATATTTAAAAAAAATTATAAATTATTGCATTTGAATATAAATCAAAATTTAGGTATAAAGTTATTGCGAAAGCAGTTTAAAAAAATAAATAATTGAATAAATTTGCTATTTTGAAGTGTTTTTAAAATCAAATTTAAGCTATCATATTTTAGTAATTTGTTATTATATATGACATAATATATGCTCAAATAAATTCAATAATTAAAAACAATAATATCTTGAACTTTATGTTGTTTAAAATCCAATTAATGCAATTTTTAAAATTAGAATATGTCATAAAAAATAAGTTAAGTTTCTCACAGGATAGGATAAATAATAATTTAAAAAATATAATAAATTGCAATTGAATATAAATCATTAAGTTAAGATACCTGTTTGGAAAAATTAATAATCGAATAACTTTGCTATCTTAAAGTGTTTTTAAAATCAAATTAAAGCTATTAAATTTTATTAACATGTTATTATAATATTTAAGTAACATTTATTTGAGCATATCATACTTAATAGCAATCCTATCCGTATTTATAAAATTTTCTTTATAGCTGCATTATTTTTAAATATTTTTTTTTTTTAAGAATTTCTCTTAGAAATTGATTTATCGATGTCTTTGCCTTTTAGCTGACTTTCTGTGCCACTGAGATAACTGAGACAGCTGCTCATCACAGTAAAATACTCATATGCTACTTAGAGCTTTAGAGTTGCAAGTTGCCTTGGCAAGTCAATTCTATTCTGCAGCTGGGAAACTGTTAACCTACTCGATAAACCCAGTCGACTTACCCGCTTGTCATGTAAAACACAAAACTTGAAGCTGCAGTTGCAGTTGCAGTTGCAGTTGCAGTTGCTGCCAAAAGGCAAATGGCAAATGGAAAATGGAAAATGGGAAATGGGAATTGCAAGTGGCGACAAGTCGCAGCCTTTGCACATTTGTAGAGACTCGTAGATACTTGTACTTGTAGAATCCAAGAAGTGGATGCTACCTGGCAAACTTTTTTTGTACTGCACAAAGTCAAAGACAAACTGCCGTGTATTAAATTTTAGCCAAAGACAAAATGCTGCGACACGTAAATGGAGCAGAGAGAGAGGCACGGAATTGGATTTACTATTTTGTGCATAGGATGCTTCGTTTGCTGGCCAAAGTTATCTGGCCGAGACGCAGGAGCTGGAGCTGGAGCGGAGCTTTTGGCTTGAGATTGGGGCATAATGCAGCCTCGCTTCATTCCCTTGATCTGCCTAGTGACATAGTTTCTCCAGCCAGGAGGGAGGTTATATTAAAATTTCTGGCCGGACAGTTTTATTTTTATGCAGCCACTCGCCCCACTGCCCCGCCCCACTATCCCGACTACCTTTTTGCATGTGCTACATTTTATTTTACTTCAATTCCTGGTGCATTCTTCCCCCTTTATACAAAAAGCCAAGTTGGTTTGGGGGTAGAGCGGGCCAACAAAAGTTGTGCGCAGTCAGTTGACATAAATTTTGTTAGCCTACTTTTGGTCGAAATTGCTTACAGACAATGCACAGAAGCAATGCGCTATTATTATCCCACTTTCGGAAAGGATTGTGAGGAGGAAAAGCTATATATAGTTGCCAAAATATACTATTAAATGCAGATAATTGTATAATTTCACTTTTTGTGAAAGTGAAATGTATTTACGGAAGTTTTCCTGTTACAAATTTATAATTTACTAGAATTATGGTATTATATCAGTGGATAAATATAATTATTACATTGTTTTTCAATCTACATAATATAAATATATTAGTTAGTTACTTAGTTGAAGTTAAACTGAAGAGGTCGTCATTGGGTATAAAATATAGAGAGTTTATTTAAGTCTACAGAATATTTTTAAAAAAAAATTAAAGTCTTTAATATTTTTCAAAAAATTTAAGACCTTAATTATAATAAAGGTCTTAAAAATAATTTAAAGAGTATATAGAGAAAACTAATCTTTATACATTACTGTGGCTATTTTTTTTATATTTCGAATACAAAAATAATTGAATCATTATTTTATAAAACAAATTGTATTAAAGAAAAACCACATGGCCTTATTTACTGACTGCTTAAACTGAATAGAAATTACAGATGCACAAATATTTAAAAACCAGCGTCATGTAATTATGCAACACTCTGCACACCCTTTAAGTTTATTTTTTTTAAATTATTATTTTTTTATATTATTTTTTAATTATTCAGGCATTCTGGTTTTTTAATTTTTTTTAATAAGAAACGAAAAATTGTTTTTTTTATTCTTGGTGTTTAAATAAATAACCAAAGTTCCTTTTTGGTTAAATTAATAATTGAGGATAATATATAATAAAAGAAAATCGATTGTTTTTTAATTTGGAACATAATGTTGCACTTGTTAAAGTGTTGTTGCAAGCACAATAAAAATTAAATTATAATATATAAAAAACAATAATAATGATAAAAATAATGATATAAAAATATTGTTTTAATATTTTTGTTTGTATTATTATATAAAACTTATAGCCCTGATGACGAATTCTGAAGGAATTAAAAATATATCGGATTGAAGAATGAAGAACAAACTACTGTTTTATTTAAAAACATAATTTCACCTCAAGCCGACTTAACTAATCTCCTTCAATAGAGCTATTAATATATTCTATTAAATAAATATTCATAATTTCAATCAGTTTTCCAAGGCACATTCTTATTAAAATATTTATTGTATTTAATATTTTTTGTTATGGTTATGATTTTTTTGTGACCTTAGTTTGTTAGGCGATGAGTTTAGTCGGCTCGAGGTCAATCATCTCATCTCCTCTAATATTTTTTTTTTTAATTTATAATCAGTCAATACTAACCAAAATCTTTAATAATTCCCATCTATACAGCATCTGAATATTCGCCTATGCCCAAACCAAAACGTCATTGTTTATTTTCCCTCCCTTCCTGGTGCTGCTGGTCGCCTAAAAACAAAAGTAATTTTAATTAAAATATTACAGCTACTTTATGTTGGGTTGCAGCTAACGGTTAACAGTTTTTTTTTTTTTGCGGCCCATTCTGACGCTGTTTGCAACTGAAAAAAATAAATTTAATTATGCAAAAAGTGCGCTGCACTCAGCGAGCGACCACTCGGTGCCCCTTGCCACCCCTATCAGCCCCTACTTAGGAGTAGTAGTAGCAGAGGGCGCACGGAAATTATTTCAATTGTATGCACTTGAAGACGAGGTACTACTGCTTAAAAATAATATAAAATAAAATAAAAGAAGCGAAACGAGCATTTCAAGAAGACGTCGAGGGGCAGCAGTCAAAGCACAGAGGCCAGCGGCAAGTGCCACACTCAGGAGCAGCTGGAACTGAAACTGGAATGGAAATTCGACTCGGATTTGGATTGGGCATAGGAGAGGAGGAAACCCGCACTGGGCACAGTTGGCGCACAGGTCGACGACGCGGCCATTTGAATGAGGTGCTGACTGACGTTGGCCTGGCCAAAAAACGACAGACCAAAAAGTTGGCAATGCCAAGCAGCGATTTTCAACTTGAAGTGCTTTCATGGCCAGAGAGGTAAGAGACGGGGCTCGGTGGTTGGTGGTTAGGCTACCTTTGGCTGACTGAGTGGCTCTTTTCGGAAATTCAAATTTCCGATTCTTGATGATTTTATTTAAATTTGCGTATTCGAGTGTTTGTTGGAGGCACTTCAAGTGCCGACTGACTGTGCCTCTAACCGCTCACCCTGCCAGCCCTGCAGCTCCTTTCGGTCTTTTGCCTTTGTTTTTTTTTTTGTTTTTTGGCGAAAATTGTTTAAATTGGCAGGAATTTCTGCGTTGAAAATTGGCCACGTCTTTGGGCCGCACTCCAGCTCGCTTTTGGGCCAATTAACATAGTGCAGCTTAACCATGATTTATGTTTTAGCCCCAATGCAGCCAGCAGACATTTTTTGGGCAGCATCCTCATTATCATATCAGTGCTAAGTACAGCGGCAGCTGCAGCCTCCGGACTCCAGATGAAGGGGGCACAGTGCTGTGAACATGAATTGCAACCACTAGAAACATTGGCGAAGGTCACTCACCGCCCACAAAAGTGGCTGCAACTGCTGCAACATGAAGATAAACGTACCCAGGACACGTGTGCCACCCAGCGGGAGGGGGGAAGCTTGAGTTAAAGCATCTCTGTGATCCGAGCGCGTGCAACATTCCCATTAGGCAAATAGGCAGCTGCCTCTTTTGCCTAAATAGGCGTGGACAAATCTACATTTGTACCGTTATTTATTACGGATTCCAATTCCGATTCCGATGCGGATTGGAACCGTGGCTAACTTAGATTTGAGATAGTCTTGTGTTTCATTAGAGAAACGTCGCTATATTGATCCCTAGCTTGGTGGTCATCCATTGTAGCCCCGTTTTGTTGCAACCTACATGGGCGGGGCGGTGCACGAGGTGGTGCATTGTGGTGTGTGGTCCATTCAAAGTCAAATAGTTACCCTTGTTACTTCCGTCGCGAGTCTCGTATTACATGAAACAATAAATTTCCCATAGAAAGCGCCTTTGTATGTACAGATGTTATCGCCGGTTAGTTAAGTCGATTGGTTACTGTAGACTTTCACGTGTGGTGTGGCATGGTGGGAACATCATGACAAATTGCGTCGAAATAACCGAAACTCGTTCTGAGAATCCATTGACGCAGTTATATTTAAATAAATGCAACCGAAATGAATTATAACAAATTAGAATGAATTTCCGATTTAAAGATATTACATATTTTAAATCGTTTTTAATTTTTGTTGTTACCTAAGCAACTTATTTTATATATCCAATTATTTCTATAAATTTAAGAAATTTATTTATTTATTTACAAATTAAGCTTATAATCAAAATTATAAGATACCTGGGCTTGTAAGCCATAGCAACATTGGCCTTTAGCTTAATTTAATAAATTTAATAAATTGCTCTTCTGCGATTTCATCCATTTGTATTTTGATGCATTTATAAACCATAAATCAACACATTATAATTTAAATCATAAGATAAGTAAAATAATAGAAACGGTCTATAAAATATTACCAGAATGTTCTAATAACTTTACTGACTGGGTAAATTT
This sequence comes from Hirtodrosophila alboralis, assembly GCA_035043045.1. Classification (NCBI taxonomy): domain Eukaryota; kingdom Metazoa; phylum Arthropoda; class Insecta; order Diptera; family Drosophilidae; genus Hirtodrosophila; species Hirtodrosophila alboralis. The sequence goes on along the minus strand of JAWNNH010000803.1, from coordinate 643,746 downwards.
AATTTTATTTAAAGATGTCTTGTAGAAATATTTAATTTAATTAAATAATTTAAAATATTATCTGTCTTTGTGTAACATCTCTGTATGGTAACTATGGCTATAAGGAATTTGTTGTATTTAAAATCTATTCGATAAATAGAAATATAGATTATTGGCTGCAATATTAAATAATGAAGCTGAGTTGATAATTTTTGCCTGTTTGAAAAAAAACGTATTTAAAGTTTATATTTTAAACTGTTGTAAAAAGAACAAAATATCCAATGTATTTTTCTGCTAATACAGTGGAGGCTTATAAATTAGAACCACTTTATTTAAAGGGTAATTCTAATATATGGAATATTCTAATTTCATGACGTTTTTTTATTGTTTATTAATAATAAAAAAAAAAGTTGTGTAAATGTACTCTAGAAAGCTAAAATGAAATTCTTTTGTTTCTTCCATTAACAAAAAAAAATTCAACCCATGGCAATACATTCTATAAGTTATTTTTTTTAATTACAAATATTTTTATACATTAAATTAAAAATATATAGATGCAGCAAAACAAAGCATAAAGATTCACTTCAATTACCTGAAATATATTTATTCCAGTTAAAAATAAAAAATCTATATGTATTATGTAAAAAACGCAAAAAGATTAATTGCAATAATTTCGTAATTCTAATTTCTGGAAACTCCAATTAGTGAAGGTTCTAATTTGTGAGTGTTGACTGCATTTTAAAATAAATATATTTTTAAAATTTTATTTTTGTTAAGAATAAGACATTTAATTTCGGTTATTTTTTAGATTCTTCAAAAGATAGTTGTCTAATAAATGTTTGTATAATAAATAAACTTGTATATATTATTTAATATTAATGAAAATTACTTAGACCTTTATAAATATTTTTTTTAACCCAATTTTCTAATTAATTTCAGTTCTTTAGCTACACATTTAGCTCACATTCAAGAATACACAGTTAAAATAGATTTTCATCTCAAAATTAAACATTTAGTTTTCTCTTATAAGCGAAATCATTTATTCCTGTACACTTCACTCTATACTTATGCGTCTTTAATCTCGTATATCTCTATGATATCACTGCAATATCACGCATTCCTCATCAGCATGCAACATGTTGCAGCAAAAAACGGGCAATTGCCATGCAAATGGTGCCACTTAGACACATTTCGAGTTAGTTATGCCACAAAATGCCCAATCAGAGCCACAGCCTTGCTGCAACTAACCCACCAACTATATAAACTTACCCACTCATTTGACCGGCGGCATAAAATGAGAGAAACACAACGCCTCCAGTTGGTGCCACACCACACCATACGTTTAATTGCGGCTGCCACCAAATTGCATCTGAATATACATCTATATATATGTATATGTGTGTGTGTGTGTGTGTGTGTGTGCGACATAATATAACAGACCAAATTATACCACTTATTGCGGTCCCCGGCTTGGCCCCCACTTCACAGTTAACAAGAAGGAACCAAAGCGAGAAACCAAAACCAAATGAACAAACCGCCAAATGAGCGACAAGCAAAAATACAGCAGAACCAGATCAAATTGTTGTTGTTGTTGTTGCAATTGTTGTTGCTGTGTTTTTGGCACTTTTCGCCTTGGCGTTGTCAGCATAGTTAGCACAGATCCAGATCCCCAAGATAAGTTCAGTCGGCCACAGCTGCGCCGAAAAAAAATTGTTGGCATTTTGCGCATGCGTCGCGACAGCAACATAAAAGCAGAGGCTGCGCGTCTTAGCAGAGGCTGAGCAGCGGCCAAATAACAATCACAGTGCACAGTGGGGCAAACAATAAAAACAAAAAGTGTCTTAGAAGAGGAATGCTGCAATCAGAGTGAGAAATTGACTAAGTAAATGCATTTAAATAAATTAAATGTATTGCCTTTATAAATATCTAATTAAATTTATTAAAATAAAAATAATTTTTATATTTTGGAATTTTACGTTTAGCTTCAATTACAACTTTAAGTTTAGTTTATAAATTTAATTTTTATCAAGGGAGTTGAGCTCTCATAGACTTTTTTTAATGTTTTTTGTGGCGCTGAGTTCAAAACTGCAAGGCATTTTTTTTCAAATAATGGTTTTCAGAGAATCCGCCAATATGTACCTTATGGACAATATTTCAACTTATTTGTTCAGTACATCAGAACCTATCTAATTTTAAAAAATTTTACACATTTCTTTTTCTTTTTCCCACTTATGTACATCGAATAAGAATTAACTAAGCTACATGCCATCAAAGTTGAAAATGTTTACTTTTTTTGCATTATTGAAAATTTGCTAAACTTCACCTGCCCTTTTAAAAATTCGCTTAAATTCTTTTTAAATTTTTATATGATAGCTAGTTTTTTTACAAACATTTTAAGTGTAATTTTCTGCAAATCGGAAAGTAAATGTGGTAGTTATTCAGCAATTAGTAAAAAGACACAAAAAAAAATTCACTCTGCTAATGAAGAAATATTATTGGAATTTTGATAATTAAATCCAAAGCAAATGATTTATTAAACATAAAAGAAACTATTAAAAATATTCGTTATTTTTTTAGTTTTATTAGACGCTTTTAATAAAGCGTTTACGAGTATACACAAATGCGACCAGACTTGCCTTTATTCTGAATAATTAAGTTGGCCCAGGAAAATATAAAAAAAAGTTTCAAAATAAATAAAAAGTAAACTAAAAAACCTTCCATAATAAATTAAAGTTTGCGTGTATTTTTGGTTGGGTTTTTCTTGGTTCTTTTATTAAGAAAAATATTAAACAAAATGCCGAAAAAATAATTTGTGTTATAATATTATTCTTTTGAGCAATTCAAGTTTATTGTTGAGTTTAAATTATTATTAAAAATAATTAAAATTAATTATTTTTACTTAAAAATAAATATAAATACCCATCTTCTATTTACAACTCAGCAAATTAAATTTATATTTCAATTTATATAAAAAATATTCATTGACATTTAATTTTTTTAAAACAAAAATGCATTGAATAATATGTGAATTTTAAAATTGCCTATTCTACATTGAAACAGATAGCTCATGGGCTATTAAAAATATTAAGCATCATTTTTTTAAATCCAGCAATTTATTGATTTTTAAAATTTGTATTAATATTAATTGTATAATTTTTTTGAATAACAATGTATCTCAATGGCTCTTAAAAATATTAAGCATATTTTAGTTAAGCTGACAAATTGTTTATTTTTATAAATTTTAAAAATTTTTTGTTAATTGTAAGGAATTAATTTAAATGTTTACTGATCACTGTGCAATCGCAGCAACAATATGAATTTTGTTCTGCAGCTCAAACAGAAATTTTCAGCACCTCGGCTGAAGATTGGAGTGGACACAGTGTGGAAGTGTTGCGACTTGGAACTGTGGATTGTGGAGTCTTGGGAGTTAGGGAATGTGCTTGAAAATTAGCTGAAATAGTTGTAGGTACAAATTTTAGGCGCTGTTTTTTTTTTGTTTTGTTGGCTGTTAAGTTCTTGTTGCAAGCTACTCGAGGTCGATCGTGTTGCTCTTGTTGTTGTTGCAAGAGTTGTTAGTTGTTGTTGTTGTTGTTGTTGTGCGTGATGTCAGGCACCGTTAGGACGGCAACAACATTGCCAGTTGTATGTGTCAATGGGCAACACTTGAAGTTGTTGCAGTTGTTAGAGTTGTTACACTTTTGCGAGTTGTACGCCGCGGGGGTGGTGGGTGGTTGGGCAGGTAAGGGGGGTAATCGTATATAGAAAAAAAAAAACGATATTTGCAGCCGGTGTGCATAATTTATTTGACTATAATTACAATTAATTATGGTAATTATGTTGTTTTTAGAGACCAATGCCAACTCAATTATTTGAACGCACAACACTTTTTGTAGCTACATGAAAAGTTTGCGGTTGGAAAATTTTGCCGCCGACTTCCACTTTACACCCCACCCCTCCAGCTTCAACTCCAGCTCACAATCCTTGGCAAAGGAAGACAACAACAGTGTTGAAAATAACATTTGGCTGTGGCGGCAAAACTTTTTCCACGTTGTGGCAAAAACTCGCTCATGTGTGTATCTGTGTGTGTGTGTGTGTGTGTGTATGTGCTGCTGCTGCTATCTGTGTGGGCGTACGACATTGCAGCTTGTGGGCGTGGCAGGCAACACGCGTCGTCGTCCAGGACCTAAAATTGCAGGAAGCACAAAAAGTTGGCGGGCAATGTACATAAAAACATCAACGAACCAACCAGAGGGTTATGACTGTATGTGTGTGTGTGTGGGTGATTGGGTGTATGTGTGTATGTGTGTGTGGCAACCGCAATCAAAAGGGATATTTAATTGTGCCTAATTAGCTAATTTATGTTGCTGTTGTTGTGTGAGTGGCAGCAAAGTGTTGCTCTAAGCATATTAACCTCCCTCCTTGTCCTTGTCCTTGTGCTCGTCCTCGCTCCTGCTGCTCCCGCTCCTTCGCCTGATCCATGATCCTGGTCATGGTCCTTGTCAGCGACATTGCAACGTTGACTTAACTTGCGGTTGTTGGGCTAGGTTTTTGGAATGGGGGCACGCTCACCACAATATGCAACACATTTACGAGTATTCGCCTGCCTCGGGGGCGCTCGCATTATGTTATGACGTCATTTCCCAGCTGATTTCAAGCAGCCACTAAATTAATTAGTTTAACAAAAAGTAGCGAAAAGTTACAGAATGAATACTGCATGAAATTATTTATAGAAATTATAAATATAAATGATAAATGTAGACTCCAAAAAGTGTGCATCCAATTGTGGAATACTGACGTCAATTTGTGAAAAAAACGAGATAGAAAGAGCTTCATAGTTTGGAAGTTAATTTAATTTAATGCCTAAAATTTGATGCGAGAAATATTGCCTTAAGAGCGGAGAGATTCTCTAGAATATACCATAATTTTAGAAATATATGTAGACGTACAATTAATATGTATAATTTACATTGCCTCTATATTAAAGTTTCAAGTCTTCAATATAATGAAACATTTATTTATTTTTATTTATATTATTTATATAAAATTTCCCCAAGTTTTTTGGTTTAATTGCAGCAATTTAAGTTCTGAAATAAATTGTTTATTAACTTTTGGAGACAGGCAAATATACTAAAATTATCTTTAACGGAAGTCTTTAAATTTGAACATGATATTAAAATGTTGCCATTTTTTTTAGTAGTTGTCAAAAAAAGCAAATAATTTTAATTTAAATAAAATTCAGCAAAATGTAATAATTTTTTGAGTGACATAAAAAATTTTTAAAGTGCTTTAAAGCTGTGAAAGAGATTTTTTAAATCAAACACAACAAATCGAAAAATTAGTTATTTTTGAAGAATTATAGAAAATTATTTAATAACAGCAAAAAAACAAATATTTAAATCATACTTAATAATTTTTAAAATAATTTAATAACAGCTAAAAGTTTATATTTAAATCATACTTAATAAATTCAAAATGTAGTAATTTCTTAAGTAAAACATTCGTAGCAAGTAAACCAAAATTTTTTTAATTAGAGCTATGAAGCAATATTTATGTTGTTACTCAGAATTAAAAAAATATTTTATTGATCATTTAATTCTAACAGAATTTTCTATTGTGGTTGAGCCTGATTTATAATATTTTTGTGCATTTTCAAAGCTATCAAAACTTAATAATTTTACTAGAACGAGATTATTTAAAACGATGTCGTATAATAAAGTAATTTAAGGCCAGATTCTTCATTCTGATAAAAACGCAATCATCTTATTAACTCAATTATCAGTTGGACAAAGCAGTATTTGAATAACGATTGTCCTGTAAGAGTTGAAGAGTTTCTTTGCATTTCTATTGAGTGCATTGAAAATTTGTGCAAATTGTTTAGCAATAAGCAATTGATGTGGTTGGGCTTTCCATTTGCCTTGGCTGCTGACAGTTGCACGTCAATCGGACTGGGACAAGGACACTTTGGCAACCTCCCTCCACCCTCTTACCTTGCAACGTTGAGCCTGACCCAGTTGCAAGTCGCTTGTTTTGCAGCAAAGTCAAATCGAATGAGCTGCTGTCAGAGGCAAGACCAGGCAGGCTCCAAGAATGGCAACAATGCCTAAATGTACATAATAATGACAGGCATATAGAGTGGCAGGAGGAGGGGTTACGGGCTGTGCTGTCAGTTTAACATAAATCGATAAAAAAGAAAGAAGAAATAAAAAAACTAGAAACAGGTTTAAAGAGTCGCCCATTGTCTGTGGCAGGATGTGAGCACTTCTTGGCCTGTCGCTGCTCTAATGCGTTTAATTTTTCTTGTGCCACAATTTGCTGACACCACCACCCACTCCTTGCCACATTCCTGCCACCTCCCCCCCGTACACCAACTGCTTTGTTCGTCTTTCGCACGTCGCCTGCGCATTTTTTCCAGGCATTAAATTTTATTTCGCGTTCGGCATTTGCATAGGAAATTCATTAATTTTGTCGCGTTGTGTAAGAAAAATATAGGAAAATAAATGAATAGAATTGCCAGACAAATTTTTGCGGCTGCTGCTATAATAAATTCATTCAAGTAGTCTCCCCCCCCACCGCTCGGTTCAATAGTTCGCCATAGAAAGTGAGTTTTCAGGTTACAAATTTTTCACTTATTTGTTTGCTCGTATTTAATTTCAGCTAAGCCGCTGAAAATTTGCTTATCATTGCTTTTCTTTCATTTCTGAAAGACTTGGACTGTCTTGGCAATTGACTTGGCCAACGTTTTGGCTGGCATTTCTTTCTTGACTTGTCATTGCCCGTGGGGGCAACTCTGGACACCACACACATGCACTTCAAGCTGTCAGTTGGCGCATTGTAATCGGCGTCTGACCCGCATTAATTATACCTCCACTGACATGTGATATTCACACATGCCGCACACTCGCACACACACACTCGCACACACACACTTCTCCGGTCGTCTCAGTCCACTTCAGTCCACTTAAGCTGGCTCCATATAGACAGCAATGACTTCAGCTGCCTACGAGGCTCGTTAATCGATATATCTTTTCCTACTTGCAACTCTTTCAGTCAGTCACTCTGTCTATAAGTCCGTCTGTCTGTCTGTCTAACTGTCTGCTATTGAAATTGAGCCGTGTCCATGTCCAGAGCTCGTCAAGCTGCTCCGCCGTTTACTGGTCCAGCAGCTGCCATTCATTCTCAGCCCCAGTCTCAGCCTCAGCCTCAACCTCAACCTCACTCTCTGCATCTGCATTTTCTTTCACAATCTTTTGTTATTTATTTTTATATTATATTTTTTTTTTATTTTTACTCATTTTTTATTGTTATTTATTTAGCTGTGAAAAACGAAAGTTGTTTCACACCTTTTGGGGCGGCCGCACGCAGCTCACCAAGTACATCATTTGCCGGCTCTTTAATATGGGTTAAGTTCCAAAACCAAACACTTCAAAACTTTTGAAACAGTATCTATATAGCATTCGATTCGAGTATTTATCAAAATTGTTTGTCTTCTAATGGACGACGCTTCACTTTCTATTGTCTGAGCTAAAGTATAGCATTGACACACATCTTGGGGCACATTTTGATAACTGAAGTTGATCTAGAAAGCTCTCTATAAATATAGTATATTATGTTGATGAGTTGTTCTGAGCTCAAAAATGGTAGAAGAGATTGTATAGCGTGGGAAACTTAATATTAAATTGATTAGAGTATGCTAAAAAGCTGTTTGTCATCATGATAGATTTATTAACTTGGATTTATATATTTGGGTGTGTTTAATACAATGAAAATGTAAAATAGGATAAAATTAATTTTATATGAATTATTTAAAGAACTATTGGCTTTCAACAGTCAAGATTAGAATTTCCAGAATGATGTAAAGCAATCACTATGAATTATATAAAGATATATTGAAAATATATATTGTAGAACTTAGTTATTTAAATAAATAATCCAATTCTTAGCTAAGTACAAATATTTGAACATATAATTGTTTGTTGAGTTTTATTGAATTCATTTATTTGTTTATTTTATTTTATTTAATTCTTTGTTGATTTATTATCTCATAAATTTAATTATTTATTTATTTTTTTATTTATTTATATAGTAATTTATTTATTTGTTATGATGTTTTGGTTATTTATTTATTCATTTATATATTTATATAGTTATTTATTTATTTATTTATTCATTTATTTATTTATTTATTTAGCTATTTATTTTTTTACTTATTTATTTATCCATTTATTTATATGTATATATAGTTATATGTATATATTTATTCATTTAATTATTTGTTTATCTATGCATTCATTTAATTATATATTTATGTAGTTATTTATTTATTTATTTATTCATTTATTTATATATTTATTTAATTTGTTTATTTATTTATCATTGTATTTATTTATTAATTTTTTATTTAACATTTTTTTTATTTTTTTATTTATTTATTAAAATAACGTTTTCTATATAAATTTATAATCTAGTTCAAATATAGCACTGTCCACGTTTGTTGTAAATGTGTTTTAAATTAAATTAAATTATATTAAAATAAGAACTTTTAATTGTTAGCAATATAAAAAAATATTTACAAAATTGTGGAAGTTGTTATTATTGTTATTATTTAATATAAAAATAGTTACAATTATTCTATTAAATTTGCTTACTTATTTTATATTAACATAATTGTGTAAATTAAATTATTTTAGGTTAAAAATAATTTTTATATTTTAACATAATTAAATTTTGATTTTATTTATTTATTTTAAATTGAATGAAAAATACTTTGACTTTTGGAATTTCTTCTATTTTAAGCTTATTATTATAAAATAGAGATAAAGCGGATATGTTTTATTTATTCTACATATTAAGGGCATATTTTAAAAATAAGTTTTAAAATCTTCCTAAGCTTTAATTTGTTGGTAATATTGGTTTAAAATAAAGATTTATTCTGCTGAATTTTTAGCTGCAGTTGCAAAACTTTGAGTAATAGAAGTTTCTACCACAAACTTAAACACTTCTAAGTAAATTCCCATTTCAACATAACTAAATTTGGTAAACCTTATTAGTATCAGACACCTGTCGAATAGCATATTAATTTTCAATTGGCATTCCATGGACTGCACTCCAGTTAGAGAATTTGTGTGAAATCAAAACCCCATTTAATGATTTAGCAATTCCAACTCCAGCTCCAGCTCCATCTCCATTTCCAACCCAATTCAATCCATGCGCTAATCTCAGCTTGAATGCAATGCAAAGCTGATAAACTGAAAAAAAAAAGGGAAAACAAAAGCAAAAACATGAATAAAATTTTTGTGTTCGTGGAGAGCGTCAATCCCACGGCAAAAAACCTATAAGTTGAGCATTGAACATTTTTAGCATTTGCCAAGCAATTTTCCAGCATTTTCCGCTGACTACTAAAGTCATTATATTTGCAACGGCACACAAAGCAAGTAAATATATGTATATACATAGATAGATAGACAGATAGCTAGATAGGTGGGTTGCTAGATAGATGGTTAGGTATATATAGGGTGGTGACTTTGTAGGAAACAGGAGTCCTTGCAACGTCCTGTGCTACGTTTTGTCGTTCAGTAGGTAAGTAATCTCATTATAATAATGGGAACAATTGATTTCTGTCTGGCCAGGTTGGAGCCACTACTTTTCTGGCTGACTAAATGACTGACTGACTGACTGACTGACGACTTGACAAGGCAAAGACTTGACTGACAGTCAATAAATGTACAACGAAGCATGCAGAGGGCTGTTTCCGGCCATAGACATCGCAACAGCCAACAACAACAGCTCCATCCAGCACTCAATCATCGCTTCATTCCGATGCCAATGGATGCAGAGTGCTCTACCCGGACCAACCGCAACGACTTCAGTTCAGTACGAAGGAGCAGATCCTGCTGCTGCTGCTGCTGCTGTCTTCGACATGCCAGCGATGATTCTTTAGTGTTGCCGCTGATGAAATTATAATCAAGGGAATATATAATTTCTTTCACCTGGTTACATCTGCCTGTACCTCCGCCACCCAGACAAACACAAACAATGCCATCAGTGCGCCAGCTCCTCCATCGACTCCTGTTCGTCCTTCCACTTTCAATGATATGATAATTTGCTTTTGTTTTCTTGCCAGCAAAACTTTTGTGGAGGCAAGTGGCATGTGGTATGTATGGAATGGGTGGCATTGCATCGATTTCTTTATGTAACTGTGCCACACAAATCTTCAGCTGTTCAGCTGCTCAGCTGCTCAGTTATTCAACTGTTTTTGGTTGCCTTGCGGCATTTGGACCCTAGACAGAAAACATTTTTCTCCATTTCAGTGTGGTCTTGTCTTGATTTATCTTGTTTAGCAATTTCCATGCTCAAAAATGACATTCAAATGCAGAAGGCAAAACTCTCAAAACCGAAATCGACCGCATAATGTGCCACAATTAAATTACAATAAATCATACTCAGATCTCTCTTTCACTCTCTTTCACTCTTTCACATTTGTTTGGCGTAATTAATCATTTCTCCGTCTAATAGTATATGAGTCTGGTTTCTGTATGTTTTCCTTATATTTTCTTTTTTTTCTCTTTGAGCAGCTTTTCTTTGGACTTATTCTACGTTTTTGTTTAGTTGGTTAGTTTTGGGTGCTAATTAATACCTCATTTACTTTTAGAGTTCGTTTGTTTACTGTTTATTTATTTTTTGGTTTTTGATTTTGATTTCGTTTTGATTTCATTTTGATTTGTTGGAATTTTTGCCATTTGCTTTACAATAATGTGAATAACCGCAGTTCAGCTTATTTCTGTGTGGGCAAAGGTCATTGGCGGGGCTGAACTGAAGCTTTATATGTCGAAATAGATTTTGGGGGTAAATTGCACTTTTAAATGGAATATACTCAGCAGATGTTTGTATTTCTATTTATCGAAATGCTTCTATAAATTTTTAAATAGTTCATTAACATGTTTGAAATTAAGGCAATCAAATTAATGAATTTTCTTAGTACAAAAAAGCATTGGATATATGATCTCTGTTTGTCTGTTGTCACTTTAGATAGCTATTTAAATGTAATTAATTTTTAATTGAAAAAATATTGTGTAGTTTTCAAAGTTAAGCAATAAAAAATATATTTCTTAGAGCTTTATATTGTATTTTTATTTTTTTTTTAATATATTACTTGAATATTTTTTCGTTATTTTTAAAATAGCTTTAGATATTTAATTGCAATAAAAAAGTCAAATTTCTATTTAAATTTTTAATATTTTTTAAAAGGCATTTAGTTCACATAAATTAAGATGTATGATTTAATATTTCTAATTCAGTTTTTGCTTTTGAGTGTATTTTTTTTAATTTTTTTACTACTTTTTATAAATATATTAAAATCTAGTTGGAGTGTACATAGGTCTGAAGAAACTTTAAGCTACTTACATTTTTGAATGTTTTTTTTAAGCTGAAAGTAATTTAAATAAAATCTTAGAAAAGTTATATAAATAAATTATAAAAACATTGGACTTAAAACAAAAGAGATAAATATGTTTAATGTTATAAAATAATAACACATTATAAGAAAATATATAAATATTTAATAAAATAAAATTATATTATATTTTGAATTAATATATATTTATTTGATAAATAAGAATAAAATCTTATGCATAAAAAATCTAGTGCAGATATAGAATATAGAAATGCTGGTTGATTTTATTTAATTTTATTTATTATACTTATTTTGAGAAGTAAAGGAACGGAGTTGAAAGAAAGAGTATTGGAGAAAAATAAATTATTAAAAATATAAAGAAATAGTAACAGAAAATGGTCCATTTTGTCAAATGAAAGACTATAATATTTTAATTTAAATTTTCTGTATATTTTCCTGCGAAAACTATAGTTTAAGACATCTGTATAGATTTTACTAAATATTTTTTCAATAAATTATTCTAGTTAATTTAATTTAGTAAAAATGCCGAAATAATGTAGGAAAAATACATTTAACTGAATACTCAAATAAATTGAACTAAATATTACTTTCTATAACTTAAAAGTGGAATATCCCACTGTTGATACACCGGTCAATAGTTAATCTTTTGCTTCATTAAATTTACAAACAAATTTGTGTAAAGAAACGCTTTAACGCCTCATTATGTGCAGCATTAAAAGGGAACAACATTTCCGCACAATGCCCCAAAAAATTAAAAGCAAAATTAAACACATTCAATTAAATTGTGTGCAATTTTTCGCTACAGCCAACACAAAGGTAAATGTAACCCCCCACCTGACGGGGTTCCAAAAAACCAACCCCCCTAACCCCAAACCAACGCTCAAACCCCGGGGCAACCCCCAAAAGGTGAAAAGTTATGCCATTGACTGTAACGTTGCCATTACCTGAGCGTACAATAAGGTGCGTGTTTACCTTTTGTTGTTGTTCTTGTTGTTGTTGTTGTTGTTGTTGTTGACCCACGGCGTTTTGTTGTAATGATGCTTAGGAAACAAGGGTGTAGAATAAGGGACAGAATCGGGGGGTATGGACAACAAAATATGGAAGAGTAATGCCAAACATCAGCGCTTATAACTGTGTAGATTATGAAGTTAATTTATCAGCAACGAAGCGGATGAACAGAGAGTCATTCACTCACTGACTCCACTGGGGGGGAAACTGGAGCGAAGCTTTAGCGGATCGGGGATGAAGATGAAGATTTGAAGTGGTAGATGTTTAGCTTTTTGGCTGTCATATGGAGTGTGGAGGAATTGAATTGTTAGGCGGGGCAGACGGATGGACATTCATTAAGCCATCAAATTGCCTAAGACAAATTTCGCCAGTCAAATGAATAAATGACATTTGGCACGAGTTGGAATTGTAAAATTAAAAATATAAAGATAAATTAGAGATAAACTTAAATTAAATGTTAATTTGGGAGTTAGTTTGAACGTGGATTAAGAACTGTTAAGGATAAATTTAAATCTGGTAATTTTCAATAAAAATTAAAAAATAACAATAGTTTGATCAGAGAAAATAATATTAATATTATCAAAGATAAATTTAGGATATTCTGTGAAAATAAATAATTTTTGTCATTATAATTAAATAAAAAATTGTTTTTAATTTTTTGTCTATTTATATATAATTTATATTTGTATAATTATATTTTTTCCAATACAATAAAAATGTATATAATTATAATTAAATAAAAAATAGGTAAAAAATTAACTATTTTTTATTTTATTATAATTATAATAAATATTTATTTTACATTTAGGAATATTATTATAAAAATATAAATTATATAAATAAAAATTAGAATTATTTATATAATTTATTTTCTTCTTAGTTCACTTTTATTTGTAAAATAAATAACTATTAAATTTATAATTAAATAAATATATGGTAAAAAAAGAAAATCATTTTTTATTGTTTATAAACTATCAATATTAGATAAGAATATTCTGTAAAAATAAATAAATATTATAATTAAATAAAAAATAGCTTGAAAATAAAAACTATTTTTTATTTTATTTTTATTAGAATAATTATTTATTTTCACTGCATATTCTAACTTTACTAATATTAATAAAGAGATTTTAATTGCTTACCTTATAAATAAATTATGATTTTAATAAAATAGCATCTGATATTTTGTGGATTTTTTAAAGTAGCAAATAAAAGCAAAATGTTCTCGAATTAAAGAAATAATTGTATTTTAAATTTTAGAAAACTGAGCAGACATTTTTACTTAAATGCAAATCAATATCATATTTAAAGACTTACACAGCATTGTTTATTTTAATATAAAAACATTTTCTCATGATTTAACACCTTTGCGTACAAATACCTTTATTCAATTTATTCAAATCACATTGATATGTTTTTAGTAAAATTGTTTATGAATATTTTGTTGGCATTGCTTCTAAAATTACCAATACATTTTGTAGGGCACTTGAATTATGTATTTCTTAATACAGATCCTTAAAGCTGACTTCAATAAAACTGCATAGGGCGAGAGTGTCTGTAACAAACAGCAGCTGGCAAAGTTTCTTTGGCAACTTTTTTGTGAGTACATACTGCCTTTTTGCTCACTTGCAAAAATTCCAGCTTCAATTTACTTTCAACATGCTTTTTCCTCTCGAGAAGTTTTCCTCCTCTTTTTCTTTTTTTTGGAGTGTATATATATACATTCCAATATAAAAGGCAACCTTAACGATATGGCGCACGCACACGATCCAAGTGGGTTGCTTGAGGTGAGGGTAGGTTTTTTTTTTGGAGGGGGAGGGAGGGGGTTGAGACGCGTCTGCAGTGCCGTAGACATTACCGCAGCCACGCGCGTGTTTTACGTTCATCTGTCTACTTAACATTGCCTTGCCCCCAAACTTGGCAGCTCCCCTTTATCCTGTTGCTGCAGCTCGTCCTTGTCCTCATCGTCGTCATCGTCGTCGTCTGCGTTTTAACGTACTAATCCTTGCTTTTATCTCTTGTTTGACTTTTGCTACGCGCACTCCATACACCCGCTCATTTAATGTCATTGTCGCTGCCAAGGCGGCAGCACATCATTCTGCTGCCAGTCGAGCAGATAGGCTGGTAGAGCGGGATACCCTGCAATCCTTTCTAAATATTTGTCAATTTGTATGCGCAAGTTTCTTTCAATTCGCGTCGAACACACTCGGCGTATGCGTGTCATAAGCGTTTCTTAAAGTGTTTGCTTCTTCAAGTTGTGCTTTGATTTTCTAAAGTGTTTACTTTCTGTGTTCTCATCGTGTATTTGTTTTCACTTATTTGCCTTTAATTTTTCATCATGTTCCAGTTGCCGTTGGCGCCAGTTTGCCATTAATCAACGGCACGTGACCAAGTTTAAATTTTTAACCAATTTAATTTCTTTTATTTATTTTTTATTTTTTGTTCTCCCTTGGTAGATTTTACTTTGGGCTTACCTGGCGTATGAGCGTTAAGCAAACAAGCTAGCTGAGTGGTTTTTGTGTGCGTGAGGGGGTATATGGGGGGTATATAGTGTATGTATGTGCCTCCTAGAAGATTCAATTAATTTTTGATGTTTACTAGCATATACCTGGAGAAGCTTTCAACAAATAGTTGCATTGTAAATGTGCTAAAGTTTAAGCTGAAACTGAAATGTCCAGTGCAGGAAAATTGAAAAATTAAAATACAATATTTCATTAAATCAAATGTAAATTTAATTCAATTAACTGCCTTTTTTTAGTGATAAATGCTGACTGTTCTGGACAATAAATAAATATTAAAAAAAAAGACAATATTTAACCGAAAAAAAACTTTTTCTGAGAATTTGATCGATGAGGCTTTGAAGAACTCGAATTTTTGTCATAAATATTAAAAACAATTTTACTACAATATTTGCTGCAATAAATAAAATAGAAAAATATAAAAAATAATTTATTTAAGACCTTAATTCATAAGAAATATACTAAAATTTAATTACAGCCCAAAGTCTGTGCGGAGATTTAAAATAATACGACTTTCAGGTGCTCAAATTCTCCAGAGAAGCTCTTTGACAAATTTCAAACCTGACTCTTACAAGCTAATGAACAAATTACAATTTTGTGCATTGTTTTTTTGTCTTTGTGACACACATGAAGCGCCATAAATTCGAATTAGTCCAATGATAAGAATAACAATGACAATGACTGGGCAGACGACTTCCTCCGCGTACTCGCACTGGTATTTATTATAATTAACAAAAATTGAAAGGGCTAAATTGTGAAATTGTGCTTATAAAGTAAATGACGTTCATTAAGGCAAACAAAAACAACAAAAAAATGGCTCGACGTGGCAAGACAATGGGGCAAAGATGGGCACATGGGAAAAGTGCGCAGTTTCAAGTAACTGTACAGAGTGTGTGTGTGTGTGTGTTATATAATAGACATTATCAACGCTAATTCAGTTACGTCTTAATTATAAACTACTTAAATGCGCCTCACTGCGAACATAGCAAATTTCTAACTCCACAGTCTTTGTCTGCGTCTCCAAATGAAAATGGAGCTTGGAACTGGGAAGCTGGGAGCTTGGAGCTGCTCTGTGCGGCTCTGGGCACGTGTGACACTGTCGTTGTCTCAGTTACAGTTTTTGCCAAGTGAGCCGGCTGCATAATTACCAAAGTTGTATATACGAGTAGTTTTGATAGCTCCGATTACGTCGCACAACTTTGAATCATCAGGGGGTGGAGTAATGCCGCCGGCTGAATTTGATGGCGACCAGACGACCAGGCGAAGGTCTGCCACATAATTGCCAATGGGGCGAGTCAGTGAGAAATAGAGGGGGCAGAAAAAGCTACCCCTTTTGGGCAAAAAACCCGCTCCGACTAAAGGCGGCGAACTTTGATTGAAATATACAATTTTAATGAGACAACAACTGTGAAGCTACAACGGCTACAAGAACACACACACAATATACAATACAATACAATTTTTCTTTATTGAGACGAATAAACAAGCAAATGAAATCAAAGTAAAGTCGCAAAGAAACAACACAGAGAAGAAGCTTAAAACACGTAGAGTGGGAGAGTGGTAGGGTAGTTAGATTTCTATATAAAGTAAGAACTTGTTTCTGTTGTTCCTACACTCAAAAAAAAGTGTACATCCAATTGTGGAAAACTGACGTCATTGGTTGGAAAAACAGGATAGAAATAAACGCCATTAAAATTTTTTTATGCCCTGTAGATTTAATTACCACAAAGTGAAGAAAATGTTGTAACTCTGACAGACAAAATTTTCTGTTTTATTTATTTTATTTAATTATTTCGATAACTCGAGGAAACTTTTTCTACAAAACATGGAAAAATCTATAATAAAAAAAATCTGTTATTTTTTTTAAATTTGAATAAAAAAATTACTTTACTTTGGTTAAAGAAATAAATCAACATATTTTGTAAAAATTTATATTGAGCATAGAAAATTTTCTGCAGGTTAATGAATTTTATATTCAATTCATAGAACACCTGGATTTCATATTGTAGAAAATCCATACATCCGATTATAAACCCATAATTTTTTTCGTTTATTCATATCATAGAAAAAATATATTCGTACTGTGGAAATTTTCACTTCTTTGTACAGATTTATACTCTGTTTGTAGAATTTTATTTTATTTTTTTTATCGAAAGTGTTTCTATACTTAAAAAAATTTCTTTTTTCTTAGTGTAGGGGTAAGTTGAAGTCTATGCCGTAATTCACTAGTCTAGACAACTTGTGGGGCATTTTAAATGCATGCCAGGGGACAATACTACAAACAGACACAAAATAAACAATTTTTTTAAATTTAGCTTTGAATTTCCTTTCTCAAAAGAGAAATTTGCAATTAATAAAAATTTCTAATTAAAGTGGAACTTTGGTCGCTACTTCAGTTTATATTTAATTGAATAACGATTATATTATATTAAAATTTGACGCGAAGTAAGATAATCTACAGCATAAGCTAAAATATCAAGATTAAGTGAAAATTTTTAGGTTGAAGAAAAAATATTAAAATAAAATAACAATTGTTTATTAAAAAAAGTCTAACCTTCAAAGAACATATTCAATCTACAGGATATGAGTTGAGGAACCTAAATTGTTTCTTATGTTCTTTTTTTAAGAATGAATTCTTACTTTTTCTGATCAATAACAAATAAATAAATAAATAAATAAAAAAAAGAAAATTAAAATTAGTTTAAGGGTAACGCAGTCCTTCCTACCTCAACTCTAAGGCCAGCTTATGCTTAATTAAACCTAAATATCAATTAAATTCAAAAGGAGTAAAAAATCAATAAATAAATACTTTTAAAATTAAATAACAAGTTATGGCCTGGACTACAAACGCAGCTCTTGCTTCAACTACCTTATTAAACACAATTTTATGCTTAATCAAAATTTAAATATTAATGAAATTCAAAAAGACTGAAAAATCAATAAATAAATACTTAAAAAATTAAATAATAAGTTATGGGCTGGACTACAAACGCAGCTCTTATTAAACCCAATTTTCCAACCAACCAGAAGAAAATCAAAAATTTTCTCAATTTCACACTGTTGAAATTTGACACTGAGCAAACGGCAAAACCCCAAAGAAGTATTTTTAGTTTATCGCAAATGCCGGCGATTAAAATCTTGAATATCAAGCGGAAAATTGTCAAACGAAACGTTGATGATGCTGTTGAGGATTCGGTTAAGGATTCTCTTGACAATGTTGGCACAAAGGCAAAGATAGCAAACAAATAAAAACGCATCAACATCAGCAAAGGCAAAGGCAAAGGCGAAAAACAAACTGAATGAAATATGAATCTCAATCTGAATCTGAAACAGGGAAGCGGTGACAAAAAAACCGCGGCGATAAAGGCGATGCCGGCTAAAATCAAAGACGTTTGCTGCTGCAACCTGCAATTAAGCGACAGGACTCAGGACCCAGGACAACTGCTAACAGGATATGCCAGGGATACTCACGTTCAACCAAAAAGGGTGCGTTCAGTATGAAATTTGAGGCAATATCAAAAAAGAAAGATGCGACTGCCTCCTTATGTTCTATGGGCGGACTTTGAGCCAAGGCACAAAGTATATAAGAATATTGTACATATCACTTCGCAGGATATGCAAAGCAGCGACGTGCGATCCTGACGCACTACAATACATACGTGTATAAATAATTCGCACGAGTAAACCAACAAACAAGAAAGAAGAAATGGTAAAAAGTAGAAAAAAAAAAAGGGGAAAATTCATCATAGAATCCTTTGGCTGCTGCTTACATCCTGTGCAGCAAAGCTGAACAATTTTTCGGTTTCAATTATCAAAGACCGAGACGAGGACAATCGGTGACAAAGCAAAAAGGTAGCTCCTGCTGCCTTTTGTTGTTGTTGTCCTTGTTGCTTTACCAAAATAAAGGCGATTAGCATTTCTAAGCCTTAGATTACCTGAAGTAGTTTATATAACCCGTCGCAACCCAAACCCAAGCTCATTCTCATTCTCATTCTCGATAACAAGATTGCCTTAAATTCTGTTTATTTATCTGTTTGTTTGCCGAGTGCGTGCCATGGGCGATTTGCTGTCGGCACTCCTGGTTCCCTTATCCCTACCCGTTCCCTATTCATATAGCCTGCAGCCCTAAGACCCACCCTGCCGGGCGGCTCGATGATTTCATCTAACGCCTGAATGCATCGTTGCGGTCGTATATGGTTAATTTATGCCCTTGTATTCAATATTGCTTTTTATTTTGCTTTATTATTACATTTCCTCTTAAGGTTGTCCTACAATATTATTAACCGCAAATTCCCAGGCAATTGAGCCACAATTTTCCAAAAACCAACGAATGAGCAGTTTTACCCTTTATAGGCATAGAGTATCCTTCAAATGCACTTCAATCAAATCTTCGAGGATGTTAGAGCTAATAAACTTTGTCAGGCTTTGTTCACATTTATTCAACTGGAATCATATAAAACTTAAATGCTTGAAATCATTTTTATAAAGTTGGCAAAGATTAATAGCAATTATTTGATATTTTGAGGGAATTTGTTTTACACTGAGAAAAATATATCATTCAAAAATTAGCACTTTTTTTCCTTTCTCTTTTTTGATACTTAGAATGTTGGTCATACTTTATTAATTGAGTTATTACGATCATTTGTTCTTTTATTAAAAATATTCAATATAAATATATAATCTCTGATTTTAAGATAATTCCGACTTATCTACAAAAATCGTGAAATTATTTTTATGTACCTTGAATTTATATCTAATAAAAGAATATTGCTTACCATAATTTTGGGTGTGCACTATATTTAATAATAAATATTTAAAAAAAAAAAAACGAATTAAAAAAAAAATATTTAATGTTGCCAAATCTTCATGCCTTATATACTGTCAGCTAAGACCGTTTGGGAATTATATGCTCCTACAAGTTAACATATATTTTCAGCGGGGTATTATAATTTTTTATTGTTAAATTAAACCTTTTTAATATACTCAGAATATTTATTGTGAACCCTCATTATATTATTTATCAACGCTTAATTGAAATAAATAAATATAATAATAAAGCAACGTTTGTTATTTATTTTGAAAAATTATTTTTTCCACAATGTACCGACTATTGTTAAAATATTGGAAATTAAATACATATTTAAGCTGTTATGATTAAACTTGGAAAATTCGAAAGAATAAAATATTCAAATCAAATAAATACTATATTTACTATTTGTTACCGATGCGAAGCTATTTCTAGTGCAAGTATTATAACTCTTCAGATTTATTCTCACCTATTTTAGAAGAAAAAATTAACTTCAAGTTAAGGCATCAATATCTTCAATATTATTTTCGCAGAACTGCGCTCAGATCTGGTTTTTATTGCGGACCATATTTTTTAAAGCAATTTTGCAAGTTCAGTGTTGTGTCGTCCTTCCTGCTGTCTGGCTAAGCTGCAACGTCCTAATTTACACGACTCCTCCTTGAGAGCAATCACAGAGCTACAGTGCAACAGTGCAACAGATCCGCAGAGAGTTCTGGCTTTATTCGAGTGAACAAATTAACGCAGACACAAATTATATCTGGCGCTGATTAATCACTTAACAAGCCTTGTACGAGTATTTCGCTGATATTAACTTCACACACGGCCCCATATAATGCCAGCCCACGTTCGAGCCAACAAGTTGACCTACGTCTGAGTCCGAAATCCCAAGTTACTGTGCTCTGGCGGGGACGGAGGTGGTGGTGCGGTGTAGGCCAAAATAAAAGCCACGTCAATTTCATGCAAAGGTGCGCAGTCGTAAATTTAACTGGACGCGTAAATCCTGCGCGCAAATGTTTCAAGTTCGCGCCGACGTCTGAGCCCCATTGCCATCCTCTCATCCCATTGCTGTCCAATTGTATTTATTTAGGTACCGTCCTATGTTGCCCCTGCAACTTCGATGCCCTCTCGGGCTCAGTTTAAGCTGGAATTGTGTCTGGCTTGTGTTTGGCCGCGCTAAAATTTAAATTCATACACGATCGTTGGCCCCAAAAAGACTAATGAGCACAATTATGCATTATTGCAGCTCGTTGCATCGAAAATGAACTTTAACAAGCCTCAGCACACACTTGATGCGCCGTCCTCAACTGAGGATGGAGGACTGAGGTATGAGGATGGAGGTTGGAGGATAGAGACCGAGACCGAGGCACCGGCAAAGGCACCCGGTATCAACTGGACGTCAACTGGAACTGAAACTGGTAATGCCTCCGAGGGGTGAGTGCGGACTGCACTACAAAGTGTCTACAGTTTGAGTTGGGTAAGTCCAACAAACTAGTTTCTTAGTATTTGTTGCTGTTTTTCTTATTCTTTTTATTTTTTTTTTTTTTTTTGGCAATTTTGGTAAAGGTTGTTAATACTGTCATCTGAACTTTGCATTTGTCGTGTGTTTTCAAGGCTTTCAAGTTAATAACAGAAGGTAATTTTAATGTGATCTAGTTACATGTAATTTAGATTAATTGTAATGATTAATTGATTAATAAAAGTGAATGGTGTAACTGGTAAGTCAATTTATATATAAGAGTTCTTTTAAAAATATCACAAAATTGTGCAGATAATGTTCTTCGAATTAAACTTGTTGGAAAAGTTGAGCAGGGTTAAATTGGAATACAATTTTGGAAACTTTAAAAACTATGTTTAAATCGAAACGTAAAGTAACTCAGAAACTATGTTAAATTGTTCGAGTTTGCTAAATTTGAATAGATTTTCGTGTAGAGATAAATAACTATCGAAAATAAGTAAACAGCATTTTCTTATATTAACAATTGTTTGTTATATTCAAATTAATTTTATTTAAAGAATTATATCGGTTTCGTATTAATATTTGAAACGTTAAAGACTTTATTCAAATCGGTACTCAAAATAATTAAAATATAATATTAAAATGTTATTTTCAACGCACAAATAACTTTCTAAGTGTCATACAGGTATTATATTAATCCCAAGAATTAAAAAAAAATTTTAAAAATTAAATAAAAATGAAATTAAATTTAAATTGATTTTCGTTTTTAAATAAATAGCAACCGAAAATGATTAAGCAGCGTTTTCTTATATTATCAATAGTATAGTACATAAAGGTTAATGTTAAATGAAAAATGTATATCTTTTTCTCATTAAATATTGAAACTTTTAAAACTTTATTCAAATCAGAAAACAATGTAACAAAAAAATTATATTTGTTGGTTGTGTTCTCAAATAACTTTCTAAATTGTCATGCAGTTACTATACTTATATTAAGTATTATAAAAAAATAAAAAAATGAATAAAAAATAGTTTTATATTTAAATTAAGTTTCGTGTGTAGATAAATACTAATCGAAAATGATTAAGCTGCATATTATTATAATAAAAAATAATTTTTTTTGTTAATGAACAATTTATGTAAAGAATTATATTTATTTTACATTAAAGTAAATTCCATTGGCTGTGATTATTTATTTGTATCTTTAAATTGTAACTCTGTTAGGGTAGCAATTTAATTTATTAAATTTTTGATACTCAGCTATTTTTAAATGTTTTGTAATTTCTATAAATGTGAAATAAAAATTTAGCGAACTATTAATCGAAACTTTTATTTTCTGCTTGTAAGAAAATAATTTTTAGATTATTTATTGAATCAATTCAAACAAAAAATTAATTGAGTAAACTCAACAACCAAAATGTACGTGCTTATATATCTGTGTGACAATCAACTGTATACTCTACAAAAAAGGTATTTTTATTTGGAGAAGAAGGCTTATACCATTCGAGATGTTACTTTAGATTATCTACGCTTAAGTCAGTCACATCTCTTGCGGTCTGGCCACAATTGTAGAGCTGCCTCGAGGCTGGCCAAAAACAACTTAGCTCATTCCAGAATTTGGCATGCAAATGTTTTGGGAACGGGCAAGCAAACAGGAGCAGCAGCATCAGGAACGGAAAGGGGAACGGGCACTTGCCAAAACTGTAGCAGTCAAAACAGTGGCAAGCAGAGTGGGGGCGTGTGTGGCAAGCGGGGCATTGTCATTGGTTTGCGTCTGGGCTGACAAATAAGGCTGTGGAAATTCACTTTTTTTTTGCTTTTCCTACCGGCTGCTGCTGCTGCGTGCACATAAAATTCAAATCAATGACAAGACGACGAGAATAAAAGAGGAATACGACGACAACGTGGATGACGATAGACCAAAGAAACCCAAGATACTGAGAGAAACTGAGGAACTACAGAACC
Source organism: Hirtodrosophila alboralis (assembly GCA_035043045.1). Taxonomy (NCBI): domain Eukaryota; kingdom Metazoa; phylum Arthropoda; class Insecta; order Diptera; family Drosophilidae; genus Hirtodrosophila; species Hirtodrosophila alboralis. The sequence continues at coordinate 620,603 of JAWNNH010000803.1, read as the reverse complement.
AACTTAGCCAGCAACATTTGCGTTTCATTGCCAAAATGCCAATTTGGCAGCAGAAACGAAGAAACAGGAATTTTTGTAGTGCTGCCGTCTTGACTTTTTATGGCTTATAGATATTGTCTCAAGATGTCTGCGGCGGATAATCTTGTTATCGCGTTTGGTTGCATTTAATTGAAGCGAAGCCGCAGCACAGCAAAAACGAGCCAAAACTTCAAAATTGTGTATTCTCAACTTCTTTGCTCGAAAATTAATTGGTATATCAAAGCATTTGAATTTTTAATGTGTTTTGCGTGGTCAGCGATTCAAGAATTTTTTTTTTATATTTTTTTGCCTGCTTTGTTAATTGGCGCTGCCAGTTGAAGTGGGCGTGGCACTCATTTCCATTCAATTGCACTTCATGTTTTATTCTTTATTTATTTTTTTATTTTTTTTTTGGGAACACGCAGCTGTCATTGACATTTGCTATAAATACCATTATATTATTGATAAAAGCAGAAGCAAATTCTAAGCATATCCAAATGTTATTCAATACTTTTTCTTAGCATTCTTTGACTGCTTTGCAGGACCCAACGCCATTTTCTAAATTGCCTTCGACTAGTCGCTATGCAAAGAGGCATAAAAAGAGAAGGAAAGAGAGAACAAATTGTCGCATAATATTACAAAAGACAAAAGATTCCTTTTTTCGATTCCAATGGCTCTCAATTCCTGTGCGCACTTTTTTTTTTTTTAATAGAAATCTACGCCCGTATTTACGTTTGACAAAATTTCTTACCATTTGGTATATTTTTTTCTATTCCATTCCATTCCATCTTTTCTTTTCATTTCCTTTGTTTTTGCCCAAAAAACACTTTTGCATTTCCCTTTATACTATTTTTGGGCATTTCAATTTGCCCTGGGCCCCTACCTATCCCCCTGTACCCGGCTCATTGTGTGAATCGCTTTGATTTCATTTGCCTTGCCGCATATGCAGATTGAATTACAGCATTTGCCTTCATTTGCCAGAATCTGAATCTGAATCCGTTTCCACACCGACAACACGTTGTTCTAGTTTCTTGTCGATACTCTAATTGTCGTGTTGAAATGTGCCAGTTTGATAATTTCCAATTGTATTCTGATATTGCCCAGCGGGGCAGGCATACCATGTGTACCAAGCTTCATTTTTAAAGGCCTGCTCTTAAATTTAGATATTAGATGGGGTAGCTTTTTATACCTAAGGCGGGTAATGGCTGCCGCATGTTGACTGGCCTAGAGCTTTTAAAATGGAGGAAGGAATAACGAATCTAGGTATATTTTATTCTATCTAATATTCGGCGTTAAAATTCATTTGTTATTGACATTTAATTGAATAGCTAACGAGCTAATCTATATATATTTAACTGTTTAACTTGACTAACTGATTGAATAATGAACGTCAAACGGCAGAAGCTAGAAACCTGAAATTTGTGGAAATAACTTATTATTAAAACGTAGATTGACAATTCGGAAAAAATTGATTAAAAATATATCGAGAAGTAGGTGAAAAATGCACTTTAAAATTACATATGATAATCTCAGCTGAAGTATGTCAGTGGACGCAGTAGACTACAATAATAGTGACACTGTAAAATATATTAATTTAATTTTTTTTTATATTATTTTTTTGGAAAGGAAGCGGAGAGTAGCAACGCACGCCGGGATGATCTAGTAACATATATATACACTCAAAAAAAATAGATTTATCAGGTATTTCTTACTCAAATGGAGTCGAAACAGAGATAAAGTTACGTTTAGGTGAAAAATTCTTAAACTAATTTAAAAACAAAGTTAAGATAAAGAGGATGGAGAGTTTGGGAAGTTAGTGAGGAGAAGTTGGGAAAAGATAGATAGAAGAGATGGAAAAGGTTGGGAAACGAGTGAAAAGCTGGTGGTGGGAGAATGGACAAAAATGAGAAAGAGTGCAAAGAGAGAAACGGGAAAATAATTAAGAATTCCCCACTAACATAACTTATATGCGGACTGCCTAAGCCTATTGAGAATTACAAGCGCACAATTTAATATTCAATTAATACAATACCGTCATATATTCTCTTTTAGAATAAAATAAAAAAATAAATTTTATAAAATTCAAAGTTAGTTTAATTTAATTCAAATATATATTTTTTAACTTCGAGTTCTTATAAAACTTTAATTCTAATATTTATTTTTCTTTTCTACACAATTTTTTATATATTTATATTTCACAAATTAGACATTCGATTGATTCTTGGACCAACCTTAATTAACTGTTATTAACAATTTTTTTTTAAAATTATATTAACCTTAACTTCCAGACATTTCGCCTGTGTCTTTAATAATAGCGACATATCTTGCAGAGTAAGGAAGCATACCTGAAATCGATTTTTGTTTTTTATTGGACAAGGGCTTGCTTTATTTAAACGATGCCTTTAGTAGCCACAACTGTCATGTCGTTCGGCCATTCCTGGCCAACATCTCGTTTAAGCGGCCCACCAAAAAATAATAATATTAAAAGAATCTGCAAATGACGCGAAAATGTTTCAACACTCTTCGACAAGCTGGCAGCCGCAGCCGCAGTAACAAAAAAAAAAAGCCAGCAAAAATGTAATAATAATAAAAAAGAAAATTATTGCGCTTCACATTCACAGTCATCGGACAGTGCCATCTTTTGCTCCAGGCGATCCTCGTCCACGTCCTCATCTCCAAACCAGGCAGCTTTAAACACCGCGTTATGAAAATGCAACGCGCATTGCGCAAGAGCCGCCAATGATCGACCCACGAGAAGACCAGAAGAACAGAGAGACCATAAACCGGAGGAAGACACGAAGACAGGGACAGGGACAGGGTTCGACACGAAGAAGACGGAGAAGAGCAGCCAAATGGCAAATGGCGCAGCTCGTTCTAACTAGAAGGTGATATAAGTGGTTCGATTGTTGCCGCCGCCATCGCACAGTGCCACAATTGTGGTAAAAACGCAAAAAAAAAAAAAAAATTAAAAATTAAAAAAATATTAATATTGATGTTAAAAAACATTTAAAATATAAATATGACCTACAATAACAAAAAAAATTGTAAAACAATTCTCTAGTGCAATAAATTAATTTTTATATTATGTTTATTGCAATTTCAGTTTTATAATGAAGTGAAAACTCAGATACATATATATATATAGAAAAATATATTTAAATTAATTTAATGCATCTGAGTTTCTACCGCTGACTATATAATAATTAAATTGCTAACAAATAATATAAAAGTCAATTTATTAAACTAAATAATGGATTTTCATTCGTTTGAATTATTTTCATTTACAAAATCATCTATTATTTATTTACAAAATTTTGTTATTTTTAATTTTGTTATTATTACAATTTTATATTATTTTTTTGTCTTGTTATATTTTTTAAATAGTTTTATTTACATTCTATCTAAGAGATATTAAGTAAATTTTAAAACTTTTAGTTTACCAGTCTATTGGTGCACATTTTAGATGAACGAATTTATTGAAAGTAAAAATAGTTTTGACATAATCCAATTAGTAGTCAGATGCTTACTAACTTTGCTTCAAATTAAATAAATTTTGTATCGTTATTTATTTTACAGAGTTTCGTTAGAAATCTAAATTAAATGTGATTATTGATATATTAAAAAATTTTATTTTAATTTACTTATTTCTTTCCTTACTAAGCTCACCTTAACTAACAACAATTTCAAATTATAAAATCTTCATTTAATACCTTAAAGGCGAAAATTAATAAATGGAAAAAGTTTGAACTCAAATAAAATATATAAAAATATAGCTACTGTCTGAATGACAAGCCCAATAACTTTATTATGCTTTTCAATTCAATACAAAAAATTTGAACATAAAATCATATTAATTGCACCACTGTGCGCTGGCTTGAAGCGGTAATCGGGCTTGAAGTCGGAACCAGAGTCAACGGCGCGTTAGCGCTAATAAGCAATTGCCAAATTACATTCGCGTGAGTAATCTTGCGCCTCAATGCAGGTCGCCGCCCCCTCGATACTCACTCCTTGCCCCTTTTGCCAACATTTGATTGTTGGACGGCTGCAGTTGCATCGACGGCTTTGGTGGGCGGAGCTTTGAGCGCACCGCAAGCGCAGATACTTAAGTGATGTCCGTTGCCAGAGATCCGGCGGGGCATGCCACTCAGTCATGCAGTCAACCAGTCAGTCAGTCAGTCAGTCAGTCACTCACTCAGTCAGTCAGCCGGTCACTCATTCATGCCGTCATTTATTTCAAGCCAAATGGAGGAAGCAGCAGCTCTCCGCCGAGCTCAGCCAAGCTGCAATATACGCCTAAGCCTGTAATTTAATTTTTTCTACTCTGTTTATAATTGCAATTAGAGTATATTAAGTTTTATGTTTTTGTGTATTTTTTTTTTAAATTATTTAAATTAAGGTACACTGGCACAGTGAGAGAAACGGCTGATTTAGCGGCGATTTATTAAGAACTTCTGCAAAAATTATATTTCGTTTTGTAGATAAATGTACCACAAATTAATTATTAAAGAAATAATATAGAAATAATAAATTAATATAAAAATACTTTTTTATTAAGTATTATTTTTAATTTCATATAAATAATAATAAATTAATATAGAAATAATTTTTTATTTATTTTTTTTTTAATTTCATATAAAACTGCTTTTTTCGATATCTTGGTTTCGCCTGAACTTAAGGCATTTTTTTTTTATCAATTTAAAGAAAAAAAATTATTTTGAAATATTTATAAAAATTGTATACACATCTGTACAAAGTTTGTTTTGAATTGGACAATTAAATCATTAAAAGAACACCTGAAATGAAATTTTCTCGTGCATAAGCTCGAATTTCCTGTTCGATATATATTCAATTTAGCACAAATATATTTATAACTTTTGAAAAAAAAATTTTTTCCCTGAGGCATAATAAATGCAATATACTTAAAAACTACTTTAAAATTTTTTTAACATTTTATTTACTATGTTTTTATTTTCCACAATTTATTCTCTACTATTTGATAATGTATAATCTATTAAGTCTGCCCCTATGTCTTTATTTAAAATAACAATTTATTTACTAATGTTTTATTTTCTCAATTTAACCTCTAATAATTGATGATGTATAATCTATTAAGTCTTCCTCTATGTGTTTATTTAAAACAAGACATATAATGTCTTTATCTATTAGCCTAGTACTGGGTTAGGTTAAAAAAAAATATTTAGAATTTATTCACATTTTTACAACTAAATTAAAGGTGTTAATTACGACTGCTGAGCTGCTCCCAAAAATACAGCTACATTATAGTTCAATACAGATTTTATATACACCTGAATAATTGGAATCTACTACACCCCCACCAATACACAAATGAAAATAATCTAAAAGCAGAGTATACCTCTGTCGGTTGCTTTAATCTATAATATTTTTACTTGCTTTTCTTTATGTCTTTCTACCCGCATTGTTGTCTTTTTTTTCTTGGCCAAAAGTATTCAGTTAGTTAGCGCTCAGATCGCCATTTCTTTTGCTATCCCTTTTTAGCCCATTGGTTGTCTCTTTACTCTGGGCCTGGCTTACTTCAGTTGGGTTCTTGGGCTCGGAATGTCTTCCCTTTAACACATTTTGGCATGCAATTTGCTGAAATTAACTTCAATTGCAATTTGTGTGCTGCTGCTGTTGCTGTTGTTGTTCTTGTTATTATTATTATTGTTGTTGTTGTTGTTGTTTTATTGGGTTATCATTGCCGCATCTTTTTGGGCCAACTGACATGTGCATGTGGAGACATGGATATATGCATTAGAGTGGCAACTGGTTGGTTCCATGGTTCCTTATAATTCGATTGGCGGATTGCTGTGAAATGATGCCCTCCGGTGCAGTAACTGTTAATAGCAACTGCAATTTAAATATGAGCATACTAACTAACTAGTTGGCAAATGAAATGGCAAGATAATGATGAAAAATATAAGAGAGTATGCATATTGTGAGTGGGACATAGAATTATCAGCTATAAAAAACCCTTGATATTCTTTTAATTTTATATATTATGATATGTCATAATATATAAATTGCAAGTAATTCTACAATTATAAATAGTCAACAGCAGCCCAATATAACTTTAGCTCAAAACTGAGTTCATAGCTCTTCTTGAATATAAAATAATATGATATTTACATCCTATACCCATTAAAAATGAATAAAAGGGGATAATAAAACAGTGTAAATGTATATATTTCATATTATGTATATATGTTTATATTTATAATTATATTTTATATTTCTTAATAATTTATAATAGCATTTAATATATCTTTATAGAGTACCGTATATAATAATATTTTTTTTGTTTTATAATTTATAATTACATTTTATATTTCTTTATAGAAATCAAGCAGTAGCAGTTCAAGATTATATGCAATTTCCTTCTCTTCTTAAGCTCGCCAATCAAATTTATGATTTTTATAAAGCGCTGTGAGAATTTCCTTATATTCGATGAAAAAATTTTAAAATTATTCAAGTTCAACAATTTTTCATAGACACAGCAGCGTCGCTTCTTGAAGTTCAAGCAGTGCACTGCTTGATTTAAAAATGTACACATGTAACTACGTACATATATGCACTCGAATACAGGGTACTCTGCAGTCGAGTATGCTTAACTATAACACTCATTACTTTGTTTCAAATCACAGCCCAAAATGAGCTACATCAAAGTATCTAAAAGAAAAATAACAAAGTTCTTATAGCTTTTACGTCATAAGCGATTTTTTTCTATTACAATAACCAATCGCAAAACAATTTCGGTCCATTACGTCTATTTTGGACACTGCACAACATTCCGGGCAACATTTGATTTCAATCCTGCCATTAATATGCCAGCTTGAAGCCCCCAAAGCAACAGACAACCAAGCCAAGCAACAGTTCAATGGCTTTAACATCCTGACGACTACATACAATGATTGCCTTCTGTGGCCTGGTCTGGCTCCTGGCCTGGCTGAAATAGTTGCCTTGGCTGTTGCCTAATATGAAGCAACACCATTAACAGCATGCAAATTAAAAGTACTCAACAACATATCAACTGCTGCGCTACCAGACTACCAGGCTGGCTTTGGGACTGGGACTTGGTCTGAGACTGGTATCGTCTTATGGCTGTCGGCCTGGGTAGAAAACGCTGTCGAAACAAAGACTAAATGCCTAAAAACCTAAACAGGGCTCAAGATTCAAGACCCTGCCCCTCTGCCACAAAGCAGCTATCAAAGCTGGCGATGGTAATTGCAGGTTTTGCCGCAAACATTTTGCACCAAAACGACGTCGCCGACGCTGACGTTTCCAATGCATTTTCAAGCAGCTCCTGGGCCTCGGACTATAACTTCAACTTCAACTTCAACTCGAACTGGTACTGGGTCTGGGTCTGGCCATACTCTTCAGTAGTGTCTGCTAAACGCGTTGAATGGTCGTTGGTCTTGACGCGCATGCGCAGCAGCAGAAGCAGTAAGAGCGGCGCGGTCTTGGCCATGGCCATCAGTCAAGGCAGCGACTGACCAGGGCACTGTCCAAGTATGACAGACTGACTGACTGAATGCTCGAGTTAATGATGGCCCTGGATGGATGACCAGTTGGCTGACTGAGTGCTACATATTTCCACTCAATGACATTGAGTGCAATAGTAGCTCTTAAGTTGAGCACAATTGCGAATTGGCATACTCAACTGGAGTTATTTTTAATTGTTACTCTTGATGACTGAGCGAAGTGGCGGATTGTCAATCATCGGAGTTAAAAATATTTTTTAGCAAATGCACATAATCTTAAAAAAATTAATTATGGACTAGAAAATTCAAAATGGAAGTATGTTTTGAAATAAGAGAAATTAATTAATAATAATTCCTTTTTAATAATTTATTTCTAAGGAATATTACATATTAAAAATTGGTAAAAGGGGTTATACAACTATTAAAACGTATAAAAAAGGCAATAGAAGGCAACTCCGATCATATAAAATATATATATTGCGAACACAGATCTCTATCAATAGCCAAGTCGACCTGGATTTATCCGAAGAGATATATTAAATACAAAATAAAAATAAATAAATTTAATAAAAAGAAAAGTGTTGCACACTTGCAGACGCTGTGTAATTCCCAAACGGTCTAAGAAGACAGTATATAAGGCATAAAGGTTTCTCTATATTGAAAATATTTTTAAATGCCTTTGTAACAGAATAATTTTGTCTGTTATTTTATTTAAACTAAGTGAAAATAATAAATTAAAAAAAAAAAAAATAAATGCTTTGTAACAGAATAATTTGCATTCTAATATTAAGTGCAAATAATAAGTTTCGATAAGCAATATTTTCTAAAAAAAAACACAAATAAAAAACCGCAAAATATTTTAAAATGAGACAAAATATTATTTATTTAAGTGATGTTAATCGTTCATAATTTTATAATAAATATTTTAAAACTTTAAATAAATAACGATCAAAACTTTTTTAATAATTGAGCCACGTTATTAAAAATAGAAAAAAATATTTCGGTAATTTAACAATGAATATTTTTCTAAGTGCCGCCCATGCAAGCACGGCCGTTAAACTGCTTGAATTTCAAGTTCTGATTTGCACTGCTTGATTTGAATATGTATTTATATGACGGAATTTGTATTTGCGAATCACTGTCTGGGTACAGGGTGTCCCTCGACTATAACATCCTTAATTTTTAACTTTCGTTTATGCCTTGTATAATTAATTATTTTAAAATTCCAAATAATTGCAGAAATATAACCAGAATTGTTATGATTTCTGCAATCAACTTTTCTTATATTAAAAATATAAAATTATAAAACGACTTGTAAATAAATATAATTCTCTAATTTCAAAAATTTTAAATAAATTTCTTATTTGTTATTTATCAAAAACCGTATTTGAAAATTACTTTTAAATATTAAACATAAATAAAGTCTAGGGCAACAATTGATTGAAAGCCGCTTAAAATCAAATTATATTATTTGTAAGCGACTTAAAAGGCAAACAAAATATATCATATAGGTCTACATGATTTCTTTTATGCATTGTAGGTAAATGTGAATACGGTTATCAGGAACTAAGTAACTCAAATAGACTACTGAGACTGTAGACTTGGTCTTGGTTACCTGCCGCCTGTTTGTCTTTAGCTGGAACAGCAACCGCACAATTTCCCAAATGACAAACATGCCAAAATGGTTAGAGCCATAGACAATGGCAACAAAGGCAGCAAAAGAGCAACAGCAGGGACAGGAGCAGGGGCAGGGGCAGGATCTGGGACAGGAGCAGAAGCAGGAGCAGCAGGCGGCAAACGGCAGCACATTAATCACAATGTTCCAAAAGAGCTTGACAGCCAGCTACATGGAACCTCTCCCTGGGTGTCTGAGTTTGTTACTGTGTGTGTATTAGGTTGTGTGTGTGTGTGTGGCATCCTTTGGCATAATTCTTATTCAATCGCTAAGGACAATGCCATGTTGTAGTTTCAATTTGCGGTGGGCATGAGATTTGTGCCAAGACAATTGCCAACAGGAAGCCAAGAAAGACAACGACTCCGACTCCGACTTAAACTCCAACTCCAGCTCCGAATCCGGTGGCCATCAATTTAAAAAATGAAAAATTTCCTTTTGCTTTGGCGGCGTCCGGAAAATGGAAAATTAAATTAACCTTTGGGAGCTGCTGCTGCTATTGCTCTCAAACAATGTTGTTGTTGTCTGGTCCGATAGCATCTACTGCCGAAATATGTTAATTTTCAATTTAGTAGTTGGCCACAAACTCAAAAAAAAACAAAAAAAAAATGCTATTTTTATACATATTTCTTGGCCTATTCTTAATTCGCTTTTTATATATAAGTATTTTGGGCTCGCTTTATTAAGCGCACTAGAGCGCAACGGTAATGGGTTTGAAATATATCAAAAGGGGGGGGGGCTCTGCACAAATTATCACATCTGCTAATCTCCTGCATATAATTTTCTTAGGTATAGAAAACCTCTCCATCCACTCCAACTTCGGGTAGAGGAAGTGTTTTCATGTTAGTCGACGAGTTCATAAACAATTTGTTGACCACATTTGAAGGAAATAATTAAGACATTATAAATTATTTGGGCTGGGGTGTTGATTGTTAACTTGTGGACTAGTTTCTACGTAGTATATAGTAACTAGGGCTCTCTCTGCATTCTCGCTCCTAATGAGCATAACAAAATATTTTATTTTGATTTGTATCTTATTTTTGTTTTCAACAAATTCATGTCTAATTTGAATTATGTGATATGCCTGGTTAGCATTCTAATTTGCATTTTAAAAGGTGGAGCTATAAAAAGTAATATAATAGAGGCTAAAGTTGAAACTACGAAAAATAAAATAGTATTTAGTATAAAATAACAAATATTAACTGGATAATCTTAATAGGGCTTCTATAATTTCATCTAGGTAATTCATTCATTAAAAGCTAAATGTTATATATGTTTTAATTTTACACGCCAAATAATAATTATTTAGAAGTTCAAATACGATTTGTAAAATACACAAAATTGTGGAATTTTTTCGAACTTGTATAAAGAAAAAAATGAATATTTAAAAGAGCGATATTTGAAAATCATAAAAGTTTAATATGTTTGCAACATTCTTTTATATTTTAGTTCGGTTCAAAAAGTCAAAAAATATATTAAATATAGTCTTAGATATTTGGTTTAATTTTGTAAATAATATTCATATTAATTCATTTTATTTAAAAATGAAAAACTTAATATTTCTAGACAATTTTACACTAGAAAAAAATATTTTCAATACTCATAAAAGTTTTATATGTTTGCAACATTGTTTTATAATTTAATTTGTGACGAATAATTTTAAATCTATATCATATAAGATATATTAAATATAATCGTAGATATTTAGTTTAATTTGTAAATAATATTAATTTTACAATTTAATTTGGGACGTATAGTCTAAAAGCTAGGGTCTCTATCAAGTAAATAATTTAATATGAAACTAAATACAATAAATTATTTAGTTTTACAAGCAAATAATAAATATTTTTAAATTGAAATACAATTTGTAAAAGACACAAAATTGAGGAATTTTTTCGGACTTAGATATAGAAAAACAAAAGAATATTTAAAAGCGAGTTATCTGAAAATCATAAAAGTTTAATATGTTTGTAACATTGTTTTATAATTTAATTTGGGACAAATAGTCTAATAATATATTTAAATATAGTCGTAGATGTTTAGCTTGATTTTGTAAATAATATTCATATAAATCCTACATTTTATTTAAAAATAAGAATGTAATGCTTTCCAGACAACTTTTCAATGAAAAAAAAATATATATTTAATAGCGGGATATGTTAAAATCATAAAAGTTTAATAAGCTTGCAACATAGTCAGGGGACAGTTTGCTTAAAGCAAGAGCTCATAAAACATATTAAATACAGCCGTAGATATTTAGACTAATTTTGTAAATAACTTTCGAATTAACCTATATTTTATTTAAAATTGAAAAACTTAATGTTTTCTGACAAGTTTTTAAAGATTGCCTAAAAAATGTAAACCTTAGTTTGAATTTGACATAAAAAAATCGGAAATAAAATCATCTAATATTCCTTGACTTTCTAAAGATAAACAAATAATTTATAATCCATTAGCTGATAACCAAAACTGAATGCGAATGCTTTTTCATCATTCACTTGTCACAATTGAAACATTTGCAACTTGTAGGTTACCCACTTTGGTTGCAACTTTGGCGACCTCAAAACACTTTACCTCTGGCAGCTATCAAAAGTTTTGGATCTGAAATACTAACTATGTTCAACTAATATAACTATACCGACATCTGTCATAAGCAGCCTGGTACAACAATATTTTCAAAAAGTAACTTTTTGTTGGCAATCAGCAAAAAGCAACAACAATAACAGCAACAACAGGGCAAAGAATAAACCAAACCATTTTAACATTTTGAGTTTTTGTAGTTTGTAAAGTTCATAAAATTTTGTAAATTACATTTTCCATTAAAATGGACATGAAAACTCTCGCTTGACCTTGTTGCAGCATTTTAGAGTAGAAGGATGAGAAATACATAGGATATGCATATGATTTAAATTGATTTAGTTGCAGTCGACTCAATTTACAAATGTGAAATATATATGCAGAGTTGTTTTGCAGTTATTTGATAGTTGCATCAATTAAATGAAAAAGTTTTTAAATCAAAACTGTTAAACGTGGGGCGGAAATTGACAGATTCGAATGGATCAGTCAATGAAGTGCGCACAATTTACCACAGATTGAAATCTGCGGCTGCAAAAACGATTCTTAAATCAATTTCTCAATCAATGTCATGAGAAGCAGAGAGAGAGAGCAGTGCGGGGGAGCGGTTGAGATTAAGATGAGGCCACTCTTGTGAGCTGAGTTGACGATTCCTGGAATTGCGCTTAAGCTGGAAATCGTGGGGTTCTCTGCCCAAAAAGTAAAAGGTTCAAATTGTGTCCAAAATGTCAAAAGCAGACGCTCAATATGATCGTCTGTTACCCCTTGTCCTGTACCTGTTCCTGTACCTCTCCCTGTTCCTGACCCTTCCCTATGCCAGTTACTGGGCTGTCCACAACAGAAGCCCTGGAAATTTGATCGCATGCAGATAGCGCTCTGAGCCCTGACTGGGCCTGCCAACCTGTCTGTCTGTCTTTCTGCCTGCCTGTCTGACTGTCTGACTGTCGGGGCATGCAACTGTTTTGTCTTTTTGGCGTGCGATAACCAAAGTCAATGACTGGAGCTGCCTTCAACCCAGACTTCATTCCACAGCCTCCAATTCTCCATGAAAAGTGAACTTGAGTGCAGTTGTGCTGCCGATTCTCGTTGCATTGTTTTGCCCGCTTACGGGAGCCATCGACATGGCCATTGCCATTGCCATTGCAGTTGTTGTTGTTGTTGCAGTTGCAGGCATGGCCTCATCCTGATCCTCATCAGCATCATCATCGCTGCATACAATCGTCGATAATCTCACGCTTGGCATCGCCAATATCGCCACAGACAGCAGCAACATCCACAGCAGCAACAGCAACATCCACAAGAGCAACATCCATGGGCGCATCTTTAGTCTGAAGCCGATTCGGTTTAGTTTAGTTTAGTTTCTGCCCAGTTCGTTAAATTACATGAATGTATAACCATTTTAATTTTTGTTGGCTGTTACTGCTACTACTACTCCTTGGGCTCCTTGGGCCTCCTTTTGGATTTGGCATCGGTTTTGTTGTCTGTCCCAGTCGATGCCTTTTGAATGATGACCTTACAAATCACGTTTCGCAATGTGTACGCTTTTTGGCCAGATCATCAAGATGCTTGGGTGTTGATAGCCCCAGCCCCCAGCTGTAGGATGTGCATGAGGAAGTGCCAGCAGCGGCGGCTGTGAGAAAAATTCGAGCAATCAAATGGCCCAAAAGGTTTTTTTTGCTTACAAATAAATGCCACTTATAAAAGCTGACTTTATATAATTTAAATAATAAATAAATATAATAAAAGGTACTTATTCTAAATTTAAAAAAATAAATTTAACTTCTATCTGAGAGCAATTTAACAGGGCATAAAATTAAAGAATATTCTGCGGTTTTAAGCTTAGAAAATATAATACGAAAATAAACTTTTTAGCTTGATAATATAGTTACTTTTATTATCAACTGAAATCTGTAAAAGTGGGCCGTCATTTAATTGAAATAATAAATAAATAAAGTAGTACTTTTCCCAAATATAATAATTAGTTAGTTGGTTAGTTGGATATAAAGAATTTTTTGCGATTTTAATCTTAGAAAATATAATACGAAAATATACTTTTTACTTTTTTTTTTATACTTTTATCCTGGAAATGTATTTTTATGTTTATTTATTTTTAATTTAAGTCAGTAAACATGAGATTTTCTTGTACTTTTATTATAAACTTAAATCTGTAAACATAGGCCGTCATTTTATTGAAATAATAAATGAATAAAATAGTAAGTACTTTTCCTAAATATAACTAAATCAATTTAAATTCGAGCTGAGAATTTTTTAGCAAGATATAAATATAAAAAACACTCTGGGAATTTAATCTTAAAAAATATAATACGAAAATAAAATTCTAAAATTGAGAATATATTTTTATGTTCATTTATTTTCAACTTAACTCAGTAAACCTAGGATTTAAAGTCTTCTGCATTGCTTTCTATATCTTAGATAATTTTAAATTCTTCCAATTATTCTGCATAAATTTATAAAATCAACAAAATGTCTGATGAAAATATTATTTGGATTATTAAAAACGGTGATATTGATGCTGTGCAAATAGTATTTAAAAACTCAAATCGAAATATTAATGATTGCATTAGAGGTCGCACTCCATTGCATTATGCTGCCGATTTTGGCCAACTAAAGATGATTATGTTTCTAATACAAAACGGAGCCGATGTCAATAAATTGGATAAATATGATATTACTCCGCTTTTGGCTGCCATCTGGGAGGGGCATACTGAAAGCGTTAAATTTTTGCTAGAAATGGGAGCTACAAAAGTTGGAACCACGCCTAATGGAGAATTTTATATTGATGCAGCTGAGAAGGAGGAAATTAAGAAGCTACTTAAAAATTAAATATTAATTGGGCTGAATTGGGAGTACTTGAGTATGAAGAATGAAAAACAAATTTATTTTAATTTTATTTCTGTTTTTATTATATTATTTATTGAAAAATCAGTTTAAATAAACTGCAGAACTTGTTGTGATCTTTATTAATTTATTTTTTCAATAAATATATAGAGTAAGACTCTAGCCTTGTATAAATATTTTAATTTTTATTGTAGTTTTTAGTCAGCTCTATGGCAAATTGTAATTTTTAAATAAAACACAGGTTTATTGATATTTAAGCCGATTATTCGTTGTCAAATTTAATACTTTTAGCATTTATTTTTCTATATTCACCCTCTATGCCATTATATTCACATTTTCTATATAATCTCCTGTTTGTTTAGGTTCCCATAGATCCCTTTTTGAGTACTATTAGTTAATGCTGCCCTTGGCTAACCTTTTGCCATAAACACCCTATATCACACCCACCCATTTCACACCCCGTTTGCCTGGTTGCAAATCATTTTGATTACACAGCCAAAAAAATAGGGATTGACTGACATACAAACATCGTTATATGACAGCGAATGCATTGCCAAATGTCAGTTAATTTCAATTTTGAACACGATACGCCCCAAAAAGGATAACTCGTGTGACAAAAATAGAAAGAAAAAAAAAACAATTAAATGGCAAAAGGAGAAACTGGGAATGGGAATGGGAAACTGTATCGTGATATTCAGGAACCCAAAAGCAGACCTAATGAAATTCACACATAGATAGAGAAAGCGTAAAAATGGAAATGAAAAATCACGGTCCAAAATGTTGCACACACACACATATAGATAGACTGACAAAGAGAGGGTGTCCACGGGGCAGGGGTGTTCACTACAACGGAGTATGTCAGCCGACGTTGCAAGCGACGAGGCATGCACAATTGGGCGTTGTAATTGAATTAGTCACACCCACAGATTGCACACATGAATGACTTGCCGAAGACAAAAAGAAAGAGCATCAGTTGAAATACTCTGCATGCATAAAAAATAAAACAAAGGAAAAATAGCGAATTATTTATTAAACTAGGTTACCAAGGCAACGGACATAGACCACCAAGAGGGGGCAGGAAGTTAGCAAAGGGGGGCTTTATATGCATATTAAGGGGGTGTGTGCGTGTGTGTGTGTGTGGTTGCAACTTTGTTGACTAACTTAACAGCAGCTCTCGATATCAAAGGTGGGTTGAGAGCTGGTTTAGCATGAAATATTTTTGAAAAGTTTGGCATCGAATTCTACAGAGTGAAAATTATATTGCATTTTAAGGAGTATGCACTAAAATTTAACCACATTTTGAAGGGTTCTGTAATACTTATAAGAGTAATACAAATTTTGTAATTGATATTTATTTTAGTGAGCTTTAAAATGTTTAATTGTAGACTCAAGGCAAAACAAAATGAAATATTCACATAAGAGTTTGTTTTTTTTTAAACTTAAACAAACTAAATGTTTGAAATCACCCAGAAAACTCATATCTTTTATATTAAACTTAATTTTATCTGCTATGGCTATTTAATTTGCATGCAATCTAATATATTCCGCAAATATATAAAAAAAATTAATTATATTTTATTTATTTTTTTCTTGAGTCTATATCTCAGTAATAGTTTTCTATAGAAGACTCTTTTGTTCTTTAGAAATAATTCTTAGATAAAATTATGTAAATAAATTAATAAATAAATAAATAAAATATTGATTTATTTTATATTCTCAAAAATTATATGAATTGTTAAAGTATAATAATAATAAACTAATATTTTCTACATTTTTTTAACTCAATCAAGTTACATATTTCGTTAAGGAATTTATTACACTATGCAACAGCATTTTGTATCCCAGACTTTTAAGAGTCGATTCATATATAAAATGTGTCACTGATTCCGAAAAAAATTTTAAAAAATAGGTTGCTAGATTTTTGACTTGGCAAAAATGTAGCGTTGGTAAAATAAAAAAGTTTCGGACATAGTTTAGTGATTCTAAAGGTATTTATAATTTAGCAAAGGTAATAAAATGGCCTATAAAACTGCCACAAAACATTTTTTAATTAGATTTTGCGATATTGATTTTTTACTTTTCTGATCAATTGCAAAAAAAAAAAAAAAAAAATGGAAAAAAAATATTAACGATTGAAATGAACATTTTTGTCAAAAAAATAGCTCATTTTAATAAAAAATTTTGTTGTGCCAATTTTTCTACAAGTTAGAATTTTGATTTTTATTAATCTTATTTTTTGAATCAGCTATACATTAACATATAAATCGATTGTAAAAAGTTCGTGACACAAGAATTTTTTCCAAATTGTTGCTTAGTGTTATCAAACTAAAATAAATTTAAATAAGCAAATCTCTTATAATTCTTATTATTGGATTATAATTAGTTGCATACCTTATAAGTATACATAACATAACATACAATTACCATCTAAATCTTCTAAAAAAAAATATCAAACTTAGTGATTTTGAATAAAAACTGCAAACTGGAACACTGCTAGTATTAAATTCAAAAAACAGAATAAAAGATTTAGTTGCAATTCTACTGCATACACTTTACTCTAACTTTCCCTGCATCTCGCACTTTGCTAAGCCAAACCACTCAACCACCGAAAAAATAACACCCACCCAAAACTATGTGCTATATAGTAATATGCATTCTCTATGTCTCGAGTGGCTACAACTCTCTCTCTCTCTCTGTCTCCCAATGCTAAGCCGCTTCTCAAGTATTTGCTCACGTGGGCAAACACTGCGAGGCCAATTTGCATAATAATCGTGACGGCAGCGTTGAGTGCAGCGTTGGAGTCACTTGACCTTGTCCCAGGGACCAGGGACCACTGTACCAGTGACAGTGTGTGTGCGAGTGTGAATGGGTGAGTATAAGAGTGAGTGAGTGTGTCAGCCCGTTTGTTCGACTACACTTTCTCGAGCACTTTTTTCAGTGATGCCTAAAAGTATGCTTTGGAATTTTAGCTGGCGCCGCATGTAATTAAACATGTAAGCCAAAGGCAAAGCAACTACAGCAGCGGCCACTACATTAAGGTTATTTATCGTCAAGTGTCGAGTGTTGTTGTTTGGGCGTTGGGTTGTTGTTGCTGCTTAGGGCGCCTATTTGAAATGATAAAATGCATGTTGACCTCAACAGCAGCAGAGCAACAGCAGAGGCAAGCGACTGAGTGAAGTGAGAGAAGCACTCAACATGCTGCCACACTGTAATAAAATCCAAAAATGTGTTGCCACAAAAATGTTATTTCCTAAATAAACACACTCGCACACCCGCACACTCTAGTGCCAGGTAAAAACAGTTTCTCGTCTAGTGCTTTGTCGTGGAGACCGAGAGATACTATATATCCTCGTCCTTGCACGGCTCACTCATCTAGCTAGAGTCACTCATGCGGTTTTTACTGGTAATTAAATTAAATTTATTTAAGCTGAGTTAGCTTACGCTACTTCACAGTGGGCAGCAAGGTCGGTGGTATGGGGCATGTGGGGCATGGACCCGTTGGGTGGTGGTGGTGGCAGCTGTGCGCCTTGTCTTGGCTTGGGTTACGTTGGTTTTTGGCAACAATGTTGCGGTGTGGCAACCACAGGACTTTTCAGTGGGCTTCAGGTTGCTCAGGTGCTATACCAACACCCTCTTAAAACAACACCCGCCCGCCCGTCCGCTCAACAGCCCTACAACCCTTAACAATTTTGTATTGCATTTAAAGTGACAGTTTTGTTGCTTTAAATTGTGTAATCGGAGCTGATAAAAGCTTTTGCCATTAAGTGCGCTAGAGCAACCCAATGCCTTGGGGCCATCTCAATGTTACGATTACAAGACCAAAGCTCTGCAAAAATAACCGAAATTCTTTGTTTTATGATATAAGCGTAATGCTCTCTCTCAAAAACGCTTGAGGCACAACATCCCACCAGTCTGGACTGGATATAGTATGTAGTTGAGCTACAGTTTCAGTGTGTGTAGAGAGAGTGAGTATTCAAAAGGTTACCAGGTTGCTCAGATTGCGAGTCGTGGGTTAATTTTACGATTTTACGACTAGTGCTTGGCACTTGTTGGACATGAGGCAGACAAGTTGAACAAACTTGAACAAACACCCACGATTGTTGAGTTCTTTTGTGAAATTTATGAAATAGACAAAACATGTGAAATAGTTGAAACTAAAAATATTTAAGTTCTTGTGGAAATTTTGTTACCTAGAATTTAGTTCAGATATTTATCAGCTATGAAGTAGAAAAAATTTAAGTAAAAAGTTTTGTGCAGATAATTATAGGTAAGTCAATACTTGAAAATTATTGAAAACTAAAAATTTGTTAAGTAACTATGGAAATTCGGCTTATAAAAAATTAGTTCAGATGTTTATCAGCTATGAAGCAGACAACAATTGGAAAATATTTAAAAATAAACATTAATTAATTAGCTGGAGAAAAAAATATGGTGCAGATATTTATTTGTTACAAAGTACACAATACTTCAAAAATATTTTAAATTAATCATTTATTAAGTAACTGTAGAAATTCGGCTTACAAAAAATTAGTTCAGATATTAATCAGTTATGAAGTAGACAATACTTGCAAAATTTTTAAAATTAATAGACATAGTAGAAATAAATGCATGCAAGTGAAATTTCGGATTGATTTAAATTTAATGTTAGCTTTAAATATGTATACTAATTTCGGTTTTTGATGGTGGCAAATTTGAAAAGTATTTAGCACAATTTTACTGGTCAAATAAGGATTTAAATTTTAAATGGCTTCTAACACAATGCAAGTTTGTTTAAATTTTGATATTTATTGAAAAAAATATTAAATAATTCACTATTTTTTTAAGAGTGAAAATAATTTTAGGAGTGGGTGGATGGATTTAAACAAATGTAGGATACATAAAACAAATTATATAGTGCTTTAAAATTTATGCTATTATTTGTTAATTACAGTTTTTTAAAAAATCTTCGATTTTTTATATTTAATTATAAAAATTATAAATTGCTTGGCAACAGTCGAAATAGTACTATTTTACCAGCCAAAAAATTACTTTTCTTTTCATTTTTTCACTGACTTCCTGATTAAGGTACAAAAATGTACCAAAGAGTAATAGAAAAATTTTTAATAAAAAATAAAAATTTATTAAAAATTAAACACAACTGCCTTATTAACCTAATTGCAATATATAGAAACAATAATTAGATTTATTGCATTTTCAGCTTGCCATACAATCAATTTCTATTGACATATTTTAGATATTTAAGTTTGCAGTTTCTTAGAAAATTTCCCATTTTTATAGTTAAAATATAAAAAAATAAATAGATTTATGGTAATTTGCTCTTCCCATGCAATCCATTTCAATAGACTAGCCCACATTTAATTATAATAAATAATTATATTAGCTCGAACTTCCTTATTCGAGATTTGAATACGGAATATATTGCCAACTCGAAGGGCATACTATTTGTAAAATTCTAAAAATAATTTTGCCAAAATTAAAAATATGTAATAATTCATAAAACACTTTTAAAAATATTAACTCTCTATTTTAATGGTGCTTTCGTTATTTCAATAATATGAATTAAAAAATCTATTATTCATTGTAGCTAATAACAAATTAATTGTAAAAAAAATACAACTTATAGTAAAACTATAGACTTTACCAACATATATAAAATTTTAAAGAAAAATTAGTACTAGAACTGGGTTATTAAACAAAAGATTTCAAGATTTTAAAATTGTAAAAATAGTACATTAATAATTTCGATTTCTCCCGCATTTGCCTCCTTAAATTTGATCCAACCCACAATTGGGTAAGTTCAGAGGTCAATCAGTCGCTTGGCCAGTCAAAAGAAATGCTCAATTGAGTAGGAAATCGAGAGCTTGTTTCTGTTAATGTTTTTGTTATTATTATTATTTGCGGGTTATGCACTTTTATTGCACAATTTTCGCTTATGCCATTTTTGGCTACAGTTGTTTGGCTGCCAACTTTATTTATAGGTC
>JAWNNH010000801.1:0-13248 GCA_035043045.1 Hirtodrosophila alboralis | reverse complement strand
CAACACATTTCGTGTGGGATTGCCACTTCTGGAGTATTCATAACCCTATTTAAATTGATGCATATGAAAGAATGTGTTATAAATATAAGAATGTTCAAATTTGAAAGACAAGCTTCTAGAAATTATAAAAATATAAGTAAGATAGCTATGAATGTTAATACAAATGTTATTGAGAAAAGTTTTTGATAACGCAGCTTTCGGAATAAACCAAAAAAATTTTAATCTAGTGTAATTTAATCTGCTGTGAACGTCACTTAACACTAGGGGGGCAGAGAATTTGATTATTTTTAATAAATATAAAAATAAACACACATAAATACATATGGATTTCATCACAAAAATCAAGCAAATTTTGAGAGTCATTCAATGCCTATACAGTTTTTTATGTATAAAATATATATATATATTATGTCAGAGGTTTCATGATTCCGAATATTTTTAAAGATAAGTCTGTGAGATAAGCCATCAAGAAACAAAAACTGCAAGCTCACCAAGCATAATTAATTGAATTTTATATAGATTTTTATACAATTGCACTAAGGGTATTATAATTTTGTCATGAAATTTGATACGCATCGAAGGAATCAAGCCTTTAACCCCATAAACTATATACATACATTCTTGATACACATTTTGTCATGTTCGTCTATCTGTCAACTAGTCTCTTTGCTGTAGTTATCTTAAAACGTGTAACCCTACATCTGAAATAGTTGCCATAGAAACAATCGGTCAAATAATAGGTTCTATGAAAATATTTTTTGATTTTCAAAATATTGCAATCAAACAGATAATATAACGAACTTTGACAACAATCGGACAACTATATCATATAGATGTCATAGGAACGATCGGTCGAAAATTATTTTTTTAAAGACTATTGTATCGGTATTGCCCGAAGGTAGCCGTTTTTCTTGTTATCGGTTAACGTTGGTAATAAAAACATTTGATAAAAAATTATAAACTTTATACCAAGTTTTAATGCTTATAGTAGTCTCCGATTTGTACTTCTTCGTACAGATAGCAAGAACTCGGCTTAATATACGTATATATAGTGGTAATATATACTATATGCAGTCCGAGTTACACTATTATACCTCTTAAACATATATAGGGTATAAAAAACTATCATAAACAACGGTTAGGTTAGGTAGTTGTTTTAGTTTGCCAAGCGTAAAATATACATACATATGCACATAAATATGTATTCAGCTATCTTATGTTTAAATATTAAAATGATTTTGCATGCATACATATGTACACACGTATGATAATTTATACAGCTTTTTGTTGCTTATTTACACGTTTTAATAAATATACTTAAATGTACATTAATAAAAATGTATATGTTATGCGCCTATTAACTGATGTTTTCCTGTTTATTATACAACTTCATAAATTTATTTCTACTAAGGTGTATTCATTAAATAAATTAATTAATTAAATAAACAGGAAAACATCAGTTAATAGGCGCATAACATATACATTTTTATTAATGTACATATAAGTATATTTATTAAAACGTGTAAATAAGCAACAAAAAGCTGTATAAATTTTTATACGTGTGTACATATGTATGCATGCAAAATCATTTTAATATTTAAACATAAGATAGCTGAATACATATTTATGTGCATATGTATGTATATTTTACGCTTGGCAAACTAAAACAACTACCTAACCTAACCGTTGTTTATGATAGTTTTTTATACCCTATATATGTTTAAGAGGTATAATAGTGTAACTCGGACTGCATATAGTATATATTACCACTATATATACGTATATTAAGCCGAGTTCTTGCTATCTGTACGAAGAAGTACAAATCGGAGACTACTATAAGCATTAAAACTTGGTATAAAGTTTATAATTTTTTATCAAATGTTTTTATTACCAACGTTAACCGATAACAAGAAAAACGGCTACCTTCGGGCAATACCGATACAATAGTCTTTAAAAAAATAATTTTCGACCGATCGTTCCTATGACATCTATATGATATAGTTGTCCGATTGTTGTCAAAGTTCGTTATATTATCTGTTTGATTGCAATATTTTGAAAATCAAAAAATATTTTCATAGAACCTATTATTTGACCGATTGTTTCTATGGCAACTATTTCAGATGTAGGGTTACACGTTTTAAGATAACTACAGCAAAGAGACTAGTTGACAGATAGACGAACATGACAAAATGTTTATCAAGAATGTATGTATATAGTTTATGGGGTTAAAGGCTTGATTCCTTCGATGCGTATCAAATTTCATGACAAAATTATAATACCCTTAGTGCAATTGTATAAAAATCTATATAAAATTCAATTAATTATGCTTGGTGAGCTTGCAGTTTTTGTTTCTTGATGGCTTATCTCACAGACTTATCTTTAAAAATATTCGGAATCATGAAACCTCTGACATAATATATATATATATTATATACATAAAAAACTGTATAGGCATTAAATGACTCTCAAAATTAGCTTGATTTTTGTGATGAAATCCATATGTATATGTATTTATGTGTGTTTATTTTTATATTTATTAAAAATAATCAAATTCTCTGCCCCCCTAGTGTTAAGTGACGTTCACAGCAGATTAAATTACACTAGATTAAAATTTTTTTGGTTTATTCCGAAAGCTGCGTTATCAAAAACTTTTCTCAATAACATTTGTATTAACATTCATAGCTATCTTACTTATATTTTTATAATTTCTAGAAGCTTGTCTTTCAAATTTGAACATTCTTATATTTATAACACATTCTTTCATATGCATCAATTTAAATAGGGTTATGAATACTCCAGAAGTGGCAATCCCACACGAAATGTGTTGGAGAATTGTTTAGCGGCACTCGATAATGCAAAATATGGTTTAACGTTTTCATCCGGACTTGGCGCAACCACCGCTGTGCTGACTATGCTCAAGAGTGGAGACCATATTGTAATGGGCGACGATGTCTATGGTGGCACAAATAGGTTGATAAGGTAAGAATAATATATGTCTTATGAAAAATTATATAAAAATATGATTTCAATTTAAGACAGGTGGCAACACGGTTTGGATTAACTGCAACTTTTGTTGATCCTACGAATTTGGAAAACTTTAAAGCTGCGATTAAACCTGAGACAAAGGTATGTCATAGTTAAGTAACTAAATAATAAATTTAAATTCTCAATAATTTTTTTAATATGAATTTTCAGCTTGTTTGGATTGAATCGCCAACAAATCCTCTAATTAAAGTTGCGGACATCGAAGCCATTGCCAAACTGACTCACGAAGCTGGAAATATAATTGTTGCCGTAGATAATACTTTTCTGACTTCGTATTTCCAAAGGCCACTCGAGCTGGGTGCCGACTTAGTTTGCTACTCTTTAACGAAATACATGAATGGTCATACTGATGTTGTTATGGGTGGCATAACAATGAACTGTGAAGATCTTTTTAATAGGCTTAAATTTTTACAAAATGGTCAGTTCTTATATTTTATATAAATCAACTTCATTTCTTTATATAACTTTTATTTGTTGCAGCTGTTGGTATTGTTCCCTCGCCTTTTGATTGTTATCAAGTGAATCGCAGTCTGAAAACTCTATCTCTACGCATGCAACAGCATCAAAAGAATGCAATGCAAGTTGCTACCTTTTTGGATTCACATGCTTTCGTTGAAAAAGTTTTGCATCCAGGTTTAAAATCACATCCACAGCATGAAATTGCATTGAAGCAGACTTATGGCTACAGCGGAGTGTTTTCATTTTATATAAAGGGATCTTTAAAGCATTCAACAGCATTTCTAAAGGCTCTTAAGTATTTCGCGCTAGCTGAAAGTTTGGGCGGATATGAAAGTTTGGCTGAATTACCGTACGTACACGATATATAAGTTGTAATATCAAAATATAATAAAACTTTTTCTTATTACTTTTCGTTCTTAGGTCTGTCATGACTCACGCCTCAGTGCCTGCTGAAGACAGGAAAACTTTGGGCATTTCTGATTCTCTAATACGTTTGTCAGTCGGTCTTGAAGACGCGGATGATTTGATAAATGATCTGAAGCAGGCTTTAGATGTTGCAGCCAAAATTTGAATGTAAACCAATCAAAAAGCATGTTATAATGCACATCACATTTTGTATTTGTTGAATAATAAAATGGCAATCAATGTTTGGAATGGTTGTGTATTTTTTCTCTTTTATTTTTAACAATTTACACACTAAATACATTATACAGTTTTATTTATAGATGATTTTGAGGTAAACTGTTGAACATATCCCCAAATTAGAAACATACAAATATGTGCACAACTTATGACAGAAATTAGTAGTGGCCAAATGTCTGGAAATCTAGCAGGTGGCTTAATAGTTAAAAAGGCTACTAGAACGCAAATCATTAAAGCTTCGGATATTTTAATAGTGACGTTTAACAGATTGGTTCGATTATTCAGATCCGTGTTAGCTTTATAATAATCACATTTGAAAATCAAATGAAACATTATCATTGTTGCTATTGTTGGTACTAACAAATGATCCCTTTTTAAAAGCGGTATCATACTAAAAACGGAAATCTCAAGAAACCAAATCATTTCATTTGGCCACCAATTGAACAAACAAATTGCGGGCAATGCAATCAGCAAAATAGATTTCTCGTGAACCTGCAAAATAATTTTATTAGTTTTAGGAAGAATAACAAATGCTCAAAAGTACATACTTGAAAAGAAAAGAGAAAAAATGCTGCCGAGGTGTTAAATAAACTTAATATAAACATGTACTTAGTACGTTGGCAAAACAGTTTTATATTAGTTGGGATCACAGCCAATAAAGTTGTTCCTAAGCAAATTAATGCCATTTGATGATTTGAAAAATGTTTTCTGAAATATTGTAAAAAAAATTTAGAAGTATATTCCAATAATGTGCAATTATATTTAAACACACTTTAATTTAAAGATGACGTTAATACTGCACCAAAAATTTGCAACTTTGTCTTCAAATACACCGCGTCCTAGAGGAAAAAGTCGATGCAAGACTTCCAAAGTTGCCTCAATTGAACCTAACCAAGGATACCATAAGATCGCAAACACTGCCAACACAATAGACGCTATTTTTGTTAGCTCAATTACAAATGATTTAAAGCTGTAAAGAGATACAAGATAGGAGTTTGATAAGTTTTTTAGACTCAGAAATGGGAATCGGAATTTAATTTCTAAGTAATGTGTTTGACTTGCTTTAGCTGGAAGTTCATCAACATGATCTGCAGAAGTAGATAAAAGAAATAAATTTTAAAATGTCGTACCTCTTTTGCGATAAGGCTGCACTAAGAAGGTATGCAAAGAATGGCAGCGCATGATATAATTCCATTTGTTTGTAATTCAATGCCAGTGTAAACATAAATGCGGCCAAATAATTTTTATTACAAAGCACCGCAGAGATAGCAACAGCTGCTAGTCCAAGTGATATATTGTTGTATTGAAAATGTCCATTGTCGATAAGCAATTGGCCCGGATAAATGGCGAATAGTACAAACAATAATTTCTTCGTATTACTCTGGAAGTATCGACCCAGACAAACAGACATAGCCAATATAGCAGGCAAATAAACTAATATATCCGCTGCTAGAACTGTTAGCCGCATAAAGCTTTTGTGCTCGGTGGTCTCTATACCTCTACTTGTGTGTAATTCAACAAAACTTTGATTAAGCGATTTGGCCACATGGCCCAACAAATAACTATGGTATGCTGTCAGAGGCGGGTAATCCAGGCCCCAATATTGCAAGTCGTTGTTTGTGCCATTTTTATACCAGTTCCTAACATCTACGTTGATTGTCACTTCTTGCCAGTGTCGCTGTGCTTCATAGTCCCCGAACATTGGCGCTTTATTGAATCCAGAATACGAGTTGATTGATATAATAGATCTTAGCGCCAAAGCGACACAAACTGTGGCTAACAGGTCAGCCAACATCTTGTCTTAAATAATGTTTTTAATTTTTAATAATTTAATAATTTGAGATGTACTTTATATGCACACCGGTTAGAGTCGTATAGAGGTATTCCATCGATGAACTTATCGAAAAGATGTCGTCTCCATTGTAAGAAACTTTTCTCATCGCTAATATGAACTTTATAAGCGCGCATTCCGTCGGCTTACAATTAGTTTTAAATGAACTAATAACCATTTTTAAACACATTTTCAGAATTAATAAAAATATTTTTAGATTTTGTATATTTAATTGAACTACATAAAATAGTGTTTGCTTTAAAATACATTTTTATATTAATATAGATTAATATTGTTGATTAATTTGGCTATCAAAAACTGTTTAACGAAAAGGTTCCCGAAAGGCGTTGATTGGGCACAGTGATTATCTCGGTAAAAATTATTACACTTGAATATATAACTTTGATGAGCTTGGTACGTCAAATTATTGAGTAGTAACGGTACGACCTTTATCTGATGACTAAAACGCATGGTGAATGTATCCTTTGTATCAGATTCAACTAATCAGCTCAAAATCCAAGATCTGTAACGTTGTTCTTTTTTAAAGTTGTCAGCTTGTTATCCAGTATTATAAACAAGTACCTTATGAGGATGACATTAAGATTTTATTGAATGATTTAAACATACTGTGTAGTGCAATATAAGATCATAAGTACGCCCATTTCATAATTTTCCAATTTGCACAACGAATTTGTAAGCACTATCTTTACATTTTTATTTGAACAAGTGTGATGGTGACAAAGAAATTTTCTAATGATTTATAAAATGTTTATTTTCTGTTTTATTTTTTACCACTATTTCTGTTTCTGTTTGTCGGGAAAAGTCTGCTGGTGTGTAGACAACGAGAGTCGGACTACAATCGGTCGATCATCTTTCCGTCAGGCGCCTCCGCACGATGATCTTCTAATGGAGTTGGTTTGAAATTGACCGCAAGACTTTAGCTCAGTGAATACTTCCGTGAAGAAAGCTGGTTCTGCATTTATTTTCAGCATCTTATTACTTAATCTGTTTACGATCACTAGACATCTGAAAAAAAGTGAACCAAATAGCCAATTTTTAATAAAAAATTAACTAAAACTTGGGCTTAACCAAAAATTAAAATTAAATTTTTTAAATCTGTTACAAAAGTCAGAAATTTGTGTTAGGTATAAATGTATGCTTAAGAATAGTAGCAATTTTCTTTTGTTTTTGTGTTTTATTTATTTATAATTGTAAATATTAGTAAAAATCAATTCATACCTGTCCCAAAAATTTTCTTTCGAGTCTTCAACCAGAAATGGCTTGAGAGGATAACTAATTTCGTTACCCATATATGAATATGACAGATACAAGCAGGTGAGTACAGATGCTTGAAGATCAGATTCCTTTGTTTCCTCTCCGTTAACGAGCTCACGTACTAGCATGTACACAAATACAACATTTGCCGGATTGATAAATGCTACGTCCTGAAATTAAATTATTTTTATTTAAATTACTATTTGTTACGCTGCTGCCACAGAATTAATGTTTGTGAAAATATTGTTTTAAATTTGCAATTAGAAATGATATGCATGAGATAATAAAAAATTTGATACATCTGCGGGGGGCATCTCCGACCATTTGAAGTATATATTCATTGTTGATCAATATCAATAGCAGAGTCAATCTCGTCCAGTCGGTCTGTCCGTCCCCTCCCCTGGCGATTATTTATTAAAAAACTTTTCTTGCCTTTTCTTGATCTTAAAACACAAAATTCATTTCATTTTGCTCCTAGAAGGGGATTTAGAAAAATTTGAATATAATAACACACATCTCTATCTGCTATATAGCCATTTTACCATTTAATATTAAAATAAAAATATTTAACTCTTATTAAATATTTAATATTAATATTAATATTTGTAACCATGAACATTTTACTCTCTTCTCTGTTGATTTTTCTTTATATAAGAATATTTTTTATGAAACCGAAAATTGAAATATGGAAATTTTTAAAATTTTAATCTAATCAGCTGTGATATTATTACCTGCCAGCCTTGCAGTAAGAGGCTACGATCAACAGCTCTTAGCCACATGACAGCGTCTCCTGGATCAAAATTGTTTAATCGTTGGCATCGATAATGCAAAAACATGCCCAAACATTTTAATAGCTCTGAAGTGGATGCCTGCGAATATATACTTAATTAAAACATTCCAATATGTTTTCGATTTGATCAATATTTACCTGAATAACAGTTTTTCGTGGTATATGATTCTGATTTGTATTCTTAATTTGTATTGAAGATGTTTGCAACTGCTGTGGCAGTGTCAGCGTTAAAGGTTGCTTCTGAATCAATTTGTTGTGATTAGTTATTGAGTTTGTATTATTAACTCTGCCCAGTTCTTTTGCGGTCGATGGCTTTTGCGTTTTGGTTGATGGAAAAAATGGAAGTTCCCGAATAACCTGATTTTGATTACAATGATGCTGTTGGTGCTGATGCTCTTCAATGTGGTTACAATGAAGCTGTATATTCTTATTTTTATCAGACGATGAAGAATAGGAGGCCTCAAGCAGCTGAGCCTTAAAGCATGCCGATGGCAAATTCGCACATTTGTTTTTATTTTCAACTTTTTTCTTATTATGAGAGGTGGATAGTTTTTTCCAAGATAAAGCATTTATAAAGAGCGAATGCTTCTTTAAGCTTTTCTCAATTGAACTTTTCTCCGATATAACAATGGTATTTTCATTATGAGAATCTAAATCATTGTTAATTGTATCCTTTGATGAATTTGTTAGGTTGTTAAAGTTGTGCGAATTAATTTGTGTGTGCCTATTAAATTGCATACTTCCACAAGGATGTCCTGTACTATTCCTTGATATTTGATGAGAAATTGCTTTTTTATTTTCACGATTTTTAGCATTATTCAACTGTTCATAGGAGAAATTATTCAAATGCGAGTCAATTGAGCCCGCTGAATCATTTATTTTCTCAGTTTGAATGTCAGCGGATTGATTGTATGGAAAATTGGGCTGGGATGAATATATTGGATGTCTATCCCGCGGATTGAAACTTAAAACCGTGCCCATGATGACTAAAATAAAGGTAGATTAAGTTGTAAAAAGAATTTTATAAATATTTTGCTTTAATGTATATTATACATCTTGATTTATTAAATACTAAAAATAGATTTTATATAATATATGATAAAATATTGATTAATTAAAAAAGGCAGACTCTTTTTATAAGTACCTATATATAAATATTATAAGCAAATAAATTAAAACTAATAAATAGATATACATTTCTAAATAGACTTTTTTAGAAATGTATATCTATTTATTAGTTTTAATTTATTTGCTTATAATATTTATATATAGGTACTTATAAAAAGAGTCTGCCTTTTTTAATTAATCAATATTTTATCATATATTATATAAAATCTATTTTTAGTATTTAATAAATCAAGATGTATAATATACATTAAAGCAAAATATTTATAAAATTCTTTTTACAACTTAATCTACCTTTATTTTAGTCATCATGGGCACGGTTTTAAGTTTCAATCCGCGGGATAGACATCCAATATATTCATCCCAGCCCAATTTTCCATACAATCAATCCGCTGACATTCAAACTGAGAAAATAAATGATTCAGCGGGCTCAATTGACTCGCATTTGAATAATTTCTCCTATGAACAGTTGAATAATGCTAAAAATCGTGAAAATAAAAAAGCAATTTCTCATCAAATATCAAGGAATAGTACAGGACATCCTTGTGGAAGTATGCAATTTAATAGGCACACACAAATTAATTCGCACAACTTTAACAACCTAACAAATTCATCAAAGGATACAATTAACAATGATTTAGATTCTCATAATGAAAATACCATTGTTATATCGGAGAAAAGTTCAATTGAGAAAAGCTTAAAGAAGCATTCGCTCTTTATAAATGCTTTATCTTGGAAAAAACTATCCACCTCTCATAATAAGAAAAAAGTTGAAAATAAAAACAAATGTGCGAATTTGCCATCGGCATGCTTTAAGGCTCAGCTGCTTGAGGCCTCCTATTCTTCATCGTCTGATAAAAATAAGAATATACAGCTTCATTGTAACCACATTGAAGAGCATCAGCACCAACATCAGCAATACAATTGTAATCAAAATCAGGTTATTCGGGAACTTCCATTTTTTCCATCAACCAAAACGCAAAAGCCATCGACCGCAAAAGAACTGGGCAGAGTTAATAATACAAACTCAATAACTAATCACAACAAATTGATTCAGAAGCAACCTTTAACGCTGACACTGCCACAGCAGCTGCAGGCTTCATCGATACAGATTAAGAACACAAATCAAAATCACATTCCACGCAAAACTGTCATCCAGGTAAGTACCCCAAGCACAGATGCTGCTAATCTGTTGTTATTATCTAATCTTATCTAATCTTATTAATTATTATCTAATTTTTGCAGGCATCGACTTCAGAGCTATTAAAATGTTTGGGCATGTTTTTGCATTATCGATGCCAACGATTAAACAATTTTGATCCAGGAGACGCTGTCATGTGGCTAAGAGCTGTTGATCGTAGCCTTTTACTGCAAGGATGGCAGGTAATAATATCACAGCTGATTATGATTACAATTTTAAAAATTTCCATATTTCAATTTTCGGTTTCATAAAAAATATTCTTATATAAAGAAAAATCAACAGAGAAGAGAGTAAAATGTTCATGGTTACAAATATTAATATTAATATTAATATTAAATATTTAATAAGAGATAAATATTTTTATTTTAATATTAAATGGTAAAATGGCTATATAGCAGATAGAGATGTGTGTCTATTATATTCAAATTTTTCTAAATCCCCTTCTAGGAGCAAAATGAAATGAATTTTGTGTTTTAAGATCATGAAAAGGCAAGAAAAGTTTTTTAATAAATAATCGCCAGGGGAGGGGACGGACAGACCTACCGGACGAGATTGACACTGCTATTGATATTGATCAACAATGAATATATACTTCAAATGGTCGGAGATGCCCCCGCAGATGTATCAAATTTTTTATTATCTCATCATTTCTAATTGCAAATTTAAAACAATATTTTCACAAACATTAATTCTGTGGCAGCAGCGTAACAGATAGTAATTTAAATAAAAATAATTTAATTTCAGGACGTAGCATTTATCAATCCGGCAAATGTTGTATTCGTGTACATGCTGGTGCGCGAGCTAGTCAACGGAGAGGAAACCAAGGAATCTGATCTTCAAGCGTCTGTACTTACCTGTTTGTATTTGTCATATTCATACATGGGTAACGAAATTAGCTATCCTCTCAAGCCGTTTCTGGTTGAAGACTCCAAAGAGAACTTTTGGGACAGGTGAGGAGATTGCCATTAAATTAGATTTAGTTTCTATTTCATAGATGCTTGTTTCAGATGCTTGGTCATTGTGAACAGATTAAGCAACAAGATGCTGAAAATAAATGCCGAACCAGCTTTCTTCACTGAAGTCTTTACTGAGCTAAAATCTTGTGGTCAATTTCAAACCAATTCTATTCGAAGGTCATCGTGCGGAGGCGCCTGACGGAAAGACAACAGCCGACAGATTGTGCTCCGACTCTCATTGTCTACGCATCAGCAGACTTTTCCAGAACAAATGAAACAGAATAGTGGTAATAACTAATAAGCATTTCGTAACTCATTAGAAAATTTCTTTATGTCACCATCACACTTGTTCAAATAAAAATGTAAAGATAGTGCTTACAAATTCGTTGTGCAAATTGGAAAATTATGAAATGGGCGTACTTATGATCTTATATTGCACTACACAGTATGTTTAAATCATTCAATAAAATCTTAATGTCATCCTCATAAGGTACTTGTTTATAATACTGGATAACAAGCTGACAACTTTAAAAAAGAACAACGTTACAGATCTTGGATTTTGAGCTGATTAGTTGAATCTGATACAAAGGATACATTCACCATGCGTTTTAGTCATCGGATACAGGTCGTACCGTTACTACTCAATAATTTGACGTACCAAGGTCATCAAAGTTATATATTCAAGTGTAATAGTTTTTACCGAGATAATCACTGTGCCCAATCAACGCCTTTCGGGAACATTTTCGTTAAACAGTTTTTGATAGCCAAATTAATCAACAATATTAATCTATATTAATATAAAAATGTATTTTAAAGCAAACACTATTTTATGTAGTTCAATTAAATATACAAAATCTAAAAATATTTTTATTAATTCTGAAAATGTGTTTAAAAATGGTTATTAGTTCATTTAAAACTAATTGTGAGCCGACGATATGCGCGCTTATGAAGTTCATATTAGCGATGATAAAAGTTTCTTACAATGGAGACGACATCTTTTCGATAAGTTCATCACGCCGCTGTAGCCGTAGGTCTGCTTCAGGGCAATAGCGTGCTGCGGATGAGCAGGCAACGCTGGGTGCAGCACTTTCTCAACAAATTCATGAGAATCAAGGTATTTGGCAACTGCAATTGCATTCTTCTGATGTTGTTCCATACGCAGCGATAAGGTTTTGAGACTGCGATTCACCTGGTAGCAATCGAATGGCGAGGGCACAATGCCAACAGCTGTAAAACGAAAAAAACAATAGCATAGAGTAAAGTAAATCACAAAGATTATAAAAATTAATGCTAACCATTTTGTAAGAATTTTAGTCTGTTGTACAGATCTTCACAATTCATTGTTATGCCACCCATGACAACATCTGTGTGTCCATTCATATATTTGGTTAGGGAATAGCAGACTAAATCAGCACCCAACTCCAGAGGTCTTTGGAAATACGAAGTAAGGAAGGTATTGTCCACTGCAACAATTACATTGCCTACTTCATGGCACAGCTTGGAAATGGCCACGATGTCCGCCACTTTGATTAAGGGATTTGTGGGCGATTCAATCCACACAAGCTAAAAATATTCGACAACATTAAATTCAATATACAATTAATTTGAAATATAATCTTTACCTTTGTTTCCGGTTTAAAAGCTGCTTTCACATCTTCCAATTTGGTAGCATCCACAAAACTTGCTGATATGCCCAAGCGTGTTGCCACTTGCCTAAGATTACAAAGTAAAATATCAATTTCACGTCAATCTTTTACCATTCACAAGGTCACCTTATCAGCCTGTTGGTGCCGCCATAGACATCATCTCCCATGATAATATGATCGCCACTGCTAAGCATAGTCAGCACAGCTGTTGTAGCGCCAAGACCAGAGGAAAACGTCAGACCATACTTGGCATTGTCGAGTGCAGCCAAGCATTGTTC
>JAWNNH010000800.1:0-103524 GCA_035043045.1 Hirtodrosophila alboralis | reverse complement strand
AGCTTATTTTAAGTTACTGATAAACGAGAAATTTATTTTGACTGTTTACTCTTAGTAGCTATCATGGAATTTGAGGGAGTGCAGCATACAATATCACAAGCATCGTCTATTCTTTGTGGCTCCACAAATCTTCCGGCAAAGAAAACTGCTTTACTATTGCGTATAAAGAACACAAATGGATGATCCGCCTTGAAGGTTATCTTCTGCATATTTAAACTCATGGGTACAATTTTCATAACTATAGAAAAAGATTTTATTACATTTTTAATTTAAATAAATATTAAAATTTGTTAAATTCTTACATGTTGCCGCCGTTGCCTCTGAACCGGCTTCATTAACATCAATATAACCGCGATGTTTGGCTGCTGAAATTTTTTGTCCCATTGGCGTTGTAAAAAGTTGACTCAGATCTGCCTTATCGCTGAATAATTCCGATATGCCTAGCTGTATTATAGTACTAATATTATAATAAAGTATTGAGAGTTTTTATTAGTTAACTCACTTACCTTTTGCAGTGTCTCCTTTAGATCCAAATCAAATTCAATTTTAAATCTGGGCATGGCTATTTCTACGTCTTCCATACTCATTCTTTCTTCGATTTTACACAAATCGACAGTTTTTAGCTTCTGCTCCATATCTTCCAGGCCACATATAAAATTGGGCAACAGAATAAGCAAGGATATGTCAGAGTCCTCATAGGGCAGTTGCACGGCACTAGCATTCAGCTCGGGCAAGTCCACATATTTAAACTTGTCCTCTTGATACATCATATCCACCTCAATGCGTCTATTCTCGTCCATATAAAAATCATCCCGCATTGTGGACTCTGGAGTAAATGGCTTTTGAAACTTACCCTTGAAATATAGAGCATTTATTAATACAGCGCTTGTTTCCGCATTTACCGCATCTGGTTGTAGTAGATTCTGTATCTTATTCTCGGTATCCTCTTCCACCAGACTATTAATTCTCTGTGTGGCCTTCACAGCATCTGCGAATTCCAAAGCCTCCGGCTGGGACTGGAAATAATTCTTAGCGATTTCATTGAAATCAGGCTTTATGCTAAGCGTTTGGTTCACAAATAGACGATTCACGGATTTTAAAGTCAAACGTTCTCCATGTTTGCAGTGAACTGCCCAGAAGTTATGAAAACTCTTGGCAATCTGTTCTCGATCGCCGGATCCCAAATTCAATGCCTCTCGTATCTCATCTGCCGTTGTTTCTGACGCACCCATATAGGCAAATATCAGGGAACTTTGTATTGAGAGAGGTGAGATAATGGCATTAATGCCGGAAGCAGTACTTCGCTTAAAATTGTTCCTGACAACCACATCCAATAGATTTCGAGCAAATGCATTGTAACTTTCCTGGTCTTCGGTCATATTCCACAGCACAGAACGTCAACTGTTGAAACATAACAATTAGAATTAGTTTATTTATTATAGAATTTAAATCTCACTTGTTCGTTTCATTTAAATTTGAAATAAAACAAATACATACTTAATTAACAGAATAATAGAATTTATTCTAGCGTACTTTTAATTCGACCTATTAATTTGAGTGCTATTCTGAATTTTGTAACAATCAAAAATAAATCAAAAAATCAGGCATTTTTTAAGTTTGCGGTCCCATTAAGTATATACATATATACGTATGGCAGAATTGACCCTCAAGTCACGGCAAATAAGCATATCAGTTTCACAGGTTGAGTATACCCGACTAAAAAGACACCCTGTATACTATCATATATATACACATTCAAATCAAGCAGTGCAAAGCAGTTCAACGGCGGTTTCTACTGTTTTCTTCAATAACTTTCGTGTTTTTTATCCGATTTTGATGAAATTTGCACACCATCTGTTATCTCAGATTAGCATAAGAATTTAAATACATTTGTACAGTTTCATGACACCCTTTTCCCCATTTTTAATAAGTACAGGGTTTAAAAATTAGTGCAGTTTCTTCAAATTATTGCAAACATTAAGTTTTTAGGAGTCGTCGCGATCGGAGGACTCTATCATATAGCTAATGCACAATCAACATTAAAATGAGCTGTATGGAAAGCATTTTTGGCATTATCTTAACCAAACTTTTAATATAGTACAAAATACTTTATAGAATTAAAGAATTACAGAATTATTCAATTAGAATCAATATATTAAATACCATCTGCCATTGAAAATATCTGTTCCGCAACTAACCTTCAGCATCCCCAAAAAATAAAATCAAATAATTTTTTTAATATAATTAAAGGGTAGAAATGGAAAATAATTAATTAAGCGAAATATTATCATTATGTCTGTCTGTTTCATAAAAAAATTGATTTACTGGGAAATTCCGAACATTATTTGTATAATCTTAATTCTCGTGAAATCATTATAAACGATGCTGCTGGCACATTAAATTAATCTCAAATGGTCAGATGTCCGCAGTTATTGTCAACACGTCTGGGAATAAAGAACTGATCCGTGATGGCAAAGTGTATGTTAAAAATAAGGACAAGTGAAAGCATCCTTTTTAGTAGGAAACAAACGAACAAAGGAACAATTATTTAATTCTATTCTGAGTCAAAAGTTACAAAATTTACATTTGATTTGCTTTAGTGCAAAGTGTATTTTGTGAAAAAAGTGTACATAATAATAAAAATTTAATAAATTTATGCAGTTTAATAAAACAAAAATATAAAATAAATGTATATATATATAACAGCCGTTAGAAGCACGTTTAAACTGCCAGCTCAGTCAAAAATACTTATATATATAAAACTGATAAGTGAAATCTAAATCTAAGAGAATATTTGCAAAATTGTATTGGCGCCATGTCAGCTCCATATTTGACGCGTAGACAAAAATTAAGAATTCGGAACTTAGAGAGCAGTTTTATCACAATTATCACTTCTGTATTTAAATAGACAAGTGCAAACAAAAACGATGAGTTAAATAGATTGATTTATTTACCTGAAACTGTAAACAATCGTAAAAATACCAATAACAGAACCAACCGATTTAACTGAGTATTTAGAACTGACTGCCATTCAAGTGAGTCATTTTCGAAAACATTGTCAGAAAACTTCGAAAGATTAGATAAAATTTACCAAGAGAGAGAATATATACTGAGCAGATATGGAAAGAGCAGACCGCCTGGCTGCTCTAAAGTCTTTGGTTTTACTTATACATATAATATATATACTTATATAGTTGATATTGCTTTAATTTGGCACTGATAATCCACTGTCACATTAATAAATTTCAATAGAATTCTATTTAATATATTTATAACCTCAAGAACTTATGTTATCAACTCAAAAAAGAAACGGCTATCTTCGGCAAGCCGAAGCTATATACCCTCGCAATGACCTTTTTAAAAATTTTATTATTCAACCGATTCTGCCTATGAGAGCTATAAGATATAGTTGTTCGATTTTTCCCAAATTTTGTCAGATTGTACAGTACTACACCGAGCTGATAAATTTGGTTTCGATACCTTTTTAATTTAAGCACTTTTCATAAAAATGAGGTGTCTCGGATTGTTTATATGAAAGCTACATGATATAGTGATCCGATCGAACTGAATCAGTTATAAAAACCATCTGCGACAACAATACGCAACTATGCCAAATTTCATCGAGATAACTTAAGGGCAAAGCCAAAATTTTTGCATAGAAACAGACCGACGGACGTGACTCAGCTCGTCGTTCTGATCAAGAATATATATTCTTTATAGGGTCTCCTTCTAATCATTTCGTAACAAAATTATAATACCCTTTTGAAAGGGTATAATATGAAAAAAATACTATTTGATTCAAGGGAAAAAAGAGTATTCAGTAACACAAGGGTGCTTCAAAAATTATGGAAAAAATTTAGTAAAAAAAAATATTAAACTAAATATATAATTGCATGCTAAAGACTTTGCTAAGTGAAATTAAATATAAATATAATCTAAAACTTAATATATATTATTCCAATTTAATTTGAAGAAAGGGAAATGTACAATAATAAGCTATTAGGTGATAAAAATATTCGGAAGCGAATTCAGGATTATTCTAGAATTAAAAAAACAGTAACTATATATAAATTGTGTTAAAATACTAATGCCTAATCTTTTAAATTTCAGTATATTTTAGCATATTTGGACTAATTGTCTTGATGACATATGATCAGTCAGCATTGGCTGAATCTATCTTTGCCCGAGATATAGACGAATTTCACAGCAGTCTCTATGGGGAATTTGTAAAAACAGCGTTCAATAAGAATATTATATTCTCGCCAATGTGCATAGAACTGGGCCTCGGAATGATCCGCATGGCGGCAAAAGGTAGAACTGCAGATGAGCTGGATGAGGTTGCCAAGTTCAGCACGAGGAATCCAGAGAATACAGCAGAGGGATTTTATAATGTTCTAACCAAATATCGAAGTACCGGTCATCTACTGATGGCCAACAAGATGTATATCAAGGAAACTTATACACCAAATCCGAGATTCATCGAAATATTAACCAACAAATTCTATACAATACTTGAAACTATTGATGTTGCAGACAGTTCCAAAGCTGCTGTTCAAGTTAATAATTGGGTTAAATCGGAGACGAAAGATAAAATCAAAGGCAATGTTAACACTGACATGTTTGATTCCAACTTTGATATATTGGTTATCAATTACATCTATTTGAACAGCGATTGGCAACTACCGTTCAACCAAGGCGACACCAATGTTTCAAGATTCACTTTGAGCGATGGCAGCTCCAGATTCGTTCCTATGATGTTCCAAACTAATATATTTGGGTACGCCAACTTGCCCCACATAGAAGCGGAGGTGGTACGAATGGAATTTAGAGACACCGACTTGGCCATGTTGATTTTGTTGCCAAACAAATACAGTAATTTGAAGAATATGGTTCAAAAATTAAGGGACACTCCGATAACTAATATAACTGCGGCCATAGATCCGAAAGAGGTCCATTTAAAATTGCCCAAATTTCAAGTTGAATTCGAGCAGGATATAACGCCGGTTTTAAAGCAGGTGAGTTGAAGATAAATAAATACTTGGTATTTACATTTAATTTAATTCATTTAACTAATTACATTATTACAGTTGGGAATGAATCGCGCCTTTTCCTCTAATGCTGAACTTGACAAAATGATTCAAAATAAACTAGGAATAAAGGTTTCCAAGGTTATACACAAAGCTGTGATGAATGTCAACGAAAGGGGCACTGAAAGTCAAGCTGGTAAGATAATAAATAGTATTCTTAAAATTCAGTTATTAATTTATTATATTATATTTAAGTTATTTTATTAATTTGTCTCTAAATATTTACCTTTCATTCATTTAGGCGACGGCATTGGAAATAGCAATGATGATCCTGTCGATTTTATAGTTAACAAGCCTTTCTACTACGCCATTGTAAACGACGACGATGTGATCATGTTTGCCGGACATGTTGTCAATCCCTAAAACAATTAAATAATTACAAATTTATTTTCTAAATTGATTATATTGTTTTGCCATTTACAATATAAAAACATGTGTTGAATGTGAATTAATGTTTTCCAAAAAATATTAAATGTTTATATTCGAAACTTCCAATAACGAATTGTATGTTGATCAAAGTTTTGTAATTTGTAATTTGCAATATTGAAAAAAAATAATTTAACATTATAATTATTTGATAAATAAATAAAAAATAGTTCTATTTACATTATATGCAAATTTAATATTTTGAATTTTCATTATGCACCCTGTAACCTGTAATGCTGGGAACAGCACAATGCTCAACATTGTTGATAAAGAGGTGAATTTACAAGGTAATTAACAATACATTAATAACAAATATATTGTCACATTCATAAGTGCAAATTTGCTTGAGAGAGAGAGAGAGAGAGAGAAACATAATAAAATCAATATTGAACTATATTATACATGATGTAAAAAAAAATATCTATTCCCCACAAAAAGGTGATCTGCTGAACATTGTCCGTAATCTTTGCCTTTGATATCCTTGCAAAAAGAAAATTATAAATATTATTTAGTATTTTCTTTGAACATACATATGTTAAGTAAATATAAATGGAAATTAAAGTTGTAGGTACGTATAATATAAGTGTAATCACGAAATACTTATTTTATGTGCTCTGTATTTTTTTATATTCGCTATATGACATAATTTTTGAAATTGTAACCCTTTAAATATAGTAACTATACGACATGTATAGGTATATGTTGAGGGTGAAATAAAGGAGGAAACATTATATATATTTTTGCCCATTTTAGCCACTTTCCTAAAAATTTACTTTTCCAGACCTTTTAAAACTGAGTTCTTTAAAAATAACAAAACCTCATATATTAAAAGATGACTTGGAAATTCAAAATTGTATATGTAGGCTATATGCGCCGGCTATAGATATTTTAGAATTTATTGTTGTCAATAACATGTATATATATTTTTTTGAGTTTCTGTCACAAAATTTGTATTTGGAACCAGTGTATACTCTTCTACCAATCTCTCCACGCCATAGAAAATCAAATATATCTCATACTCATTTCACAACAATCACAGTACGATTATGTTAAAATTTGACAACTAACAGAGTTACGCGAAAGCTAACTCAAGTGAAATGGAAGAATGATTTTAAAATTACTTAAAAATGGAAAAATTAGTAAAAAAAAAAACCATCGAACATGTGCGAAATATACGCAGAATGTTAGTACCTAAGACCATTTTTGGAACGATCAGTGTCCCTAGATCGCAGGTAAAAAATAGCGAGAAGACAATAACACAGCTTCACATGGCTACAATATAGGCCTGGAATTTTTAAAAATAAAATAAGTTTCAATTTGTAACTCAGCAGTTAAGCATTTGTTCAAAGATTTTCGTGCCTTTACGTGTCACGAAAGAAATCACGGCACGCTTCCAACTCTATATCAAGCTTCAAACATTCCTTTTCGTTATCTATTCGTATAAATATGTATGTACGTATTTATGTATGTCGGTACATAGTATATTGTACATAGGTTTATTTGCACACAGGCCAAATGAAGCGCAGATTCGAAGCGACTGTGTCTAATAATATTTAATAAATATTCAGAGTTGCTGATTAGAAGTATCACAAACGTAAATGGGAAATATTTACAAATTATCAGGCAGTCTGAAAA
This sequence comes from Hirtodrosophila alboralis, assembly GCA_035043045.1. Taxonomy (NCBI): domain Eukaryota; kingdom Metazoa; phylum Arthropoda; class Insecta; order Diptera; family Drosophilidae; genus Hirtodrosophila; species Hirtodrosophila alboralis. The sequence continues at coordinate 96,376 of JAWNNH010000800.1, read as the reverse complement.
CAACTTTCGTGGCAGCAGTTTGTATAACCAACTAAACGCTATTTTGTATTGTATAATAAGTAATTGCCTTACCTGATAAAAACCAAATTACAGCCAAATGAAGCGACTTTTACAGTTAGACGGTAAGCGAGCTGATAAGCGCACAACGGATCATGTAAAAAAACAATGAAAAGAGAAACGATATATGTAAATACTGAGCAAACGCAAGGTGGAATTATACAAGGTGATGTCATGCAAGGGAGATAAGAAATTGTGTAAAAAATAGAACACGTCAGCGATAGTATTCAATGAAATACAAAAATATTGTGCACTAACCACAAAAACAATCGCTTTACTGTCGCTTGGTACAATTGTAAATATATATTGTACCATCTTCTATGGTGCACTAACTATAAAAACAATCGCTTTACTGTCGCTTGGTACAATTGTAGATGTATATTGTACCATCTTCTTTGGTGCACTAACTACAAAAACAATCGCTTTACTGTCGCTTGGTACAATTGTAAATATATATTGTACCATCTTCTTTGGTACAAAATAAATTTTGCTTGAAAAGAGAGAGCGTGATTGCATGACGTCACCTTGTTTTGATGGCATCGTGAGCAAACCTGTTGTGTGCACGAGAGAGCCATTTGTTGTGAATATAAAAACATGTGTGTGTGTGTATGTATAAATGTTTGTTTTTGTGTAGAAAAACAAATGTGAACTGAGCACAAATATTCAGTTGGCATTCTATCGCCAATGAAAGCACAACAAATTCTTGTTTACGCTTTTGATACTTAAAAGAAAGCAAGAAAAAACAGAGCTGAGCGGAAGCAAAATCGTTTGGAGAAAGCCAGATATATAACGCCTAATAAATCAGTATTTAGATTGTGAATTAAAAATATAAAAAACAACGCAAAACGGCTAATCAACGCCAAATAGTAAACAACAAAAAACATCGAGGTGACTCAGCCGCCAATGGGAATTACATAAATTTATGAAATCATTCACACAGTTTAATTGTGGTCTCAATACTAACACATATTTTGTTCTTTCCCCCCACACAGTCTGTGTGACGCTCTCGCTGCTGCTGCTACTGCTGTTGGTGCCCCTGCAACCCGCCCAAACCCAATCCAAGTCCACAGTAAACACCATGCCTAGCAATGTGGAGGAATTCTCACGCCGGCTGGCCATCTTTTCCATCAATATGTACGGCAAACTGGCCCAGCTGAAGCCCAATGAGAACATCGTCTTCTCCCCCTTTTCCATACAAAGCTGTGCGGCCATGGCCCGCCTTGGCGCTGAGGGCGAAACCGCCGTCGAGTTGGATCGAGGCCTTGGATTGGTCTCCCATGATGCGCGGGAAATAGCCGAGAGTTTTCACCAAGTGCTTGCCACATACGAGAAGAGTTCCATTTTACGGATTGCGAATAGAATCTATGTGATGCAGGGCTATGAGCTACGTGATGATTTCAATTCGCTGCTCAAGGAACAGTTTCTATCGGCAGCAGAGCATTTGGATTTTTCCAAGAATGTGCAGGCAGCGGGCGCAATCAATAGCTGGGTGGAGCAGCAGACAAACAATTTGATCAAGAATCTAATCCCGCCTAGCGCCTTGGATGAACGATCGCGTCTGGTGCTAGTCAATGCCATACACTTCAAGGGCAACTGGGTGCATCCATTTCCGGAGCATGCAACGCGCTCTGAACGCTTCCATTTGAACGAAACCGATGGCATCGATGTGCCCATGATGAATGTAAAGGAACGTTTCCGTTATGCTGACATACCCAGCCTAGATGCCACAGCCCTGGAGCTGCCCTATGAGAACTCGGATTTGTCCATGTTAATAGTGTTGCCCAATAGCAAAACGGGCCTGAAGCAGCTAGAGGAGAGTCTGCGTGCCAAGCCCCTTTCGGATATCACAGCACAGCTGCACAGCACACAGGTTGTTGTCAAGCTACCCAAGTTCAAGGCCGAGTTCCAGGTGGAGCTGACAGATGCATTCAAGCAGGTAAATAAAACTTTTGTTAATAGAGCTGTATTGTTGTATTATAATATTTATTATAATTGTATACTAAAGATTGTTGAAATTTTGTCAGGAGAAAGAGAAAAAGACGTTCCGATCTAAAAAAAAGTATATAGTACATATCGTTTAACATATTTTAAAGCAAAATTTTTAAATATTGCTTAAAATAACACTAGGCAACAAATTTTAAAAAGTTTTTGTATCCCATATCTGAGAGCAAACTCATATGTAAATTCTGCCGCTGATTTTAAAATAAGAAAGCAAAAAAGCGTTTTAGGGTTAATCGAAAACAAACTAGATTTTCGACTTATTAAAAAGGTAGCTTTGGATCGTTATAAATGACTTCTCTATAAAATAGGATCAATTTTGATTTGGTCATTTCAGAATTTATTAAGAAATATATTTCCAATTTTGCATCAAAATAGACCTATTTCAGGAAAAGAAATTTTCAAATATTTTTTTCTCCAAAACTCGAATTTTGGTTTTTTGTATCTCTTTAGATCTATAGTTTGACTGATTAAAAAAAAAATATAATTTAAAAAAATTTATAAATATGGAAGTTATTAGCTGTAAAGCGGATATGTGTAATTCCCATTGTGGGGCGGTTATTATTTATAATATTTATAATAAAAACCTCTAGAAAACTTAAAAATAAACTTAAAGCAATCAGCTGACCGTCAAATGCGGTATTGTTCGAGAAAATCTATGAATAGCTATGAATAAGCAGACAATTTTTAGTTCTTAACTTTAAAATTCGAATATAATCGATATTGAGAAAATGTTCCTGATTCCTGATTATATTCCATCGATTTTTACAATTTTCCAATACTTATGTGTCCAATTTATATATTAATGATATACATTTGGATCGAAAACAGATCATATGATCAGGTGTTGGAAGAATAATGCAATAATCTTTCTCAACCAAAGACTATTTAATTATTGCGTCTCAAGGATGATATGGAAGATGATATGTGAGATACTTGTAACTGAATTCAATTAATAAAATTAATTATTGTTCTATAACTCGATGGATTGGTTATAAATCAGTTTTTAATCCTACCTCTCTCTTTTTTTTGCAGCTTGGCATGACGCGCATGTTCTCCAGTAAAGCAGAATTTGGCAAAATGTTGAAGAGTCCCGAGGAATTGCAAGTATCGGCGATAATACACAAGGCCTTCATCGATGTGAATGAGAAGGGCACTGAGGCAGCAGCAGCTACCGGTAAGTTGTGGCATTCAACTATTTGCACACTCTTTAAGGCAATTGTTGCATTCAATCCATGAATCATTGCATCTGTGCATGTTTTGGTATCATATAATGTTAGAGTTTGTACATTGTCTTCGTTTTCGTCTGTTTTCATTGTTAGGCGCTGTGGTGCGCAAAAAGCGCAGTCTCATCATCTCCGATAAGCCAGTCCAGTTCCTTGCTGATCATCCTTTCATCTATGTGCTGGCCCATAAAACAAATGTACCTTTGTTCTTGGGTTCCGTTGTGCGGCTCGATGTGGCATCTGCCGACACCACAGCCCCACCAGGCAACGACCATGATGAGCTCTGAACACAAATAAGTAGATAATAAAAACTAAATACCGAGTATTTAAAAAAGAAAATCAAATAAATTAAAGACAGCAGTAAGTTAAAACGAAAAACCTGTGTAGTTTCTGTTCTATGTTCCTTAAATCAAATCATATCATATTACATTGCTAAACCATATTTATTGATTATTTAAACCTACTGTCTTTAATCTAATCTACAGCTTTTATGTTTGAAGTCAGAATACTCTTTGATATCGAGCCAGAACCTATGCGTTTCCATGTGAATCGTCCATTTACTTATTTTATTACCAACAATCAGGGCGCAGTGCTTTTTGCGGGAAAAATGCAAAGCTTTTAAGTAAAATCACAAAAAATATCTATAATTTGTATTTAAGGCATGTGAATCCAAATTACGGTGGCTTTCAATTGATCAGATTTTATTATAGTACTTTTGTCCTTTTTGCATGATATGAATATCAAATATATCATCACTAGTTCATTATTTATACTTCCATAAACTTTTAGTTAACATTCAAATATATTTCTCCTAAATTCTGAATTCGCTTGCAATATTAATTGACCTTTTTATTATACTTTATTTTAAATTTGTAATTTTAAACATAAATTCGATAGTTTTCTTGCTTACCTTTTTTATTGAAGTTAGAATTATTTTTAAATTTTATTAAGTCTAAATAAACATAAAGTGGGGTAAACAAAAAGAAATAAATAAAACATTTGACAGTTCTATTTACCTAAATTTTAATCTGATTTTATTCATAAAACATTATCTGGTATAAAAGAATCAGTAAGAGTATTTTCAGTCAAACAAAGTCATTAATTATAATTACACGATTTCTATAGAAATTTTAATGTTATTAACCCTCTTATATGCATATATCGCATAATTTATTTCCCAATTTTCTTACTGCTTATGAATCATTTAAAAAAATTTAGCACTTTACTAACTATGATAATTAACTTTGATTCTCATTCAATTCAATTGTACATTTTAAAATCATCTGTGTTTTGTGTTTGTCTTTTTCTCATTTATTCACAGCCATGCTTATATGCTCTGAAATGATGATGATCGAACCGGATCCCATAATTTTCGATGCAGATCATCCATTCTTTTATTATATTGTCAATGAGCAGAACTCGGTGCTCTTTGCTGGCAAACTACAAACATTTTAAACTATGTCCAATAATTTTTTATCTTATAACATACTTATAAGTAGAAAATGCATCTAAACTACCTCAAACTACGAAAATTGTCGTATTGTTTTACAGTTGTTATATTCTAAAATTTTCTAACATATTTTAATAAATTAAAAATAATATTTATTTGGTTGAAACGATCGTCGAATCAGTGGGTTGTTAAAGATAAAACTTCATGAGGCATTTAATTTTTTGTAAATTGCTTAAATTTAAAAACAGTTAGGGTATTAACGTGGTTTAGCAACGTTGTAACTTTGCAAATTTGCAATACCAACCACGTGAACGACCCTTTACGTTGCAAATCTGCTAGGTCAGCTGATTGTGGGATTTTTAATTCTCGACTCATTGCTTGGTTTTAAGTATAAAACTATTTAAAAACAAATGTACCACTTTTTACTGTTTAATTATGACTGCAGAACTATATGTTAAAATTATTAAATTATTATACTAAATGTTCTACTCAGATTTCAAATTCTCAGAATTTAGTAAGAGTTTTTCCTATGTGCGACAAATTTTCATAGGTATTCCCATAATCATATTTATAATGTTTGCCGCCTACTAAACTTTAAACTTACTCATAAAAATTGCACATTTTGAACTAACTATTTTTTGTTTTTGTCTGTCATTATTTTAGGTATGATCATGTGTCTTTCAGCAATGCCCATGTTTAGGCCGGATCCGATAATTTTCGTTGCAAATCGTCCATTCTTATATTATATTTCCAATCAGCAGGGCACGGTGCTCTTTGCTGGCAAACTACAAACATTTTGAGCTATCTCAACAATTTATAATCATATTACATATTTAAAAGTAATTTACCTCAATTTAAGAAACAAATACATTAATTCATTGAAATAATTAATATTAAATTTAATTGAAAGAATAAGTGGGTTGTTAAAACTTAAACTTCATAAGTGGAACACAAAAGAGACATTCAATTTTATAATTGCTTAAATTTAGAAATGAATTTAAATTCTCGTCTCGTTGTTCTGTTTAATTCATTAAACTATTAAAAAATAATTAATAATTAAAAATAAAAAATTATATATAATTTTGACTGTTAAATTATGAATGCAAATGAGCAAAAAATAAAAATAATTTTAAATATAAACAAAGTTCTTCCTAGATTTCCAATTCCCAGAATTGTATTATAAATTCCTTAAAATTAATTGAAAATGTGTTAATCTACAAACTTTACTTGTCTTATATTTTCCTATAAACAATAACAATTATGGATCATAATCATGTTTAAACTGTTTGTCGCCTACTACCCTACCCTTGAACTCATAACAATTGTACATTTTTAACCATCTATCTTTTGTTTTTGTCTCTCATAATTTCAGGTATGGTCGTGACTTTTCTTTCAATGCCCATGTTTCAGCCGGAGCCCATACGTTTCTATGCAGAGCATCCATTCGTTTACTATATTTCCAATCAGCAGGGCACGGTGCTCTTTGCTGGCAAACTACAAAGATTTTGATCAAATTGTAATCATATAATATATATTTAAAAGTAAATTACTTCAAATTACAAAACTTCTGGTATCGTTTTAAAATTGTTGTTGAACATATTTAAATAAAATAAAAAATAAATTTTGTGGGTTGTAACAAAGTAAACATAATAAATGAAACACAATAAAATAGTCATTTAATTTTGAAATTGCTTAAATTTAGAAACTGTATTGTTTAAACTTTTAATTGTCATCACTTTGCTCAGTTTTAATTATTAAAAAAATACGTACAACGAATTATTGCTGCAAAACCACAAAAACATTATATAGGGAAATTTTCTATAATAAACGATCTGCCTAGATTTTAAATTCTCAGAATTTACAGAGTATTTTCTATGTGTGAAAAAATTTCAATAGTAAATGTTCTTTGTATTATAAATTCGTTAAAACTAGCTTCGCTATTTTATTATTCTCTTATGCTCGTAATCGATAATATATCGTTCGCTTTTTATATTGATCATTATCATGTTTGCCGCATTCTAAACCTTTAACTCACTCAAAACATTTTCATGTTTTTAACCATCTATGTTTTGTTTTTGTCTTTCATTATTATAGGTATGGTCATGTTTGTTACATCGATGGCCGTGGTCGAGCCGGAGCCTATACGTTTTTATGCAGAGCATCCATTCTTATTTTATATTGCCAATCAGCAGGGCACGGTGCTCTTTGCTGGCAAATTACAAAAACTTTAAAAGCATAATTATTATTATGATCTTCGTACTAAAAAACAATTCTTCTAAGACTGCGCACGACGACAATTTACTAATCAAGCATGTGAAATTAATAATACTTTAATAAAAAACTATATTCCAATATTTTTTTTGACTTTTTTATGGTATTTTATAAATTGTTCACAGTTTTCCACATCATGCCTGTTATGGCAATGCGACGCAAGAGATTCTTTGCCACGCATCCTTTTGTCTACTATATCAAGTCCCAGAATGATGTGCTGCTCTTTGCTGGCAAGCATTTGGGTTAAATTCCTTACACTGCTTAAAATAAAAGTATATTTTAGTTAAATGGGATTTTCAATAATAAATAAACTAAATGTAAAACAACTTGATCTAATTTAATCTTGATAGCAACTTGAAATTTATACAAAATTTTAGTTTCATTATAATTATATAACAAAGAAAATATCTGTAATATAGTAAGTTAAATTATAGTTTCCCTTTATAAGTATATTAGTCTAGACAACATAATTACGCAACTTTTATTATACAGCCCCTTTACATACTACTCGTATATCATTAAAATCCTACAGGATTTTTCTTTTAAAATCATTGTAAAACTCTGCAGCAAATCTTTCTGGTATATACAATTATGTGTTCTATTAACTTTCAAGTAATCAAATGATCAAGAAATTGGTATAAAAAGAAGTTGAATATTCCAAATTCTTGAATTGAAACTTTTATTTGCAAACATTTTAGCTATGTATATCGTAGTTATTTTATTATATTTCTCTTACTTATAAATTTGATAGGTGGATGGCACATGTAGTGCTTTTGTATCAGGTAAAATTTATATGATAATCAAAAAAAAAAAAATATAAATAATTTTTTCCCTTAAATATTTCCAAAGCACATTTAATAATTGACAAAAAAAAATATCACATCATTTAATTGAATAACTCCAAAGTCTATACAAGAATAAGATAACACTTTATATATACAATCATTTAATTTATTCAGAAAGGTAAGTACCTAACTTAAAGGAAATATTATAAAATAAAAACTTTGCCAAACGTTGTGTAGTATAACGTGTTGCATTTGAAACTTTGATTGATATGTTATGACCTTATCAAAATGCATTTACTAAACCATTGAAGCGATGCGAACAATCACGCAATTTTACAATATAATAATGTGTAAAGTCACCAAAATGAACAACTCTCTGGCAGTTTATCTTATAACGCATATCAAGATGCATTGGCCGTTTTGGAGCTTAGTTATTCTACTGTTAGTTCAATATGGCAATGCCAGCGTAACGTATACGCAATTTAACTGTAAGTGTACAGAGTCTAAGCTTGGAAAGTGTCCATTTAGCCATTCTTACCACTGCAGTAACCCTTTATAAGCAAATGCCAGCGTTATATCAGCTGGACGACTACGATCTGTGTCTACAGAAGCCTTCCAGTTGGGTTCTAGCCCACAGCACCTACTGTTTGGTTTATGCTGAAATTGTGCCTAATGCCAGCTCGACGCTTTGGCAACAAATTGAGAGGGTCTCCCAGGATGAGAAGCATCACTTCCGACATGATCATTTATTTGTGGGCGTATGCCTTGAGCGGTGTAAGAACGCCCTGCAAACGCTTAGTAGATTTCAAATACAGCAGCTGCTCGAGGACAAAGTGATGGACACGGAGGTAAGCCAGACTCAAGTTCAGTTTAAAGGACAAGCAAGTAATTCAAGCCAATCGAGTGCACTTGAAAGCTTGTGCAGTGAGTTGATAAGAATAAGACTACAAATGCAATTGTCAAAACGAACAAGCGCAGAGAGTTTCAAAACAAGTGAATATTTTAAGTTTGATTTTGATTTACTTGCAATTAATTCAAATTACTTGTTAATTCATGATTCTAAAAGAAGACTTACTAAGTGGGATTTATACTTTTATCTGGCAGCTAAGCTCGTACTATGCCAAAGTGCATAAAAGAGCATCCGATGAGCGAATACACTACAATCATCTGATCAATAGCTGTTTGAATCGTGAGCTTGGACGCAAGTATCAGCTGCGTCTGCGCAGCACTATTGAGTACTGTGAGTGGGCAGATGAAACTTTGGAGCATGGTATGTTGTATACTCTATAAGGAATCAATTGTGTTAATTGATTAACACTTCAGACGCACTGGATCGGACTGTATATGTTCTATTGGCGCTGCTTTTTCTCGTCACTGTAATGTCCAGCTTCTATGACTATCGATTGAAGCTACAGCAACCTGCACCTAATAGAGCTCGAGGCAATGTTTTTTACCAGCAACGTTTAAAAACTCGTGGTATGTTGATAATTGACAATTCTCAATTTTCCCAACTAATAAGAAATTCATCTTTTAACAGTTCATAGAATATTGTGTACCTTTTCCATATGTCGCAACTATTATCGCCTGATTATGCCAAAGCATGGAGAATTCTCTCAGGATCTTTGTTTCTTTGATGCTTTTCGTGTGATTGGCGTTTTTGTTGTAATCCTTGGACATACACTGATGATCTTTATGACGGTGCAAATACAAAATCCCGAATTTTACGAACAGTTTCTATATAAATTTGAAACATCGATATTTCAAAATGGCAATGCTGCAATTCAAATATTTTTCGTTATGAGCGCATTTCTTCTCTATGTGAATTTTACGCAACGTCAAGTTATTACCAAAAACACAGGAATATTAGCATGTATAAAGATTTATTTTCAGGCATTCTTAAGCAGATATTTTCGAATTTTACCATCGTTAATTACGATGATATTATTCAATGGCACAATCTTAACACGCTTGGGAAATGGACCTCTCTGGCGACATTTAACCGAAGCGGAACGTACTTTTTGCCGCCAAAACTGGTGGAAAAATGTATTTTTCATTAATAACTATTTATTGAAAGAGAGTGTAGGTATATCGAAATAATTGTTGGAAGTGTTTTTTTTGTATAAAATGTACTCTTCATTGCAGTGTGCTCAACAAACTTGGTATTTGGCAGCGGATATGCAACTCTTTGAATTTTTTCTTATAGTAATAATCGTAACGAAGAAGTAAGCTTGTGGTGCACAAAATCTAATATCTAATACTAATAGTTTTATATTTTAGATATCCAATACTTACTAGATATATTTATATTGTACTGCTGCTGTTGATATTTGCTGTGCCAGCATTTTTGACTTATTTCCTTAATCTGGATGCGGTCTATCACATGAAGCCAGAGTAAGTTTGATATTTTATATACAGTAGAAGTCTATATTTTAAATTCTTATTATTGCACAAACATTTGATATTTTCCATACAGTCAATCATTTTTATAAGAGGCATTTTCCAACACAAGTTTTTAACTATGCTTTTCGATGCTTTCGATATTATCGATAGCTTTTCTTATCGATTTACTATTCTAGTTTAAAAATCTTTATTTTACAGAACATATCGTTATTTGTTCTTTCGCAATGCGGAGACCTTTTATCAGATTTACCTGCCCTTTTATACAAATTTGGGTGGATATTTGATGGGTTTTCTTTGTGGCCAGCTTTATTTGAAACTACGCTCCTCTTCAAAAGCCGGGAATTACCAGGGTAAATGGAAGTTTGAGTTGGGTTTCTGGCTGCTAATACCGGCTGCTTTCCTAGTACTCTTCTCGGGTTTTATATTCATAAAAAACGACTTTCAAAAACCCTCAATTTGGCTGGCTCTCTATGCAGGCGTTTATAAGAATCTTTGGATTCTAATATGTGCCGGATTTGTATGCTGCATGTGTTTTAAAGTGGGCTGTAAGTTATACTAGTTGCTTATATTTATTGCTTAATACATTGAATTACTTTTTTTTATAGGGCTGGCCTTCGAGTTCTGTTCTTTATCCATTTTCCGACCCTTGGCGCGCATTTCTTTTCAGGCTTTCCTCTGGCATGTCATTGTACTGCGCCTCGTAGCTGGTAATTTTCGGGAACCGGTTTATGTTAACCGTTTCTATTTGGTAAGATTTACATAGATTTGTTCAAATTATGTTTCAAACATTTTAATTTTTGTTACTATTTCTTTATTATTCTTAGTTTGGTAATGTGCTGCTGGTCTTTGTGATCACTCAAGTTGTTGCTTTTTTTATGGCATTATTATTTGAATATCCTTTGGCGGAGCTTTTAAAACTGTTGTCATGGAATGAAACAGGTATATTTGTTAAAAAATATCTCAATTTAAATACTTAATTAATTAAATTTTTTCAGTTGAGAAGAAACAGGCTCGTGGCAATTCAACTGCTTTTCAAATTGAATTTAATGCGCGCTAACTTTATTCGGAAAAATACTGAAAATTGAATGAATTTTTGAAGCTGAAAATTTATATGAAAAATATAATTATATAAATCTCTTAAATTCATATTTTCACAGATTTGTTTGTTTTTATTTATAATTATTTAAAAACATTCAATTTTAATACTACATTTATTTATTTTGTGTTTGATGAAATAATAAAATCGTAAATGAAAAACTGTTGCTCATAAATGCGTCGTTAGGGTTACCAGCACTTGAATCAAAATAATACGCAATTCTAACATTTAAAAAATGTAGTATTTTTTGTGTCAGATTGACAGCTCAGTTGTTGTATTATTTCACTCTGCTGAATTCGGTCACACCGATTAGCTGCACAGTTTTGTTTTCTGTCGTCTCGCTCGTCGGCGTTTTGCTACGTTTCGTCTTTTTCGTAAGCGCAAAATACTTTAAACAGTTCACAACAAGGAAGTGCGAAACTCAAAATTAAGTGTTCTCTATACAAAATAAGAGCACATGCCCAAGCCTAAATGCTAAATTAAAGTGAGTGTACAAGTGTGTGGGTATTTTTATAATTTGTTGCGGCAACTTTGCCATTTCGATACAAAATGTCAATGAATCATTGTGTCATTTTTACAATTAGACCTCAAGTGGCAGCCATTTGCTTTGATTTGTTATTAATATTTAATTAGTTTGCAAAAAGATAAAATTTAAATAATGAACGCGCGTATTACAAAATCATTCAAATCACGGCAAATAAAATAAGTGCGACAATTGTGTTTGTGTGTGTGTGTGTATGTGCGCGCGCGCGCTTGTACTTGTGTGCGTGTTTTAGCGGTGAGCGCAATGCATGTGAACAGTGCAGCTATAAAAATGTTGCCACATGCTCTCTCGCTCCCACACAGTGTTATATGAGTCGCAACACTCCAAAAAAGGGAATAAAAATGAGAAGCGTCTTGGACAGCAACAACAAAAGAGCGAACGCCGAAAAATGTTGCAAAATGAAAGAAAAGCAAACAAAACGAAAGCAAGCAAGCAAGATTTTTGCGTTTCTCGACACATACAATTCCCACACACACACATATTTACATATATACATTTAAATTAAATGTTTTTTATTTCTTATTTTTTGGCTTTTAGGTGTAATATTTGTTGTGTGTTTTGTTTTTGTTGTTGTTGTTGTTGTCCGCTCTTGCGCTCAATTCACATTTTCCGGCTTGTTTATAAAGTTCTGGCCAAAACGCTGAGAGCGGCAACGCTGCTTGGTGGGAGAGAGCGCGCCCAATTGTTGCTCTGGAAGCAACAAGTCACAATAACCAAAAACCGTTGTTAGGGTTGTGAGTGCGCGGGCGGGGGTGTCCCAAATGCGTTCGCTCAGTTTGGTCAACAAATTTTTATTTTTTTTTATTGTGGGCGCAAACGTTAGCGATAAGCCGTAATTGAAATATTGTAGCAATTGTCAAGAAACGTGGCTTCAAGTTGGCCCAAGAGTTGAATTACACACGCACACTTCCCGGCACAAACAGTTTCCATTCTTTTTATACCCTGAACTTATGAAAAATTAAGTATATTTAATATGCGCAAATGCATGTAACATACAGTAGAAGCTTTCATATTTACTAAAATCATGGTAATCATCAACACAATTAATCTTTCTCTATTGCAGAGTCTTTTAAGGTGTATGAAACAGCAAATTTGGATTGGATAGTTATGTTTCACTTTCCTACAAATATGTGAAACTTAGTTTGTAAAAATAACACCTTACTCGTATCTCAGTCTTTATCTACTGTGTAAATTTGATTACAATCAGAAAATAGGTACATAAATTGTATAGGATACCATTTTGCACTGCTTGCTGTGCCGCCGAACTGCAAGGAGTGCACTGCTTCAAGCGTACACAACAATATAGCATACAAAATAATATTTCAAAATCTCTAAAATCTAATCCCATGTCACAACTTTAAAATTAAAAATTAACTCAATGCTAATGTTATTTCATTATCATTAGTTTTTTTAAAATGTCCATACATTACATATTTTAGTTCTAGTTGAATAATATTTCACTAGCGTTACTTTTTTCAATATAGCTTACAGCTACAACACTAAAATGTATTAAAAAAAACCTATACATATAATGTGGCATAAAAGTGCCTATGTGAGCTTATATTAGAGTCGTTGGTTCTTTTTGAATATGTATCAATATTTTTTTACTTGATATTTTTAAAAAGAACAAATAATATCAAAATACAACCTTAATAAATTTTTTATCTAATTAAAATACGTTTTTATAATGGTGTTAAAAAAGAACAAATAATATCGATATACCAACAAATTATATTTTTTATCTAATTAAAATACGTTTTTATATACTAAATGGTGTTAAACGTTTGTTACATATTTTATGTGGCCCACAGAAGACAGCAAAGTACTCCTTACCTCAATTTTACTAAAAATTATTATAATTTAAATACATTAAATGTATTATAAAATAAATCGCTTCGGCCTTATTATCATACAATCAAAATATCTATAAAAAAAAAATTAATTAATTAATTTAAAAAAGTTTCATTTTTAAAAAGCAAAAAAATATATATACATATCAATAAGAAATATATATCGCTATATACTCAACTTTTGTTTCGATTTATAAAGAATCGTTCAGGGTATTTTCTAGTCGACCACTCTCTACTTGATCATTCTTACTTGTTTCATTTTGTATGCGTGTGTGTGTGTGTGTGTAAAACAAGTGTGAAAAACAAACGACCTCCAGCGGCGGCAAGTCTGCGTCTGCGTCTGCGTTCTCCGTCGTCTGTGGCGCTCTCTTAGAAAGTGTAGGAGCGCGTGCGAGCACGCCCCCCACGCACTGTGGCTATAGTCGCTGCTGCCAGCCGTTGTCCAAAAATGGGTTAAGCAATGCTGGCAAAAAATAAATAAATAAATACATAAGTAACAAACGCAGCAACGCCAATTAGTGACAAAAAAAAAACTAATATAAATGATAAATGCATGCATACAGAAATATGTGTGTGTGTGTGTGCGTGTGCAAATGTGTATGCAAATTAAGTGACAGTGTCCAAAAAAAAGCAAACAACAACTGCCCGCCAGTCTGACTAAGCGCAAATGCGTCAAAAATAGCAACAAATAGACGCGCAGCGGAGAAGCGTCGTGCAATTAAGACAGCAACAATAATAACAACAACAACAACAACAAAAACAACAGCAATAAGCAATGCATAGTTAAATTTAGCAGCAGAGTTCCACTTTCACTCGGCGGCGACACCGACACCCACCAAGCCGCGCAGCCTCTGCTCCCCTCGTTTGTTGTTGCATGTTAAATTTGCTGCGTATCGTGATTTTTTGCGTTAGCACGAGAGAACACGCACGAATCATCAGACAAAACAACACATATTAATGCACATAATTAATAAATATCGATAAATTGATATCGTTTTGATTTTGGCATTTTTAGTGTTCACTATCAAAAATACTGAAATAGTTAAATTTGGAGAAATCATAAATAAAATCTTTAATTTTAATTGTATTTAAAGAATTTTAAAGATTTTTTTTTTAAATTACAATAATTGTATAGTTATGCATTGATCATTCGATTGATAAGGGAACAATCTTCATAATCGCTAGAAAATCGACAATTTTCAAGTTTAAATTTACATGTGTATAATGAACTTTTAGTTTTTCAATAATATTTTTTTTTAAACGACAATAAAAAGTTTAGAGTGAAACTTTAAGTGGAAGTCAAGGATTAAGTCAATATCGACTGTATTTTGAGTTTTCAACAATTAAGTGCAGATAAATGTATATCTTTAGTATTATTTCGTTGATTAAAAATTATAAATAATTTATTTGCTTTGAAATAAAATGTATTAATTTTTTAAAAACGAAATATTTCACATTTTTTTGTTGCACTAAATACACACACTAATTTATTATAAAATATTACAATTTAATGAATAAAATTTAAAGCTAAAGGCACTTTAATTGCACTGTTTAATATACAAAGCTTTAAGCCTAAATATTTTATTGTTTTTATTTAAATATTTTTTTTTTTAAATTGTAATTGACTTTTTTTTACAAGTGCTTGCACGCGCTCATCTCTAGTTGCATGAAATGTTGTCAACCGCTTGAGCGCCTTGTGGCAGACACTTGCGCGTTTTTTGTCAAGATTTTAAGTTAATCACGCTGGCAATAGTTTGATGAACTTAAGTCTTAAAGTACTACAACAAGGCGGGCAATCCAATGACGATGAATATATATTTGTTGTTGTTTTGGTCTGCCATTGGTAATTGTTGTAATGCCTAATGACATCATCATCATGATCAACATCGTCGTGGCAAATGGCAACTGCAATGCGGCATATATATATACATACAAATACATATACATATACAATATGCAGGCGAAAGTTTTCATTCCATCGATGTTTGCCTGCTGATAAGTGCGCACTTGCAACTGATGCTTATCAGTCAAAGCGTCTGGCAATGATGAATCATTGCCACCTACATATGTACATATAACAAACAACATATCATAGTGAGAGAGCATTGTTATTGTAATTATTATTATTATTATTATTATTATTGTTATTGTTACTGTGATGTTCTGCTTGTGGCACATTCACACCAACGACCCCTTGTTAGTTAATTAGATGTTGGACAGTTTTGGATTATAACGGGGCACATTAGCATTGTGCAGCGAACAATTGAAGTAACTTTACTTGTTTGCCCCTTGGCCCCTGTTCATTGACCGCTTCGTTTGTCACTTGTATACCCTATAAATGTTTGTTAGTTAATATTACTTTGATTAAAAAAATAAATCATTCGATTAAAACCATATTTGTCTTAAAAGAGTTTTGATTTATATACAATAAAACGCCAAAAAAAATTAATTTTTGATTAAAATTTTTTTTATAAAAATATGCTCATTACAAAAAGGATATGGGCATTTCCATTGTGGCGTTACGTGACAGTCCTACGCCTAAATGTGAAAAAAATCTAGAAAAACTTAAATTTAAAAAAAAAAAATTTTATATGTGAGTAGCAATTCAGCTGGACTATATTTAGTAAAGGAGATGAAAACATTCGTACTTTCCGATTAAAAAATATAAGCATAAAACAGGTGTGGCGTTACGTGACACGAATAGAGTAAAATGGCAAAACTCTGCGAAGTGTGCTAGCCTTTTTGTATAAAACTTTCTTTTAGTATTGTAATAAATAATATAAGTTAATTTTGCCGGCTATTTCATTTAAAAATCTGTTCCTGCTTTTTTTACAAGTCTTGGTATAAAGTGTTACGTGACAGGGCGTTACGTGACATAAATTTCCATAGTACATTTTGAAGTAATGATCGCCCTTAAAAATTTATTTAACGCAAATAAAACGTTCATTTCGGCAGAATATATTCTTTTTCTTTTAAAACTTATATTTTTTCTCTTTATGATTAATTTTGTTTTGCGATAAATTAAATTATCAATAGTTTTGCCAACCTAACTTACTGCAAGTCTTTATTTAGGGTATTTCCTAATCGACAACTCTGAACATTTACATTGTTACTTGCATATTTTTTTACACTCGATTGCATTTGTTGTTGCCGCAAAAACTCAAAAAAAAGAAAAATTACTACAACGCTTAATTGACGATGGGGACTGCTCCTGTACGCCCGCAACCTCATCTCCCTGTAATACCCCCTTTCACTAAGCCCCCCGTAGAGACCCAGCATGACGTCTAAGCTCTTTTTTAGTCACGCCACCAACACAAACATCAGCAACATTTGTTAGCAATTAGAATTGGCCGGTGAATGTTTCGACAAAGCGTTAAGATTTGCAATCAAGCATTAAGTCAATTTGTGGCCAGTTCGTCGTTGTCGTTGTCGTCGTCATTGGGGCGTTGCAATCATCAACTGATGAAGCGATCAACACTGCGCTGTAATGAGAAATGGTCACTGGATGCTGCCATAATGCAAGCAAACAATCACAGTGTGTGCCATAAGTTAGTTACTTTAAAACATTTCTAAAGTTCATCATTTCTTTAGCTTGCAAATTTATCAAAAGGTTTACTGAGGGCAGAGCATCAAATTGTTTATTCAGTTAAATGATTTAACGTTTAGAAGTTATGCTATATTATAATAAAATAAAAAATCTTATAGTCTCTATATATATCAACACGACTGTTGATGCTGATCACAAATATAGTAACTTGGATACTTTTACATTCTCTAATTACACAATTTAATACCATTTTTAATGGGTACTAGGTTAACAAATCTACAGAATTTGTAAGTTAGAAAGAAAACACATTTGAAAACAATTTTCAAAATACAAAAATTTATTTTTGCATTATTTTATCTGGAAAATAAATTACTTAAACGTTCCTATAGACAGCTGAAAAGGACTTTGGTATGGTCAAAGAATGTTCTCTGCTGTATTTAAGAGCAGTGGGACACTATTATTTTTAAATTTTAAGGGCTTTTCTTAGGACTATTAAAGAATATTTTAATAAAACTAATTCTCAGCATTTATATGCCTTAATTTGTAGTAACCATAAATAAAGCTGATCATTTGGAAGTGAGTCCATTTAAGTCTATTTTACAGATTTTTCAATACTTTCCGAAAACTCAACTGCAATATCTCGAAATGATCTATCTTAATAATATTAGCTTTTATCACTTTCGATTTTTTTTGGACTTATAAAAATGTTACCATATTTTCTAAAAAATGTATACAATACTCTGCTCCGTTGATTTATAAATATTAAAATGCTACCGAAGTTCAAATATCTTAAAAACTCTACTTTTTGTGCAATTAAATATGGAAATTAATTTTAAAAATCTTTATAACTTTATTGGGAACACCTATTTCCCAAAATATAAACATTACATTATATTTATTACATAATTCACGACACAGTTTATTTATAAAAACAATTTTAATAAATGTCGTAGACTAGTATATCTTATCATAAGTTTTTAACTATGATAAATGTTTGCTTTGTTTGTTTACAAATAACAAATTGATAAACCGAAGGACAAGTGTTAATAAAACAAGTTAATTTCATGTTGTAAGTTAGCATTGATCGCTGACTATTCAAAGCTAATGTATATATATATATATTTCAACTATTGTTGACTCTGATTCTGACTGTGAGCACTCAATCAGACCACCCAACCGTACTCCCACACCCACATACCCGAACCCCTCACCCACATTAAGATACTCGATATAGAACAAGTATTTCTACATATAAAATACTTCGTACTTAGTATTACTTTTTTTTTTGTATCAACTTCCGCTTTAAAAAAGCAAGTATTATCGCTAAAGTTGAAAAGAATGCGCTTCTGCCACAGCAAAAATTTTTTTTATTTTATTTTTTTGGCATATGCAATTTTCAATTGTGCGGCAAAATGATTTGCTTCAACAAGAAAATATAATATAGTATTAAATATATACATCAAAAGCAAAATTACAACGAATAGACTATGAGTGTATTTTTATTAATATGAAAATTGAATTTTCAACCAAGATGATTGAATTTTCTATTAATAAGTTTGACCTTCAACAGCTGAGAAATGTGTTGAAAATGTTTTCTAGCGAAGGTGTTCTTGAGACGTGCATATAAACATCATAAATAACACCAGCAAATATATAAATAAATAAATATATATATATACATATATAGATGGTTAGGCTTCGATTTGAAAATATGTATCTGATATAGCAATTTCGAGAGTTTTGCTGAGTGTTAGTTTTTTGTTTTTGTTTTAGACATTTTTAGCTGATATTCTTTATCAGCAGACTCGAATGATAGTCGTCAATTTGAGTGACTTTGACTGACTGACTGACTGACTGACTGGGCACACACCCACATTGGAGGGTCGATACTGAGTTTACCTTGCGACCGAAAAGAAAAGAAATACTTAAATTTATTTATATACAAAAAATTTATGCTTTTTTAGCAGGTCAATGACAAATTCATTGTGGCCCCATAGCACACACTACATAACATTTTTTTTAGCTAAAAAGCATATTAATAATTTTACGACAGTCTTTTCTTTCTTTTTCTTTTTATACACTTTCCGAGCGTATTATAGTTATGTGATAAGATGTGTAACGTGCATTCGAATATGCATTTATGAACTTATTAAGACTAACAAACTGAGTTATAAATATCATGTTCTAGAATCTTGATAAGAAATGTTTATATAATTTAATGTAAAACGCAACAATCGTTAAAAATTAAGTTATTAGGTGTAAATCTTATTCGTATTTTATTTAAATAATTATTATATTTTTTAAACAATTTATATTAAGATCGATAAACTTTAATTTATCTTATGAGAACAATCGTTTGAAAATTAAGTTAAGTGAATAAGATCTTGAAAACATCCGATGGTACTTTCGATAGTATCGATAGCTTTAGTTGAGTCAATTATAATGGGATTATTCATTATCAATTTAAACATTTTTAAATTAATTTTTCTATTGTATGAATACTATGCACCCAAATTACAATTAATGAGCGTCTTACTCGGCGATTCTCAAAATAAAAAGTTACTGCTTAAATGGCCTAATGCACTTTTGATGTGTACCCTTCTCAGCGATTCTCAAAATTTTATAGTAGTACCAAGATGAAAAGCTTTAATGGTAAAACAATAATCTTCCTTTTTTTGTGTACCTCCCACTTATTCTTACAATTTTGTGGTTGTGTTTAAATAAATAGCTCAGGTTTTAACATTTAGTAGTGAGATTCAAAATCACAGAGTTATAAATATTTATATGTGATTTAAAAGTAAATGACTTTAAGAAAAGTACATACATTAAATGTTACAACAATAATAGTTGTGTTCGGGTCTTATCGATAGATATTTCATTAAAATCATCGACTGACAAAAATATTATCTTTTAGCTGAAGTTAGAATAACTTTATTGTTTATAATGGTAACTAAAATCATTTAGTTAGTTTGTCTTTATTGCTTAGCAAAGATATGGCTAAACTTTGCGAAAAAAAATTACATTTTAAAATGAAGAACAATTGATCTTCTTTTATTATATTTTATTCATATTATTTATTATATTTATTTATCGATTTATACTCTTAGAATATGAACAAAAGTTTCAATTCTACCATTAGAAAAAATCACGTCACTGTAATTCTCTAGTGGTCTGTGATTTTTTTCTATATTAAACTTAAATATTAAGTCAAGCAACTGCAAATAAGGTTTTCAATTAATAAATGCAATTTTCTCACAAATAAAATGACCCCAGAAAATTAATAAAAATAATTAGCGAAATGTATTAAAATGATTCAGAATAGCCTTCAATTAAGATCATGTTTTTCTTATATATATATATATATATTTAAAAAGAAATAAAAATATATTAAATATTTTTAAACAAAGAAAAAAACCGTCTTAACAGCATTAATAAAATATTACCAAAATTCTTGATATTAAGAAAATTAAAGAAATTTTGGAAGAATTTTTTTTATTTTTTCAGTGCTCTTAATCGTTTATTATTAATTATAACTATTAACTACAAGGGTATTTAATATTCGTTAAACCGTAGATAACTATGTTTTCTGGTTTCTTGTTTCTTTTATATATACTTTTTTTGTTTTGTTTTTGTTTTTCACTGATTAAAAACGAAAGCTTTGTGCCGTCGTTTAGTCAGCCTTTTGGCTATATATTCGTAATGGGTGTGTGCCCAACCCAAGTTGAGAGTTTCGAGAGTTTTTTTTTATATATTTTGCGAATTTATTATTACCGGCAGAGTGGAGCGGAGCGTTAGAGTTTAGTCAGTTTATATGTGGCCATAATTCAAGTATTGTCAGAGCCAATTTGTTATTTCAGCATTATGATGTCATATAAAACATTGACTCTTTTAGCTACCTATAAATGTTGTAGTTGTAGCTTGTATTTTGATAATATGACACGTCTGGATGTTCGTGTCTATAGGAAGTAACGTTTTGTAAGTGTTCTATTATTGAACAACATATTTGATTTAATCAATTTACAAGCTCAACTAATGTGTTTTGCACAATTTTTATGCAACATTTGAGGACACAACAATGGCAACGTTGTTTTTTTGCATTATTTGAATATTATTATCATACTTCAGCAGCGTTGCACAGTTTTTAACGGAGCTGTTTATTGGTTTGTTGCTGGACAACGTAATATGTTAATTTATTAAACAAATCGAGGTTGTGCAACAACGACGACGACGGGCTTCACTGGCGCTGGACCGCCTAATGATGTTTTGATTTTATTTGAGCAGAGTGGGGTGTAAAGAGGGGCAACTAGTAGTACAACAAGCTTTTGAAAAGCTGTCTGTTGACAAAAAAAAAACTTAAATATATTTTATCTAGTTAAATTTTGCCAAAAAATAACACTAAAAGTCTTTTATTTAACACATTTCTTCATATAAGCCTGATGGTATGTATTTATATAAACAAATAACTATTTATGTTCATATAGGTCTATATCTTAAGGTTATCTCTAGACTGTATGTATCCAGTGGTTGATCTCTAATTCTGTAATATAACATTAAATACAAATGTAAGTAATAGCAAGTTATTTATTATAAACTAAGTGTAAATGTTGGTAAAGACTTGAAATTTGAGAATGGGGTCAATTTTGTGTTAATTTATAGGATTCATTAAAAATTATATTTTTGTACTTGAAACATGAGAAATCACAAAAAACACAGACCTCATATGCGAACGCCTATAACCGATTGAGAATTATACGATCGCAATTTTTTAAATTATTTAAATTCCGCTTGTACTTGATTTAAGAATACTATTCTGAAATAAAAATTGCAATTACACATTTCAAATTAAAAATTGAATTTTATTCTTATATTAAAACACCATTTGTTTTTTTTTTTTGTGTATAAACTAAGGATAACGGAAAACAAATCTAGCTGTATATACTTTATAGAGGTAGAAATGCTTATTCTACCTTTTACTTAAATTTTTAAAACTAAACTTACTGAAAGGTTTTAATAGTTATTATGTTATCTAACGATAGTATAAAGAATATACCTAAATAGTTTTTTAATTTTTAAAGACATAAGCTTCCTTATACACATACTAATATTTTTTTTTTATTACAAAGATAATTGTGCATTAAATTGCAGTAAGACACTATCCAAAAAATAATATCAATAACACTAGTTTACAGCAAAAATGGAGCTGGGCTCTCTTATACTTTTTTTAAGTGCCATTTTTTTTTCAAAGAATGTTTTTCGAGAAAATCGCAAATATCTAGTTTTTTGGCAGTCTTTCGACTTAATTATTCTTATCTACATAAGATCTCATTCGATCTTCAATAATGTTATAGATAATTCTATCCTATTTTTAACGGTATACCGTTTATGCGATCAAATAAGAATTAAAGCCATTAGCAATTCTCAAAGTTGAAAATGTGAACTTTTTTTGCATTTTTGAAAAATAGCTGAAATTCATTTGCTCTTTTAAAATTTAAAAAATTCGTTTAAATACTTTTTAAGATTTAATATGTTAGTTAAATCTTTTAAGAATATCAATTAATTAAAATTATCAGATCTATCTGTTTTATACATTTGCACAATTTTATATTATTATTATATTGTTATATTATACATTAGCCATGGTTACAGGGTATAACAACTATTTAAGAGTGCTCGTACTCGTTCGTAGTTACCAGCACTACAAAATAAAAGGATTTATTAAATTTTTAATTTAATCAAAGAATTTTTATATAACATCTATAAGACCTATTCCTATATGCATTTCCAAAAACTTTTCTTTGCAAATCGATTTTTTTTAATTTTTGCAGATTTTGTAGATATTTACAAAATTTGCTTTTTACATATTTGTTAGAATTATTTTTGTACCACTAATTAAAAGATAAAAACCAAATATTTGATAATTTTTAGGTATTTCAGAACAATTAAAATTTGCAATTCCAAAATAATTTGTTTGGAATTGCAAATAGAAACATTCATGTATATTTATTAATTATTCATTGAAATTTTAAATATATGATAAATTATATGCAAATATTGACATCTTTTAGAATAAATTGAACATCTTTTTTAAGCAACACTAATTCTAACCAACATTTTTCTTTATCTTTGCAGAAACAACAAACAAAACTATAGTATCTCACTCAACAAATAGTTTAAAAATAAATATATAATAACATACAGCATCAAAAACTGAAACTGAAACCTACAACGAACTCTAGCCATAGTGGAACATAGCAATAAAAACAACAATAATAACAAATTAGAGCTACTACTTATAACGGGGCTAAAAACTCAATTAACTGGGACTTAAACAAACAACAACAACAACAAATAGAAGAAGTTATAGAAGAGCCACAAAACAAAAAAGTTAAAGATGTCATTTCGTGTAGTGCGCAGCTCAAAATTTCGTCACGTCTATGGACAATCGTTAAAACGGGAACAATGCTACGATAATATACGCGTCTCCAAGTCTAGCTGGGACTCCACATTCTGTGCGGTTAATCCAAAATTCTTGGCCATCATTGTGGAATCGGCGGGAGGTGGTGCATTCATTGTATTGCCACACAATAAAGTGAGTATTGTCCACCCAACCAGGCACACAACCCAAAACGGTGCAACATCTGAAAGGAAATCCCTATTTTGGTTGCATTAGCATTAAAATAATATATATATATACGCAGTGTCCCAAAGTATGTTTTGTATTGTGTATTTTTATATAAAAAAAAAAAGAAAAAAAAAACAATGGAGCATACTATTTATAGGGTTTTTGGCAAAAAAAAAAAATGTTTGCGGCCATTTGCGGGCTTGTTGCCACGTTGATGTAGGAAATGACGTCGAGTGATTTGGCATGAAACATGCTCGTGGTTTATGTTTATAAATAAAGCTAAATCGTATAGTTATGAATTATATGCGAGCAATCAACGCACTCTCTCGCTCTTTCTCTTTATACTCTTGCAAAAAGGGTATTTAAATTTTGTCACAAAATGTGTACATGTAAAGAGAATTTTCAGATAACATACAATGTAGATACATCAGTTTTTTTAGGATAAAAATTTTTCTTTTTTTTTAATGTGTGAAATGCACTTAATATTAGGAATTTAATTATATATTAAACGTGACAGTTTATTTAGCTAAAATACAATTAACAAAATCGAATCAATTTGCCATACAAATGCCACGAGATCATTTGTTAATGAACTCCTTTTTTTATAACAAATTGTATTTTTCAAGGACTAGATGCCCTTACCTTAACAGCTTTACGTTTTATCATACTATTATGAACAAATTAACATAATTTTTACAAAATTAGAATAGTTAATTATTTAAAAGATGTCATAAGAAAATATGATAAACTTTTTCGTTTTTCAAGGAACAACAATAATCAGATAACTGAATTGATATCTCAATGAAATTTATTTATTTTTTTCTGCACATTTTTATCAACTTTTACTAAATTCAAATCCCTATATCTTACAACTGCAATAGCTAAAAACGTTTACAAATTGTATCTCAACCAAATCCAGCAATTGTCAGTTTTATTTTATAAATTTATATAAATATTTATTTAGTTGTTATGATTTTTTTGTGACCTTAGTTTGTTATGAGATGATTAGTCGGCTCGAGGTCAAACCTCCTAATTTTTATTTAGTTAAATCAATTATTATCAGAACACTTTATATTTGCCTATCACTATATCTTTATTGTAGCATATTGCTACCATTTTAAAACCTTCTTTTCATTTACCAGTTTTATGACTTATTTTGATGTATAGGAATTGACCTGATTTAATTGAAATAAGACCAGCTATAATATAGGAATAATGGTTAAAATTTACAATTAATAATTTTCTTGTATTCACAAATATGTCAGCTAAACTGAAAAGTGGGTTTTATTATTTAATTGTATTACTTTGTATTGTCATCATACCAAAATCTTAAATCCTACCTAACCCTAAGATACCTTTTCCAACTTATGCTCTATCTATTTGCTGTAATTCTCAATTTTTCATTAGTTGTATCTCTTGGGCGCACTTTTGGATTTTGGCCTGTGGCCAACAATGACACACCAAATTGTCTAAATTTAAAAGTAAAAACAAAAAAAAAAAATATTTAGAAAAAAAAACCAAATGATATTTTGAATAATCATTGCATTGCCTGCCACATTTTGGTAGCGCGCAGTTTTTGTACGTTACTAATAAATTTAAAATTATAACAAAAAAAATAGAAAAAAAATTAAGAAATAAAATTTTCAATTTTGCACTCTTGTGGCATTTTGGCCAAAAACTGAACATCCGTTCAGCTGTCAGCGTTGTCTTTAGCGGCATCTGCGTGGGCGTTGAGCATCCGAATCGTTTGCCCCCAGTCTACGATCTATCCGCTTTTGGTCAAAACGTATTGCCACCACCATATAACCCAAAACCAATCCAGCACAAAGTGTTTGTGTTTGTGTTCTAATTGGGCCAAATTTGTATGCAAAATGCGTGCCGACCACGAAAGTTGAACAGCTGCCGATTTCTACTATATACAACATATATATATATATACATAGCTTGGCTTTCACACGCTCTAAATTAAATATTTTATGGAATTCTTGAAGTGTCAATTAAATGGCAACGCCTTTTTTTATATCTAATAGATAGATAGATATCTTTATAGATCTAGCTGGAAAAATAGCGCAGGATATCAAGATCGATAGTAGCAATTGTGTATTTTGAGTCATTATCGATAGTATCGTATAGGAATAATGTATTGATGAAATATAGATATTTAAAATTTAAATTTAACCATTATCGATTCTATCGCAAATTAAAAATATATTGACGTAATATAGATGTTTTAAATTAAAATTAAAAAACCTTGCTGCATCGATAAATTAATTTCAAGCAATTATCGCTGTAGCTAAAATCGATGTTTATCTTTCCTTTTTTGGCATCACAAACTTAATTTTTTCAAATGCAAATACTATATTATACATATTATAATAAAAAATTCAAAAATAAAGCGTCATATCTTAATTGTGCCATTTAATGCCTGGTT
Organism: Hirtodrosophila alboralis; assembly: GCA_035043045.1. Classification (NCBI taxonomy): domain Eukaryota; kingdom Metazoa; phylum Arthropoda; class Insecta; order Diptera; family Drosophilidae; genus Hirtodrosophila; species Hirtodrosophila alboralis. The sequence goes on along the minus strand of JAWNNH010000800.1, from coordinate 70,099 downwards.
GGTTTTTTATATAAAAATAATCACGTTCTTGTGAGTTGCATACAAGTCACCTTATTTTAATAATTACGCTATACAAATTATTGTTGTAAATATTTTCATCAAAACTATATATTGGATTGACAACATTTTATATAAATATTAATACACACAACTTTTCTTTCTTTTTTCTTGCACCTGCACAATTATCGGTCATATAATGTTATATCTCTTATACTAAGTATATCTTATTATTTGTTGAGAATTTATATGGTAACGACCTCTGCCATACAGTACAGTCATAAAGTAGCAATGGGTTCAATTTTCTGACCAAACATTTAACAAATATCATACAAATCTTAAGTGCTTTTAATTATACAAAAAACAACGTATTTTTTATTATTATACATACATATACACGTATCGACTATGTTATCACATTCTAGTAATCGTACAATACTTTTATATAGTATACTCAACTGTTTTCATATCGCTATATTACTTTTTCAAGCATATTTAGTCATGCCAAACAAATCAATTCATAATATTTTAGTACTAAAAAAATTTCTTTTTTGCTTTGATACGCATGTGTAAGCATTTTGAAGTTTTGTTAAGTTAGTTTAGAAATTCAAATATTTACACGTTTTCCTCAGGGCTGGCGCAAATTAACTCAGGGCTTATTGTCTGATTTTATTTTTATTACATTTTATTTTTAAATATTAATTATAATATATTGCGAGACAATCAATACGCATTATATACAAACTTTTAGAGAAACTAGCCAAATGTCCTAATTACAAGTTATTTGATAGATCCTGTGCGTAAGGCTTTTCCATGAATTTGAAATATCTGTCTGCCATATAATTTTATTACTAATAGAAAAACTATCTACTTTTTTTTTTTTTTTTTACAAAAAAAGCTCTTTTGTTGTAATTGTGGGTAATGCTTTTCCGGTAGCTCTAAACTTAATCTAGAACTCTAGAATAGATTATCATTAATCTTTGCTTTCCAATGATAGATTTTATACAATTTATAAAGGCCAATCTGGGGAATACCCAAATAGATAAATTAACACTTTTGCTTTATATTGATTGTATATGGAACCTTAACAGTTCGTATTAGTCATTCAACTGGCATTGCTTAACTTAACCGTTTATTACGATTATAATTACTTTTGGTGTATAGAGTACAGTCATAGCACTAATAAATCACAATGTGTCATTAAAAACTCACTTGTGGTATTCGAGAAACTATAGGAACTCATGTAGTTATAGAATTAATTCAAGTATTTTTATTAATTGCAAACTTCATGCTTCTGTCCGCCAAAAATTGGTATAGATCTTGGCAGTCAAGGGGCAGACAGCATGAAGTTTGCATTATGAATGCTCGCCAGTTTGCCAAAGATTCTGGCAAAGATTTTTAAAAATAAATGCTGCCAAAATTAGGCCAATGGGACACGATGTGGGGATGAGACGATCATTAATTTGTTTATGTTGTTTATAGCATTTAATTGCAATTATTTTGATATCTTTACAGGTTGGACGCATTGCGGCAGATCATCCACTTGTGGGCGGACACAAAGGTCCAGTGCTTGATATTGCGTGGTGTCCACACAACGATAATGTGATTGCCTCCGGCTCCGAGGATTGTGTTGTCAAGGTGTGGCAAATACCCGACGGTGGACTATCGCGCACACTTACCGAACCGGTTGTGGATCTGGTGTTCCATCAACGACGCGTTGGCCTGGTGCTGTGGCATCCATCGGCGCTAAATGTCTTGCTCACCGCCGGCTCGGACAATCAGGTATGAAGCATACTGAGTTTCATTTTGTGAGATTATTGACATTTATTGACGGAATACTTTCAATTGCAGGTGGTCATCTGGAATGTGGGCACTGGCGAGATACTTTTGCATATTGAGTCACATCCCGATATTGTGTATAGTGCCTGCTTTAACTGGGATGGCTCTAAGCTGGTCACCACATGCAAGGACAAAAAGATACGTATCTATGATCCGCGCAACGGTGAACTGGAGAGTGAGGCGATGTGCCATGAGGGCTCTAAGGCCACACGCGCCATCTTTCTGCGTCATGGTCTGATCTTCACCACCGGCTTCAATCGCAGCTCGGAGCGACAGTATTCGCTGCGTGCGCCGGATGCCTTAAACGAGCCCATTGTCATGGTGGAGCTCGACACATCAAATGGTGTCATGTTCCCACTGTACGATGCGGACACAAATCTGATTTATCTGTGCGGCAAGGGCGATTCTGTGATTCGTTATTTTGAGGTGTGTACTTGAATCGCTTATTGACTGTAATATGAGTTTATTATTGAGTTGATTTTTGTTTCCAGGTGACGCCAGAGCCTCCATTTGTGCACTACATTAACACATTTCAAACGCCAGATCCACAACGCGGCATTGGACTGATGCCAAAGCGAGGCTGTGATGTCACCACCTGCGAAATAGCCAAATTTTATCGCCTAAACAACAATGGTCTCTGCCAGGTCATTTCGATGACAGTGCCGCGCAAATCTGATCTCTTCCAGGAGGATCTCTATCCGGATACACTGGCGGAAGATGCGGCTATCACTGCCGAAGAGTGGATTGCCGGCAAAGATGCCGATCCGCTGACATTTTCGCTCAAAGTAAGTGGTTAAAGTTGCGAATTTAACATGTAACATCACTCCATGGAATACAACGCTCTTTGGCGTTGCGGCTTCGTCATTGCCACCTGCATCGATGCCACAACAGTTGCTGCAATTTTAGCGAGCGTACAGGATCCTGCGATAAATACCAAATTGTATTCCAATGGCTATTTGTAGTTGCTTTGTGTATCCACGTGGCTAAAAAGGAATTTGTGATGCTTGCTGCTTGCTTTTTTAGTTATCAACGTTTGTGTCTAGTCCAGCCTGTGCCCCCCAACAAGCCAACAACATATGTACACACCAAATGATCAGTACGCTTTGCACTAACTGTCATTGAATTAGGCAAACAAGACGATTGCTCCACACAACACAACACCACACGCATCTACTAAAGGCTTACATACGCCCTAACTCGCACGCAGCGTGGCGCTTGTTGTTGTGTTCTTTGTTATTTGTTGTAACCATAATGAACAGTGATTCTAATAAACCTAATCAGGATCGCGTTTCCATTGTACAGGGTGGCTATGTCTCATCATCGGGCAACAATTCGCTATCGGTCAGCAAGAAGGCCAACATACTGAACAAGGCATCCGCATCACGAGGTGGTGGCGCCGCAAGCAGTCTGAGCGGTGGCAATCTCTCATCCGCGAATAATAACGATGATGGTCCGCCCCCAGCGATATTTACGGTAAGCTATAGAATATAATTTTGAAACTTTTCATGACTTCTAATTGTTTGCAATACAGGAAAAGGATCATCGCAATATTTTGGATGAGATACGCAAGCTGAAGGCAATTATTGTGAAACAAGAGAATCGCATACGCGCCCTGGAAGCCAAGGTCAATGCGGCAGCCACTGGTGATGAGACGGATGCCCGTAATAGCAACAAAAATGGCAGCGGACAAACCGCAGCGACATCGGCGGCAACGGATAGCAGCCATGCCAGTGAAAGTGCCAATGATCATGGTGCGTCCGCGTCGGCTGCAACGGCGGGCAATGCACATGACGAGGATTAGGTTTAATCCTGCACAGAGTTATAACAAAGATATTGGAGAAATATGGAGCGATACAGAGAAAAAGAGAGAGTGGTTAAGAGAAGAATCAGAGAAAATATATAGCTAGCTAGATAGAGAGAGAGAAAGAGAGAGAACTGCTTGAAGAAGCTCCTCGTTATCGTTTTGAATTTCTCTAAATAAAAATTACGTTTATAATTTGTACACGCGCTAAATGAAAGTCGTCATCGTTTATGATTATGATTTTGATTATTTATTTTATATAATTTAATATTAGGTCTTTTTACGAGCGAATTGAGTTGAGCGTAGTAGAGATAAAAATAATAAATAAAAACAAAAACAGCAGAACGCATATATATTATAACATATAAAACACACACACACATACACACAATATCCTGCCAAAAATATAAAATGAACCTAACGAACTACCTACAAATTGCGCCCAAAATCGAACTGTGTTTTTGTAACGCAAAAGTGAAATTGTTGTAAATTTAACAAAAAAAAAAGAAAAAAACTAAAAGTAGAGACTAAAACTGCAATCATTTATAAAATTAACACTATATCCTACCAATTTTTACATACTTTTTCTATAAATATATACACGCATACATAAAAATTGATTATAGCCTTGATGCAATATATATATATATACATATATATCCATGACAATAGCTTTTATAATAATTAGGCATCTACACAAAAAATTGTTTAACTTTTAGCCTTGACCGCCGCCGCTTTCATAAAAACATCTTTTTCGTTCTAACTAATAATAAGTTGTATTTTGTAATAATAAATGAAAGAAAACCAACGAACCAATTTTCAAAATACTGTCGATTTCTTTTTTTTATTTACATATTTAGGAAATATTTTTGAAATGGCATCTAAAATTCGCCAATTGATTGTGTGACAATCAAAAAACAAATATGTAAAAGTGCTGACTATAAATAACAATAATTTTCTATATAAATAATTTACAATTTGATACGGAATAAACTGTTTACAAATTCTGGGCGTTGAATTTAATTTTAATAGTTTTATTTAATAATGTGCGTTAGAATCAGGTGTTTCGTTCATATATTATTTGCTGTTTTGGAATATCAATTCATTACAATCTTAATTACTTCATAGAAAATTTAGGTTACATTTTTGTTACCTGGATTGCTTGGGCTTTATCTTTTAATAAATATCTCTGAAGACACAAAACTTTTTAAAATAGTTGTGTTTTCATATGATATTAAGGGGCAATTTTGTAAAATCTCTTGAACGTGCATATACATACATAAATGTGGGAAATATGTGGTAAGTTAGGGAAAATAACATATTATTGGCTTCTTATAAGTTCATACAGACTAAATTTTTTTTTACTAATTAGAGTACTCCACATTTTTTATACGAACTCAATTTATATTAACTAAATACATTAAAATTCGATTGAATTATTTTTTGTGGCTATGGTAACATTGAACCACACTTACTGAGCTACCCTCGGAGTTAACATTCACAGGAAACGCCGACATTTCACAGCTGTTTCAGAGCCCAGTAGCAATTTGTCGCATTCTAAATGTCAATAAAAAGAAAAATCCACAATTATTAGCCGGTTTAATTAATATATATAAAAAAAGTAGTCGAATGGACCTCAAGAAGAAAGCTGTATAATATTTTATATGGCATCAACATGGAACTAATGATAGATCCGGTTTACATTAAATTGGAACAGGATTTGGAGCCGGAGACAATCAATGAATGGAAGAACACTGAGGAAAACACAGCAAGCATTAAAGTTAAGGAAGAAGCTTATACATCGGAGATAGACATAGGACCCATTAAGATTGAAGGGAATCCAGTTCCAGAGGTTCAAAGCTATGAAACAGTTCACTACGAGAATGTTCAACAGAAGCAACAGCTGTCAATCAAAGAGTGAGCATAATCTAAATACACTCATGAATTAAAAATGTATATAAACCATTTTCATAGATTACACAAAGATGAAAAGCAACCACACCAGTGCCCCCACTGTCCAAGGGCCTTTGATGGAAGCATCGAATTGAAAATTCATCTACAGATTCATACAGGCCAACTTCCCTACAAGTGTTCCTATTGTCCGATCAGCTTTGCTCATAAGTCAATCTACACAGCACACATTCTTAGCCATACCAATGTACGTCCACACAAGTGTCATCATTGCACGAGATCATTTGCTGCGAAATCAAATTACATGGCCCACATGCGCCTCCATAGTAATGAACGTCCGTTTGTGTGTCAACATTGTCAGAAAGGTTTCATGCGGAACTCTGCCTTGAAGAGTCACGCTCGTATCCATACTGGAGAACGTCCGTTCAAGTGCCCACATTGTCCAAAGGCGTTCACTCAAAACGGTACACTAACAACGCATATGCAGATTCATAACGCATATGTCTTCAAGTGCCATCAATGCCCACGTACCTTTTCAAAAAAATCAATTTTCATGGCTCACATCGAGCAACATACTGTAAAATATACTTATAAGTGTCCTCACTGTTCTCTTAGTTTTGTGCACAGATCAAGTTATAATGCTCATAGTTGCACTCCTTCCAATGGACTTCGTCACAAGTGCCAAGACTGTCGAAAGGTCTTTGCATTAAAAAGAGATTACATGGCACACATGCGTGAGCATTTCGGGAAAATAATCAAATGAAGTCAGTACTTCCTATAAACTGGGATCTCAAGAGAATGTTAAAGCAGTATCTAAAAATCATGGAACTGGCTATCAAATTCCACTTATGTTACATGAAAAGTATAGTAAAAAATTTAACTGAGTTTCAAACAGAATTTCCAAAAGATGATTTAGGAGCACATATGTACTGGCAAAGAATTCGTAAAGCTTACATTTCATGTTACATTTTTTAAATGCAAAGAATAAATGTCTACATAATAAACTTAAAAATTAATATATATTTTGTTTTTGTTTGCAAGGAAAATAACAGATTGAACCACCCTCTTGCATGCCATTCACATTTACCGTTGGCAGTAGTGCAGGAGAAAAATCGATGTTTATCCACATCGATATTTACGATGTGCAATGTGACAGCACACATATTTATCAATATATTTTCGAATTTTTGTAAAGTTTGCATTAACGCGTATAGCCATTAAGCTGGTATTATCAGTAAGTTCGTATTTGCTTACTGATGTAGCACAACTTGGTGTTTCTTGAAGTTGCGCAATCTCTGATACTATGAAACTGGAATTGAATTGAAGCTTCGGAAAAATATCGATGATCAAAATAATTTCGACAACATGGATGTATCGATTATGAATTGATGTTTCGTCCAGCACTTATTTGAGTTGCAATTTGGGCGCATTATTGTCAGAGGTAATAAATTAATTTTGTTAAGTTGTGATAAATATGTAAGTACATATGTAAATAAATTCACATTTATTTATTTTCCCCCACAGTATTATTATATATTTTGACTGCTACATAGCAGTACGCAAAATTATATGCTGCTAAAATAATTTTTCTCACTTTAGATACGCATGTTTTTGCATTATGTTTGCCGTAAAGCCTAAAATAGAGGACTTGCCTCCTTTATACAATTGCGAAATATTTAAACAAATACGCAATGAACTCACAAAATATCATGAGGAGAAGCGCAAGTTGAGCTATTTCAAGTACTTCAGCGGCAATGTTGAAAATATCCGGGAACTAACACAATGCGTACTTAACGTGCTGGTGGAGCACGAACTTGTTGAGCAGCAACCGAACGACGTTCGCATAATTGCCAAACCAAATCCTGGCGCAGATGTGGACAAGCTTCGTGGCACGTTTATGTACCTAGTGGTAAATAGCAACAATGTCAACAATAACAAGGAGGCGGAGGATGAGCTGACTCGCTGGAATCCGCATTGCGTTCATCTGCTCAATCAGCTGCCTGAAAAGTTGCCAATTATGATCACCGTTATACTGGGCCTAAGCTGTGGCCTTGAGCAGCAGCTAATGGAGTTCCTGTCCTGTGGACCCACCTGGTTGACTAACTTGTATTTAGAGAGCTTCAACAACACCTTGATGCCGCTGGTAAAGGATAAGCGCGAGAGCTTATCGCTCATCTACGGCGCACTGAACGCTGTGACCAAATCTATTTGTTTCAATGATCAGCACGATGAAGAGGAGTTAAAATTTGGCGATGCCAGGCCCTGCCTAATCCCAAACGCTGTACAGCTGCTTCATTTGCATCTGCTGGACAATGAGGCACGTCTAAGCGAACTCAACTCTCGCAACCGTAAATACTATCTGGGCGAGGCAATGAGTCAGCTGTTAAAAAATGTGCAGGAGGCCATGGAAGTCATAGAAAAACGCCCTCAACTGCCGGATTACTATAAAGTGTACGCTTTGCATTTGCATCGAACCTTTGAAAAGTCCCTGGTATGCAATACGGGTGAGGATATTGAAACGAAGTTGCGTAACTTTACTATTAAACTTATGGACGCACTGCAGCGTCTGCTGATGAACGTCAATATTTCCACCTACATGTTCTGGCAGGATATACCCTCCGGCCAGCGTTTGCTCCACTTGCAGGCGCATATTGGCAACCAGTGCAAGAAGTTGTTGGAAAAACTTAAACAAGATGAGATAATCAAGAAGCACGAACTACTTCCGCAATTACAAACATTTGCGGAAGCCGCCACGACTTTCGAGGAGAGCCTGGCAACGCTTACGCTGGGCGACCTGCTCAGCTTCTTGGATGACAAAATAAATGTGCCAAACGATGAGCAGCTGCTGGCCGGCTTGAATGAGTTGATGCAGCGTAGCATAGCCTTTGGCAATGATGAGTGCGTGGAGACAATGGCCAATCATGTGCATCTGATGCAACTGTCTCATGCCGTGGCCATTCTTAAACATTTGGCGGCAGTAATGAACATCAAGCAGGAGGCGAATGATACTCAGGATGAGGAAGAAGAGGCCAACTATAATAATGAACTATATACGGATCTGTTGCGCGATGTGCTGCTTCCCATCTTTAAAGGGTTACCAAATGTTCATCAAAAACGTGAGCTGCTCCAGCTGCGCGATGAACTAAAGCTCCTGCCCTACTATCGCTTCGAACTGCCCGATTTTGACTCGCGTCGCATTTATTTCTTCAATCAATTGTCCAACGATATTGAAAACTTTCCATTTCAACAGTTTCTCGATTTGTGCTACGAGGAGCCGGCGGAGACTTGGCTCGGCTTGGCCCAGCTGGCCATGTCCCATATACGCTATGCAAAGCTCTATTACGATGTTGCAAAGATGTATGCGCCCCATGCCATCCATCATATACCCTACACCGTCAGCCAGCTGATGCTCGACGAACGCCTGCTCTGCCGCCAGCCACAGCTTGCAGCCAAATACGATCTTCTGCTCAGACTCTACGAGCAGCCGTTGCTACTGAATGGCATGGTGCACCAGCAATTTGCGGTAGTACGTCGCGCACGCTGGAGTAGAGCCATGCGCAGATTCAGATACGTTCAGAATCTCAGTCTCAATCTGTCGCTGCCATCAATGCCCTACGATGCCAAACAACTGCAGGCTGCCCAAGACGTCTATTTATGTTCTCTTGCGGCAGGACTAGCCAAGTTTTCGGAGTTAAATAACTTGAAGGCCCTGGATCGGTTATTAAACACGCTGTTGAAGTTGCAAACAGTCGAGCAGCAAATAAATGCAGCCAGTCGAAGGAGCCTGAAGGAACTGCGTGCAAATCACAGCTCTTCTGACGATCACAAATCCCAAATGGCCAAAAAGTATGTGATGCTGCATGGCAATCTGGCTGGTTGGCGTCTCAACCATTGGCCACTCGTATCGCAGGTAATTCGCACCATGGACACGATGCGTGGCAGCTTTGAAAGCTTTGATCAGTCGCGTATAAAGGTTCTGGATCTGTGCGTCAACTACTTTATAAATAATGTGGCACCTGCTACAGTGGTCTACCCAGATTTGCAAAGCAAAATTGTGGACTTAACCAAACAGTTGCCGAATGCACGCATGTGGGAGGAGGAGCACCTCAAGCTCCTCTCCGAGAGGAAGCCCTTCGAGGTGGCAGAGTGCGTATTACTATTGTCACAGGCTTCGTCACTGGAGGCCATGAGACTGCTGTATGATGTCATTCATTACAGGATTGACGGAGGCGTTATGGGAGAGCTGGCTCGGACTCGGGATCAGATTAATACCCCGAATTCTCAAAGCGCCTTTAACTTCATATTCAAAATCTACATCCAGGCGTTCAAGAAGGCGCTGAAACGATCAAAGCCAGACGAATATCCACGCCTTGTGAAACAACTGTTTTGTATGACGAAGATGTATGCGCCACAGATCTTGCTGAGTGTCGGCGATAATGTTCAGTTGCTTACTATGGATAAAAAGGCTGTTCTCGAAATTCTCTCAAAATTCGAATCAAAGCCTACAACATGAAGTATTATAGAAACTATAAGTACACATCACATATACATATGTATATTCGCATTCCGCAAAAATAATACAACACTCATAATATAAGCACACATGCGATAAAACATATTGTGTACAAAATAATTGTATGCAAATAAAATTACTGCAAAAACTGTCCATTAATAGAAACAGCAATTAAAAATAGCTAGAAACAGCAGAAGACAAATAAACAAATAGTGGAATACATTGCAAACATTTCTACCAAATAAGAAGCTTTAAAATATATTTGTTTTATAAATATTCGATTTTTAATCAACTGCAACATTTTTAAGTATCCCACCATTTTTAACTGTCAATATAGCCAGCTTTAGTGAAAATAGCGATATTGACATCACTGCCCACAAGCGATATTTACTCTATCGATATATCGATATAATTCAGCACTTACTACAAAAAGCTCACATCGACTGACAATTGAATCATTCGTGTTTTCCTCGTCGTTCGGTTAAGTAGAGCAAAAAGCAAGCGGGCAGCGAGAGCGAGTTAGAAATATATGTAAATTGTACACGCGCATTCAATTCTCCAGCACATTATTTAATCGGCTTCACGTGTATTTTGCAATAGTGAAATAATACAATTAAACGAAAGCACACAAAGTCTAAGTTAATGACGTCTATTGAAATGCATTTGGGCATTACATAAGCGAATGGGGCAGACAGAATTCAAAGTCATTTATTTAAAATAATCATATAACAAAAACGAAGCAGCCTCTCCACCTCAATTCAATACAGATTGAGATACACTAAATAAAATTTCAACAGCATATGTAGTATATATATACATATGTATGTGGTATTTGTATAAAAGCCAAAGCTGCACAGCAACAAAGTAAAAAAAACTTGAAAATTGACATTAATTTTGACAAATGAGAGAAAATATGTGCTCGGCAACAACAAAACAAAGACAGAAATGTACAAGTAGTAGCAGCAGCAGCAGTAACAACAACAAAAACAGCACCAGCGACTGCAACAACAAGAACAACAACAGACAAAAATTGGCGCCTAGCAACAAAATCAATTTAGAAGCGTTTCAAATTACGGCCATGTGCAACGAGTTTCTGTGATTGTTAATATATATATATGTCACAGCTGCAAAAGGCCAAAGATTGTAAATAATAAATATACGCACATATATAAGTAGTACAATTTTAAATTGTTGACAGAGAAAGTTCACAACAAATTGTTTATAGAACAATAATACAAATTTCAAGTTATAAGCACAGAACAAACAAAAAAATAGAAATTAAAATGAATACCAGCTCAGCGCCTAGCAGTCCCAGCAAATTCAATCTATTTAGTCATGTCAAATATGAGCATATGGTTGCCGGAGTCTCTGGCGGCGTTGCATCAACGCTAATATTGCATCCTTTGGATCTCATCAAAATTCGATTTGCTGGTGAGTAAATATACAACTTGTCTCAATATCGATATATATATGTATATCGATGACAGATTGTCTGTTTTTATTATGCGTTTATACCATGAAATTTATGACAGTTTACAAAATTGTAATAATTGTACAAAAATTAAATTCTTTTTCAAATTTGTTTAGCTTGTAGACAATTTAATTTATTAAAATTTGAAATATGTAAAATTTGTTCTACATTCAACAGCTATTTAGCTGTTTTTTCAATTAAAGAATATATATACTTTCGAATACATATTTTATTCCGTTAATCTTGATTGACAAAAGCACTGTAAAAATTCTCTTAATAATTCAGATGACTTCCAATGAAATTAACTGTAGTATAAGAAATTTTAGTTTCCTAGAAAATACATTAAAACATTATTAGAATTTTTTATTGTATAAAATTTTATTAAATGATTCAATTATTTGCTGATCTAAATTTCTTATAAAACTTCAGTTTTGAAACCATTTTTATAAAATCATATTAAAAAATGAGCTTGGTATAAGCGCTGTAATAAACAACAGTGTAAACAACTATAAAATATTTACATTTTATTTTATTTCTTCTGTTTTTCATATTCTTATCATTGTTTGTTTTCATTGCATTCTGATGTTTGCGTTTAATTTAAAAACTTTCCATGGAAATGTGGGGGAAAACTTGTCTGGATTCTGATAATAAACAAACAATAAATATCCGCACGTGGAACAGTCAAACTAGTTTTTATTTTTATTGTTTACGTCAAAAGTTGTCAAATTGCTTTTCGCCCATTTTGACGTTTGTTTATGAACGTGTTGACATTTTTGCGAAAACAAATTATAAGTGCTAAATATTGTGACCGATTGTGTTCAAATATTTTGTTGCTTATCATTGATAAATACAATCTGCATTTGTAGATTGAGCCCAAGGCACACGCCCACAAAAATATTTTTGTTTTCAATATTTTATTGAACTAAAATTTAGTTTTATTATCTAGTTCAAAGCTCGATATTAATTGCTTAGCACTTATAGTTCCCATAACAGATATAATGCCATGACTCAGCGCTCTTAATTGTTTATACTATCTGTCTATTCACAGTTGTCCTCGTTTAGATTAATGCGCTAAATAGTGCAATATTTCCGTATATTCAGATTTTCATATATGAAATCAACAATAACAAAACAGGAACAGGTTTACTTTTAATGCGAATAAACAGTTTATTTATTAAAATAAAATTAATTTAGGCTGGCATTTGGCTTTGAGTTGGTTAAACTTTCAAAAAAGTGTCAATAATATAAGTAAATACAAATAAGTATGTACAAGAATATGTAAATATTTTTTGAATTAAATTTCATTGAAAGCGTACAACAACCCGAACAATAACAAATTAAGTTGTTTATGCGAAATAAACGAAAGAATCAGAAGCAGATAATCACAACATATTTAAAAAAAATGTTATAAAGTGGAAGAAGAAGAGTTCTAGGGCGATAAAAGTAAATGCTGACGCCATCTATTGCCTAGAATTCGCAACTAAACACACACGCAAGCAAACTGTATATTTTATATTTTATGACGCATTCAGTTTCTAGGAAGACAAATGAAAACAAAAACAACAACAACATAACAAACGTCAGAGAATAACATAAATATATTTATCTTTTTGCACTCCTCGTCATTTTCTGCTTCGGCATCACGTGACCAACTTGCTGACTGTACACAAAGCTTTATTTTTTTATATTTTGTTTAACGGCAAATGTCGCAACTGACGAAAAAGTAAAACTTGTTCCCGTTTGAAACTTCAGTTGTTGCCAAGTGCGCAACAGCTGTCAACCGTTGTGTTTATCGCTGCGAAAGTACGTGTACGTACATACGTGTGAGTGTGAGTGTGTGTGTTTGGGTGTGTGTGTGTATGATCTCGAAGCTTAATCAGCTGATTTTTCTATTTGTCAGAGTTTAAGTAAATTAGAAGAACAATAAAGATTTATTAATGCATAATACGTTGGGGTGACAAAAAATACAGAAATATTGAGATGATAATCTCATCTTAGTTAGAAACTGAATAATCTTAGATTTATAAACAAAAATAGAACTTATAGCCCTTTTACAATACGAGTTGCATTCGGTATTTTGGCTTGAAAATGCTTAATGCTGAAATGTCTGTTTACACTACACATTTCTGCATTTGATCAGCTGTCTTTTGTTTTGATTTGACATATGTGTGTACTTATACGTTCATATGCGATATAAGCTAAAATATATAATAAAATGCTAAAATTAATGAATTTTGTTGTAAAAATAAACGCAATTTTATTGCAAATATTACAAGAAGAAGAGGAGGTTAATATGATGGAAGAATTTCAAGCCATACTTGTTCGCACTTCTCGAGCTGCGTGTTATTCAAAATTTAACGGCAAAATTTCAAGGTTAGCAGACTCAAAAAATGGTACTATCGAGTTGAAATTTGCAATCATCGATAAAGTCATAAATGCGACTTTGTGTAAAATGTTGTATTTATTATAAATGCAATTTAACATGGTCTACAACAACGAAAACAGCATGTAAAAAAGTCGTATTTACACAGTATTTTTCAGCATTTGTCAGAATAATGGAAATATACAATATCATATTATAGTTTACTAATTATAAAATTAATTTCAACATTTAAGAAATATTTAAATATTGTCAATAAAATGTCAGAAAAATACAATAAGAATAAATGTTTTCCTTTTCAAATTACAAAGAATTGCACACACACCCTTTATGAGCAGTAAATTTACTATAAAAAGCAATGTTTCATAATCTTTGATACCATTAAATTAATTACTTAAATAATAAATATTATTTTAGTTGGTATATCTGATTAGAAAATCGGAAAAAATTCAAATAGCAATGCCTAAAAATAGCTTAGAAAATATTAATATAAAGATTATATATTTACATTAGTAGATTAGCAGATTAGAAGTATACTAACTATATATTCTTTTAAAGGTCGAATTACTGTCTTAAGTTAAAATACCACAAGCAAGGGTATAAAATCGCTTTGCATTCATTTTTACTTTTATTTTTGGCAAGTTAAACCTGTTTCCCAAAAAAAAAGATCCTATCCTGTGTCTCTACCTGTCCTGCCTCGTGTAGCGTTTCTGGGATCGTGCTCAAGGTCATATAGAGACTATTGAAAACTCGTGTGGTTCTATAAATAAATCGGATGCTCGCTCTGATTTAGCTATAGACGAGCCCCCCTTTTTCTTGTTATGGCAGAGGAGGCACTGTTGTCAGGCCAGATTGAGGGAATTGTCAGGCGTCAGCAAATGTTATTAACTGCTTGTTATTGCTTTAATAAATATATATATAAATATGTATATAAATGTGTGTACTATATATAAATATACTTATGTATAAACACAAGTGTGCTATTAACAGGCTAATGCCAACGCACGAGCAGCAGAGAGCTTATCACATCCGTTGCGAGTAATTAGCGTTATCTCTGTTGGCCACAACAACAGACAGGCACAATAACAAATTGTTTTTGTTGATGTTGTATTATTGTTGTTATTCCGGCCATTAGCCAGCCAGGGTCTGAAATCAACAATTCAATTTTTTTGGCTAATGTACAGTCCCCCAAAAAGCATTTGCCAAAAAATCAGATATTGAATGAATCAGCGATTTATTAATATATTCCATCTTAACTGGTTTGCAATTGGCAAAAAATTAAACTTCTACTCTAGAATATATAACTGAAAAAATATTGAAAATATTAAGAAATAATTGTCTTCCAAAAAAGACACATATTATTTGATAAGGAAATGCAAATATAGTTTTTTATTATATTTTATTTTTATCAGTTCTATTCAAACTTATAAATAGTAATTTTCATTGTTTTTTAATTGTTTTAATTAATACAATTTCTTCTTTAATTAAATTCTTTAATTACATTCATTCGATTACATTTATAACAGCTTAATCTTACGATTCTGAACAATATGATGTAAAAGTAAACAGGAATTTCTTTATTTAAAATCTTTTCCTAATTGACAATAATTAAATTTTATTATTTACTTTACTGCCTTATAATTAGACTGTTTAATCAGTTTTTATAAGTAAACAACAAGAATTTATATTAAATTTATTTATAATTAACATTTATGCAAATTAAATATTTTTATTGTTCACTTGAATATCAAATATTTTTGGCAGGTTTCACTTTTAAGAAAAATTCAATGCGCAAAAGTAAAACCAGGTTTTTATTTGTTTATGCACTTAAACATTACTAAATGCTCTGTAAAAATAATAGTCAATGTTTTAAACTATCAAATAATTGTTTTATTATCATTACTTCTGTCTCTATCTTTGGCTTTGTCTCAAGGCTAACGTCTAGACTGTTAAATAAATATTGAGAAATACAATTACTAAACATTGTTTAATTTATTTATTACAGTAAACGATGGTCGTACAGCAACAGTGCCTCAGTACCGTGGATTGGGCAGCGCTTTTACAACGATATTCCGGCAAGAGGGCTTCCGTGGTCTCTACAAGGGTGTCACACCAAATATTTGGGGCTCTGGCTCATCCTGGGGTCTTTACTTTATGTTGTAAGTATATTTCACTATAAAACATATGCCATGAAATTAATGTGTTTTATTTTTAATCAATAGCTACAACACAATAAAGACCTTTATACAAGGCGGCAATACGACAATGCCATTGGGTCCCACCATGCATATGCTAGCGGCAGCGGAATCTGGTGCCTTGACCCTGCTGCTAACGAATCCCATTTGGGTGGTGAAGACGCGTCTGTGCCTGCAGTGTGATACGGGAAGCAGTGCGGAATATCGTGGCATGATGCATGCCCTGGCCGAGATATATAAGGCAGAGGGTGTGCGCGGACTATATAGAGGCTTTGTGCCTGGCATGTTGGGTGTCTCCCATGGAGCCATACAGTTTATGACCTATGAAGAGATGAAAAATTCATACAATGAGTATCGCAAGCTGCCCATCGATACTAAACTGGTGTGTATACTGAAATGAAATAAAACATCACATGACTAAATTTCGCGTGCCATATTCATATATATTCATATATACATTTGCGTTGCTAATGATGACGCCCGTGCTATTTGGCAGCTGTTCAACAGCGTATATACATATTCATTTCCCACACATATTTAATTATCTTTCAACTAAATTATACATTTTTAACTTTTTGTTTCACAGGCCACAAGTGAATATTTGGCATTTGCAGCCATGTCGAAGCTGATTGCCGCCGCTGCTACATATCCATATCAGGTGGTCCGAGCACGTTTACAGGATCATCATCATCGCTATAGAGGCACCTGGGACTGCATTAAACAGACTTGGAGGTACGAACGCATGGGCGGTTTCTATAAGGGACTGGTGCCGTATTTGGTTCACGTTACGCCCAACATTTGCATGGTTATGCTTATTTGGGAGAAGCTGACCAGCTAAGCGCTAAGAGTATTAATTAGTAAATTAGAGTAGCATCTTCATTAGCACCAATAGGAACAACAGCAACCAGCACCACCAACATCATCCCAACCACAACAACAATCCGCACCACAATTTGAATTTAAGCACTAATTGAATATATGAATCTGTCGAGTTTCTTAAATTGTGCGCAGCATCAGCAACAAATGACAAAACTAATCATAATTTGTATTATTGTTATGATTTGATAATAGTTTAGTTTTATAAGTAATATATAGTATTAAGTTAATTCCATAGTTAGGCATTAGTTAATGCAAATAATTAAGAATGTATAAACTGATACTTTAAAAGAGATTGTCCAAAAAATGAGTTGTCCTTAAATATGAAATGAAATTTCAATAATTTGCACAGCCTTAGCATAGTTTAGCTTAAATTATTTATTTGATAATCGCAAATGTAAATATCTAATCTTAAATGAAAGAAAATACAAAACTTGCATAGATGTTAGCATAATTTTCGTTTTGGCAAAAAGATTCTTCATAATTTTGCAAATTATATTTTTCTTCTAAAATTAAAATAGTCTTGACATTCATAAGCATTACAATTAAATGTGAAACAAAACGCATTGTGAACCAATAACATAAATACTTGCGAAAAGATTACAAGCAAACAAAAACAAAACTAAATGAAACATAAGTACGATATTAGTACATACACATTAAAATGCCAAGAAACCTAAAGAAAAGTTTCGAAAGTCTTCAATACGAGTCTTTTCATTTCGCCATGCAACTTGAACAGCTCGCCAATTCGCAATCGAATATAGTAAGTAATTAAATAAGTTAATTGTGCAGAATCTCTTTGCTAAATTGAAACAGGCATTGTAAGTAGCTTAGTCCCTTGATTACACTTACTCACCATATCCTATCCACATTTGGTTCTCATTCCAGATACGAGGGAGCTGTGGGTTTCTACAAGGGTCTACAGGCGAATCTGATGCGTGTCGTTCCGGCCTGTATGATCACGTTCCTTGTATATGAGAACGTATCGCATTTCATGTTGGCACAAAAGAAACAAAAACTGGCAAAGCTGGAATGCGTTAAGGACGAAAAGTGATCCTACAACTCTTTAATTAATGTTCACATCACATCATACAAAAACTACCTTAAATATTAATGTGTCATCATGTAGATCATTTGGCTTTAACTATGTTTAAGTTTGCCCAGTTTTGACTGTCAATATTTTATATAATTAATATTAATTTAATATTAAGTGACTTGTCAATTATTCAATTTCTTAATTACTGCGGTATTCCTGATTAAGTAAGTAAAGTCTTGAAGCTGTTTAAGGCACGCATATTTAAATATGATAACGATATTCCTATGAAGCAGCATTGATTTATTTAGGTATAATATTGAAGTAGTTATATTGCTCTTAAATATAAAGTGAAAGTTGCTTTATGTGTTAACTAAACTCAGGCCTTAAAATATAGTTAAGTGTAGAAAGTACAGTGCACTTGTTAATACCAAAGATATGCACTACAAAGAAAGTCTTTACCGATTGCCAACGAGAACTAGTTTTTTAAATAATTATATATATTTGATTTATTGACAATTATGAGTTATACATATAATATTTACCTATTCGAGCTTTCACTGTAAATACTAACTCTATAATATATAGTTTACTGAAAATGTCTGTTGAATATGTTAAAAATCATTATAACGAAATAAAATATATTAATTTAGTCAAAAAACTTGGGATTTTTTGTTATTAAGATTATATGCATTTTTATACTACTATAAATCAAAACTTACTGAAAATATAAACTTTAAAGTGAAAAACAAGGGAATTCACCTTTATTTGAATCCATTTCCAGCCCTTAAAAAGATTAAAAAGCTCGGATAATGTATAAATTCGGCAACATCTAATTGCATACTTTGTGTCGGCTTTTAAGGTGCATATTTCGATAAGAAAAAGTAATTTGCTTTTTATCAACTTTCATTAATTTATATTTTTGGAACAATAAGTTCAATTAACAAAATGAAAAGCTTCAAGAGAGTGACAGAGAGGGAACTGTGCTCTTCGAACATTCAAAGTGACGCGCGCCTGGTTGCTTTAACGGTTATTAACATAACCGTTTCGGTAATGCAAAGCTCAGCGCCAAAAAAAGCTTTCGTTCAGTTCACAATTGAATGTAGCGGCGTGTGGACGTGCAACGCTTGTTTTTGTTGTTATTGCAGTGCACAGTAAAGCGAGCGTATTTTTGCGTGTCTGTTTTTTGTACGTGTGTGAATTTAATTATCGTGATATGATATTAACGTCAAGGAACAACAAAAAAACCTTTAATACAATTATAGTCTTATGCAATAAACAAACGTCGTACAAGTGAATGTTTAATGTGTGTCGTTTAAATTTAGTGCTCTACTTCTTGGCAAACAAAAGCAAAAAAAAACCAGTTTGCAATATTTACTTAACTTGACATTTGGCTTTGGTCAAAAATGCAGCAACTGACCAAATTGCAAAGTTCAATAAACCTTCAAAGATAACCTATACAAAATTACCCAAAAAGGAAAAGCAAAACGAAAAACAAACGGAATTGCATTAAAAATATACATATGCAATTTTTGATAACGAAATAAAGTTCAAGTGCAAGTGCTTTAATTACCGCTAAAACAAAGCGCATGATAAAGAGAGCAATAGAACTTTTTTCGTCAAACCACATGTTGCTGTGCCGTTAAAGTTCATGAAAGCACAAAAAGAAGGAAGGGAGATACAGAGAAGGCAGTTGATAAAGTAATATGAATAAATGAAGTGTATAAATTGTGGGCATTAGTTAAACAAAACACTTGCCAATCAACTGGAAATAAACAGAAATAAACAGAAACCGAACTCAGAGGGCACGCATATGTAGATAAAGCGCGTGCAAATGACCTTGACAGGCAGACAATAGTGATAAAATATACTACAAACACACAGTATCAACAATAGCAAGAGCCCAGAAGCAGCAGTTTGTCAAAGTCTAAAGAGCAATAACACGCAACAGCAGCAGCACTAACAACAAGCGTGAGATATTGAAAAAAAAAACTAACTCTACGGTTCCCCCTCAGCACTGCATGGCAACCGGCGTTATACGCTGCTCCGTTGTCTCATCCTCAGCTGGACGCCGCAATCTGTGCGACTCCCAAGCGGATCTAAGTGTCGTCACACCTGCTGCGGCCAAGTCCAAATCGAACAGTTATCTGAGCAGCAACAGCAACAACAATACGAGCACCAGCAGCTGCGCCTGCCTGCGTTGTCAATACGCCTACAATCTTTTCGAGCAAAGCCAGGACAACTATCCACTAGAGCACAAGCATCAAGCACTTAACACAGGTTCCCTGGGCACACTAAGCGCCAAGGAGTCTCCCATATTGGCCAGACATCAGCAGCTGGATACACAGAAAACACATTTGGGCTCCTCACACTACTCGCTGCGCAGCTTGACGCCATCTTACGCCGAACGGAAGCCACAAATCGATCTCAGCGCCATCGAGGCGCTCCTTATAGCGGATATGCCTGCGGCACGCAACAACATGGATATCAATCGGAATAATGGATATCTTTATAACGGTGTGAGTATAACTACACTGCGAGAAAAAATTATAAATCGATCTTCTTATTATATTCTTCTCAATTATTTGTTGTTAAAAAAAATTATGCTCTCGATTAATACTCTTACAATATGAAGAAAAGTTGCAATTTATGAATTTATATATATACTTACTGAAAGAATATGCAAAATGTTGCTTATGTATGGGTGAGGTTTGTTGCACATGTGCATTTTGCTTGTAATTCCCAAACGGCATTAGCAGTCAGCATATAAGACATTAATGATTGTTAAAAATAATTGAAGAATTAAAAAAATTAAAATAATCTTTTTTAATCTCTTTGTAAGAGCATAATTTAATTTATTTTGAGTTCTAAAATAAGTAAAAATTTGAAATTTTGATTCCTAAACATTAAGCACTTTAAAAAAAGCTACAATATTTTAATGAAAAATTAACAAAATTTCCTTAAATGAAAGTGAATAATCTGGAATTAAGATGAAAGTGTTCATAATTTCATACTACATTTTTAACAGGAAGAACAAACGTTGATAAAAACTTTGTTCATAACAGAACTTCTGTATTTATAAATCCGATAATGAAATATGATACCTTCTTGGTATCAAGAAATATCGAATATATAATTACGTTAAATTACCATTTAATTTCAGTAAAGACTATCGAACCTGAACGATAATATTTAATATAGTTCTCTGTTACATAACAGACATGATTTTGGTAATTTTATAATAAATATTTTTCCTCAGTGAAGTGTGGGGTTAGTTTCTGATTACGCTTGCGAGAGCAGTTTAATAAGTGTTTCAAAAACCTGCTTATATTTAAATAAAAATAATTTGAAAATATACATAATTTTATATAGTGGTTTTCTTATAAAAATACTCTGAATTGTTATATCTTTTTATGCACTGCTAAATTTTGAATGAATTATTGTAGAATATTTGTTTATATCTTTTTAAATGATGTGTATTTGTAAACAGCTGATTGTAGTCTAAAGGAACTTAATAAAAAAAATATTTTCTAAGTCTGTGTATAAACAAGAATCAACAAAATTCACAATTAATACGTAAAGATTGCTAAGCAAACCATTCAATAAATTATCCAGATGATTTATCAAGCCACATAGCTGATAAATGCCCGTATAACTATATTTATTTCCAAATAAAATAATATGATTAATTCATAAGATGAGATCATAAGCAAATTAATTAAATTTTTATATTAATATAATCAACAACTTTTGTTTACAACTTTGTTTTTATTATTATAAAAAATTCAATTTTTTAAGAAATTAGTTTTGCTTGATTTAGGCATGTTACTAATTAAACAACCCTCGCAATATGTTAATGTTGTATGAAAGCCAAAAATATAAAATTCACGTATCATCTATGTTTTGCAATAAAACGCATATTGCTGTGTCACACATTTGTTATTGTTTTTTTTTTTGTTTGTAGCCCCAATAACCTCCCATCCCCTCCAGTCCCTGCTGTCAGCAACGTCAATTATTGTTGTTATAAGGGATTATTAAATATTTAAGTCTTGTTTGAATAACAATGCATTTAAGTCACGGTCAGCTCAGCATATTTAAAAAAAAAAAAAAAAAGAATAAAATGTTGCACAGCCGAAAATAGATATGGAACAGCTGGGATTAAACTATAAATATTAAATTATCGCTAACTAAATGTAGGGAAATTTATAACAGCTTTTATTGAGGAATGTGGGTTTTTCCTAAATACTCTTACAGAGTGTACTTTAATTTTGTTATGAAGTGTGTATTGCATTAAAAATAATATAGTTATAATCCAGCTTTTATGCAGTATGTAGTCTTATAACGAATTTACTTGATGTAGTTAAATTTCTTTATTTTAAAGTATATCTAACTTATATTTTGGAATAGAGTCTTAAGGTACGATAAAAGGAATAAATCTGTTAAAATTTAATTTATTTAAAATTCGGTTGAAAATAAGTTTTTATATAAAAAGAAAAACAAATGTATTATCATTATTATTATAAATATAATTATTATTATAAAATATGCTTAGAACTGCTCTTCAGTGCTTTCCAATATTTGACTAACATCAAATTAAATATTAATAAGCTTTAATATTACAACTAGTTAGTTTTTTATTAGCAAGAAGGGTATTTCAACTTCTTTCTTGATTTTAAGCTACATTTTTTTTATCTAACCAAGAATTGCATAACATATTGATATGTTTTCCCCGTTGTTGATGTCATACTATAAACAATTTTAATGAAATTTTCAACAATTAGCAGAGTAATTTAAAGGAAATTAAATCTAAATGATACCACACATTTGAGACCATATAAAAACAATAATAAAATCAATGTCGCATAAAGACAAATGCCATAAAAAAAAAACAGATGGAAGAGCCGAATACAGACACGTGCTATGGCCTATGGAATTTCACTCTACATATAGTATATATTTATATACTTATGTATATATATATATTTAGCTATATATAGCTATTTTTGTTATACCATTTCGGTAGCTGGTTTATGTGTGGGTGTGTTCCTACAATACTTAAATGATTGGCTAGTTAGATATTGTGCTTTGTATTATGGGAACTAACTTGGCTTGTCTCTTCCCCAACCATTAAATGGGCACTTGCTACCGTTTTCACAATGTTCCGAGTCACGTTTTAAGGTCAATTAATGTAAAAAAAAAAGAAAAGCGAAAGTGTGTGTGGGCGTAGGAAGACACATGATAATTTTATGGGGGGGGACCCCTGAATTTAATGCTTGTAATTAAAAATTGTTGGCTAAAAACTCACATTGTTTTTGTGATTCATTAAACAGGCCTGACTGCATTTTTTTATGTGTGTGCTGGCTTAAAAGACAATCTAATCATGGCATATACAACATTTTTCGATTTTTTTTTTTTTGGCCCGATGACTCGACATTGACGGTTTTGCCAGATAAGATACGGAATGGCTATATCAAGTGCTTCGAGAGCTTGTTATATATACAACACATTTCAATTGAATTCAATTCATTGAGTAATCGTCATCATTGTATTTTCTTTACATATTTATAAGTTTTTTATTTTATTTATTTTTGACATAATCTTTTTCGCACTTTGCGCATCGTTGCATTCAAGTTAATGCACTTTGTGGCCGCATTTTGTTATTATTGTTGTTATTATTGTTGTTGCTATGATTGCATTAACATGTTAATTATTGTTGCAGCTGATAAACAATAACAATCAGCTCTGTTTTGTGACTATATGGAAATCAGTACAGAAAGGTGCAGCTACATTTAATTGCATAAACAATATCTTAACGTTTCACAGCACGATTTTGCTATTCTAATACTATTAAAGCCTTTAATAAAAATATAAGAAAAATAATAATAATAATAAGTCATGGCTTTGGCTTGATTCAATATTTGTGTTGTATACAAATTGATATTGTTAGTACATTAATTTAATAATCCTATAGTTCAAATCACGTGCTTGGCTGTGGGAAAATTTAGCAAATTATAAACAATATACAAGTGTTAAACTGCAACTTTATCACCTGCTATTTAACCCAAAATTATAAATATTAACAGATTTATTTCTAAATAATTTATCTATATACAGTTGCGGCAACTAGAATAACAACAAGAGAGTGGGCAAGCTTAATCTAAAAAAAATATATACGGGTAGAATATTTCTTATCTATATTTTTATGCAAGATATAATATATGTATATAATAAATAAATATATATATATATAAATATAAATATAAATATATGTATATATCACTCCAAAAAATTTATTTTTTCTTCATAATTGTAAGCCATTATTACTTTTTCTCAAGAGATCAAGCGGCATTAACAATATCACAATTTGATGATATTCTTGTTGCCTCAAGATAAATTAATATTGCTTTTCTTTGTCTATTAAAATATGTACTAATAAATGTCATATGTTTTTCCGGAAAATTGTTATTACAATCATTGCATACTTTACACGCATACGGAAAAATTGTTGCATACTTTAAAGAACCATTTATAAAAAAAATAAAAAACCTTTTCTTCTCTTTTCGGCTCAGAATTCGAGCAATATTTCCTGACAAATTTAAGATAAAGAAAATGTAGCTAATGTAGCTGTATATATAAAGAAATCTAGCTAAAATGTAGCTGAATAATGCAAAATAAAATAGAAATTTCATTTTATAAGTTTACTTACTAAAATCTGTAAAAAAAAATATGTATATGGGCATTTCAATTGTGGCGTTACGTGACAGTCGAAGAACGATTACTCGCTTATGCAACAAAACAAAAGCTTTAAACTCTTTAATTTATTAAATTTTGGGCATTTATCTATAATAATTAAAGTAAAAAAAAATTATTGGATGACTGCTAATTTTTTTAATCGTGGTGGACCTTTCTGTGGAAATGCCCATATATTTCATAAATTACTTTTGACCAATATTTACTATGACAAATATAATAAATAGTAAGCCAATTTAATTTTAATTTGATCATTTTTTATGAAAAGTAGCAAGTTATATACACAGTATAAATACTTGCAGAATTTTAATTAAATTTGTAGTAGTATCTACGAGAGGTGTTTATAAATATAGTAATACGATTCCGTCAAGATTTTGATGTTTTTATTATAAAGATAAACTCTACAGCTCAGAGATTATTTTGCTTAAAAACAGACTCGTTTGTCAATGATCGAGAATATTTAATATTTATAAATTCGATTACACCTCTATCAAAGCGTTGCACATTTCGTGCTGACATTATAATACCCTCTACAAGGGCATACAAATTCTTTACCCAAATGGAAAGTTGCATGCACACGCTACATAATATATCTTTACTTTCTAATATTCACGTTCTGTCGTGCCAGACATAAAACACAAACCAACAAACTTTGCTTTCGTAATGCTTTAGTAAAAACAGTTTTCAGAACGTATTTTGGCTGAAGATTGAAAATCAACAAAAGGCAAAATAAAACACCTTTAATTCACGAGATGCCAAAGTTTGTTTGGTGTTTTATTTCGTGACCTGTATGGGAGTCGAGTAAATTTGTAATAAGTGTGTTTTGTCTAAGGGCCGACAAAATGGAACTCCACTTACCCCAAAGATACACATCGACGCCATCCGTATCCGTGTGGCTTTTGTGTTTGGAATGAGGTCGCTGGTAATTGCAGCGCTTAGGAGAAATGCTTCAAATGCTCATGTATCCTTAGATCCTTTTTCAACTTCTCCCTATTGTCGATTGCGTGCAAACATTTGCAGCACAAAAGAATTTTCTGGTTTGCTGAAAGTGAATTTCTAATGCTTTCGGTTTTATGGCCTGTGTGTGAAGTTTAAAGAATCATTTTTATAAATAAAAGTCTTTAAAAGGTGTTTCCAGCACTAGCTTAAAGCTCAAAGAGTTAACCAAGTAATAAAATGGATTTTATAGATTATAGAAAAATGTAGAATAAAAACATATTTATTAATAAATAAACTCTGCATCCGTTGAAATATATTTGAAAAATAATTAAATTTATACTAAATCATGTAGAGAAAAAAAAAAAACAAAATCATGATATATTTTAAATATAATTTAATTTAATATAATAAAAAGTAGAGAAAACTTAAAATATTTTAAAAATAATTGCATTTAAACTAAACCATCTGGAAGATAAGAAAACAAATTTTAAAACAAACACATTATCTATATTTTCGTAGAAAATAATAAATTCTTACAAATTTTTGCATGTAACTTATTCTATTTTCTGATTTTGTGGTTTAATATATGCTTTAATATAGAAGTTGGAAAACATTATTATCATTACCGAAGCTTGGAATAATTGCAAAAACTGTAGAAATAAAGGAAATTCACAACTTGGATTTAAAATTAAGACCAACAATGCTTGAAAAAACAAAATTATAAATTGAATTAACTGAATTCTAGTAATATATTTCTTCCACCAAAGACTGCCCTTTAGATGGGAATACTTTACGGATATTAAATAATAGAAATACATAACCATATGCACAAATGTGTTGAGTTGAGCCATCATTACGTATTGTCCGCCGGGTCCATAGAATCGTACTACCCAATATGTAGTATAAGTCATTATCAAATGATGATATACATGGAGCACGGTAATCTGTTTATATTTTTTGCGTAGCACAAAGAAAACAGTATCCAAAAAATCCATTATCTTGTTGATAAAGTAGGCATAGCTCAACCAGCGTTCAATATTTTTTCTTGAATGATCAAGCGGAAGGGTATTCATGCATCTAATATTATAAGACGATTTGATGCAGACAAAATAAACAATCTATGAAAAATATTTTGATTAATAGATTATACTTTACACTGTTTGATATAATTCGTACAAAACAAAACATAACAGCATTATATATCACTTGAATTAGATTGTAGATGATTATCACATTTTTCAGATCGTAGGGTTTGCGTTTTTCCATAAACATTCTTCCCACTTTTAGCACAAAAACTAAATACACTGCTGCCAGTATTGTCATCGGCCAAGGTGATCCTAACAGCGGCCACGTTGACATTACAGGATCTATAATTTATTCAGTTCTAATAGAAAATACTCATTCAATATTCACTGCAGTATTTACCAGCGGGCGGCTGTTCGAAAATTGCATACAATTTCGAAATCATTTTTAATCAGAACTGTTTTGTTATTTTAGGTCTGAACTCGTTGTTCCACAATGTACGACTAATTGAAAAACATTCAGTTTGTACACTATAAAAAGTAGGTGGAAATTTCAATAAGAAACCAAAGTGCCTATAGAGCCTATAAATATTAATGCAAATGTTAATCAGTGATCAAGCTAAGTAGTTTTAGATTCTAAACTTTAGAATACTAGCTCGATTTAAAAAAAAAAAAATGTTTGTTTAGGGTAATTAATCGCTTCCTAGTGAGCTGCATTATATCTTTGTGTGTGCTGTAAAGAGTTACAAATAAATTCGATTTGTCGGATAATTTAGAGAGTGCATAAAAAATTTTTTTAGATTTTAGAAAATCATTATCTAGAATATCTTATATGTAAATATCGTAAAAATTCCAGCCAAAGTTTCTTTAAATTATGCACAGCTAACGGACCTCATCTGTTTAACAAATGTGTTTTGAAAAGTGTTTATGGAAATGTTCTTTGAAGTGGAAATGTTTTTGACTTTTCAATGCATTTCACTTTTAATGAGAAAACTCTGGAAAAACATTTCGAACACAATTCAAGCATAAATGTAATGATAAACCATCTTCATCTCACTTTTGAAACCGCAAAACCTGCAACGAACAAGTATTTGATTTGTTTGATTGATTACAAATCAAATATGTATATATAATAGTTTGTTCTAGTTAGATTATAACTTAACTATAATATAGCTAGCTTTGGGTTACGTGAGATTGACATGACATCAGCTTTTTGACTTCCGCATATTTTTCTATATAAATAGTGTAAACTATTTATATTTTTTCCAATTTGTCCATTTGATTATGCTTCTATATGCATTTGTGTAATTTTATATATGCGATATGTCTTTATTGTGGCTTACCACGTTTTGTAATAAACGTAATTCTATATACAGCAGCTGTTACGAATCTGTGACAGTTCGTAGAAGAGTTGTCTCTTGTGGCGTCTTTAATTTCGTGACACGAAAGCACAGGATTCAACACGAAAATATAAAGTACATAATTTAACATAAATCAACGATTACAAAATATATTAAAATATGTATTTACACTGTTAATTACATTGTGCAAGTCTAGAAAAATGAAAAGCCAAAGTGTTTCACCCTATTTCGGGCTTTCTTAATCGAACTGCATTAATGGTAATTCACGCTATCACGATGCATTCATCATTTTCAAATTTTCGATTAAATTCTTATTTTTTCTGGCAGACATATGTTGGAACTTAATAGTAAAGAATAATGAATAATATAATAATACTTATTAATAATATATTAAAATAAATAAAGTTCTGGTTATTGTACCTTACATCGTTAAGAAAGTGTTTTTTTTTTTAATAATTACATGGAAAACATTATTTTTGCTATATAAGCTATAAGATATGCTCCTATTTTAATAGAATTTCATCAGATTGTCTAGATATTAATAAAACCTCAATCCGGTCATTTTTGTTTTAATATCTTGAAAAACAAAAAAAAGAATTCATAGAAAATCCCATTTTTCAAATTCTTGCAAATCACATTTTTTTTTGCCGCTTTAACTTGTGGAAACTTTTATAGAGATTTGTCAGATATAACTGAAACTTGGATAGATTGTACAAATTATAATACTGCCTTTAAATAATAATATATTGAAAATATATAAAATTATCAATATTTAGAATTACTCGGTCTAAAATCGACCAGCTAGTTAACAGTTTTTCACCCATTAAAAATAGATAAAAGTGACTCGTAGTAGAGTACAACTCAAATTGTATCTTCGAATATACATATTTAGAATTTTTATTTCTAGCATTTAGGCTTGGACATGTGCTTTTATTTTGTATCGAGAACAATTAATTTTGAGTTTCGCACTTCCTTGTTGTGTTCCTACCTCCATACCTATTATTAAGAATATAACTCAAAAACAAAGTCCAAAGCAACTTAAAGACTGCAACAATACTTAATTTTAACGCCTAATATGCAAATGGCAAAAGTAATCAACATAATTTAAGTTAGCCTGAATTTGTCACTCAGTGCCATACAATAGAAATAAGATACCAAAACTGTATTATCTTCAAGAATCGACGATTAAATTAATTGAATTGAATTTTTTGCTTCAATTCATTTATTTATTATTTTGATTATTTTTACAATTGCTTTATTGCATACTAGGCGTTAAAATTAAGTGTTGTTACAATATTTGAGATGCTTTGGATTTTTTTTTTAGTTATATTCTTAACAATGGGTACAATACATAATTTTTTGCTTTATTTTTATGCGTGCCTCCTTTTAACTTTTGAGAATCGAGGAGGAAGGCAGCTCACACACATGCATTTGCTTGAGAAAAGTTTTATTTTCACCCAGTGGTTCTACGGGTGGACCTAGGCCTAACGATATGCCTAGGCTGCTCGGTCGGATACCCAACCGCAACGTACGGGTGGGCCCGGGCCTAACGATATGCCTAGGCTGCTCGGTCGGGTACCCAACCGCAACCTAGCTTTTTTCGACTCGAGCACCACTAGGCACATACACTCTCTTTAATTTTTGAGAATTCACACACACACCATCACAATTTACACAAAATCATACACAATTTAAAAGTTATAGTTTTTTCTTTTATGTACTGATATTTTATATGACTCTCTGCTATACAACTTGCTTAGTGATCGGAAAAAAATATCTTTGAAAGCTTCTACCCCGACTTATCTTCTTCTTCAAATCCTTGACTATGCTTGTCGTGTTTGAAAGAGATAAGCACGGAACCATCTCTAGTCGGTATGCACCCAATCCACCCATTGCCTGCTCACCCACATCGGCCATCAAGCGATGATTCTTCAGCTGATGAGCTGATATGACTCTTTGACACGCTGACATGCAAATCCTCAGCTCAAAAAGGAAGCCCATGAAATGCGTGTCGTTGAATTTTGCTGCCTGAATGATTTTGGAAGCCAGTTAGTTAGTTAGTTATTTAGTTGTCCACCTTGTTTGTGCATCCCAAGACACGGCCCCAGACTCAGCCCAGTTGCTCAGCCCTCACGCCTCATTGGGCCTCGTTAGATGAGTGCAATTGATGCCTGATGCGGCCTTGTGTCCAATGGCAAGTGCTTAGCTATTTGGGAGCAAGTACATCAACAGTTGACAGCATTGTGCAGCTGCAGCTGGACAAGATCAGACCAGATTCTTTGTGCCGTCAAAGAAATAGAAAAAACTATTGATAAGCAACTGTTGGCGTTATGGGACGGCACATTCAAATAGCGTCGACTCTCACGCTCATTTCGCAAGCTGGACGGACAGTGTTGGTAAGCGGCACACTTTGGTTAAAACTTGGGGGAGATGTAATGTAAAACCATTTTGGGTGCCTTACCACAACAACAGGGGGAGGGCGGGGGCTAGCAAATAAATTTTATATAAACCCAGGCGGGCAACATTTCAAATTTCAGTGCGCGTTTGTTTTGTGCTCGTTGCGGTCGCTTAGTTAACAATTTTAAAGGTTTAGCTTACAATATTATCATCATATTTGTTGGTTAAAGGTGTTAGGATGCAGGATATCCTGTTAAAATGCCTTAAATTACTACAAATCTGCAATGCAATGCCCTAAGATGCATGGAAGCCCCACATAGGCTTGGCAATTATTACTTTTACCATAAAAAAGTAGCGCAAACCGCGTAACCAAAGAGTCCACATTCCCTTGACTAATCCCCCCTTGGTATCCAATACATAAAGTGCTTATAATATGCAAAACGCTGAAAAACCAGATAGCAAAAGCACAGCAATTAAAGAGCAAGCGGCACCATTGGAATTGACTGAAGGAGAAGGAGCAGAGGCAGCAGAAGGAGCAGATTCACAGAAGCAAGCGAAATTAAAAGCACGTTCACGTTTCTCTGCCGCATTTCGCAGTCTGTCCAAGTCGAAGGCTAAAAAGGAAAAGTCCAAAAGCGAGGAGCAGCCGGAGCAGCCTCAGGTGGTAGCCAGTGGTGCTGAAGATTTGACCAGCATTGGTGACATAAGCACCGACAGCGGCCTTAAGGGTGCCAAGAAAAAGAGTCTAACACAACGTTTGCTGCTGGGCAGCCTTAGGAAATCCAAAGTGCGACCACACAGCCTGGCGACCAGCGATGACATCAGCCTGCTGAGCAGCAGTCGGGAGCGTTTGGAGACGCTGACGTTGCCCGTCTCCAGCAGCAGCAGCACGCTACAGATAACCATAAGCGGCAAGAAAGTTGAGCCGATCAAAGGCAAAGCCAAGAGCAAAAGCAAAACCAAAAGCAAAAATCAAACCAAGAGCGCAGCTAGCGAAACGGATTACCTGACACCGATACCAACAGCAACAGCAACAACGACAGCAACAACGACAGCGACAACTGCAGCAACAACGACGACAACAGCAACAGCTGCAGCTGCAGCTGGAAAATCAACAACCACAACGACAACGTTGACAACAAAAGAGACAACGGGCAGCAGTCGGACGACAAAGCTAATTCTGGCCAAGGTATCCAAAGAGCCGGCTGCCAAGAAGACGAAGCTAAAAGCGGCACTAAACCCACCACTTCCACCACCCTCACCACCACCAACAACACCGCTGCTAGAGGAGAAAATCGTTATCACTGAGAGCACGCGAGACACGCCGCCACGCGAACGAGCGCCAGCGAAGCCAAGCCGGGCAATTGCCAGTTCAGTTCAGTACGCCAGCAGCAGCGGAGCAGTGCGCAAGTTGAGCTCCAGGAGCAGTCTGACCAGTAGCCGTCAGGAGCGTGAATTGATGCAACAGCAGCAACAGCGCGGACATCGCCTTATTAGACACATTACCGGCACAACGGCCAATCAAGAGAGCTCAGTGTTGGCGCTAGAGACGCCATCAAGCGCAGAACCTTTGTCATCCACAGATCCACAACAATCCAACCCCACCATCACGACCATTGTTTCGCTGACACTAAGTGACGTGGAGGAGCAAACTGACGCTGTATCCTTGGCGGAAAGTGCACACGCCGCTGGCCAGGAGCGCACATCGTCACCAGTTGCTCCCCAGGTGCGTTTTGCCGTTGGCAGCGCTGTGCGTGGTCCCGCAGCGGATGCCTATGAAGCAGCCCTAGCTGCAGCCGCCACCCAACAGCCCAGTTCCAATGAGGAGCCCAGTGATTCTAGCCTACGACGTCTTAACTTTGCCCATCAGCAATTTGCATTAAGCGATCACGATAGCATCGAGGGCAGACGGGAGACAGTACGTTATCAATCAGTGGCCAGTGAGTACAACGAGAACGACTCCCAATCGGAGGAGAGCGAGCCCAGTGAGCTGACTAAGCCCATGCCGGCCTTTGGTGATTTGACCATGGATCAGGAAATGGAACCGGTAAGGTGTCGCTT
Source organism: Hirtodrosophila alboralis (assembly GCA_035043045.1). Classification (NCBI taxonomy): domain Eukaryota; kingdom Metazoa; phylum Arthropoda; class Insecta; order Diptera; family Drosophilidae; genus Hirtodrosophila; species Hirtodrosophila alboralis. The sequence continues at coordinate 37,553 of JAWNNH010000800.1, read as the reverse complement.
CTCAATTGCAGTCGCATTTAAACCCTCGATTTACGCGACGTGAATGAAGCCCTAAAAGTGTCAGGTTGCCCTCGTCTAACGCTTTGACTATTGTTATGCCCCTGTCCCCCTTTAAATGTATGCCATTTAAACTGAGGTGTTGTGTGTGTATAGCTGTGTGTGTATCTCTCTGTCTACCTGTGTCATTCAACTGCTCATAGTTACTCAAACTTAAGTTAGAAAATCAGCGATACGTGTCTCCACTTGAGGGTTTCGGTAGTGTATAAATCAGAATCAATCAAATAACTAATAAATATTAAGCTCAATAAAGTCGTAGCTGTGTTACTATCGATGCTGCCTCTGCTAACGTAAACTTACAAAAATTGTTAAAATTATAAATCCCAATGAAAATCATGTTAGTTCTAAACATTAGAATTTATTGTTACAATTCAAAAATACGTTCTATAATCGATAGCGGCAAAAACCTCGATTAAAGACACAAAATCAATACTATCGATAGTTTTTAGCTATCAATTCACAGCTATTAAAATTGTATTTTTTTTTTTACTTTTCAGACCATCATGGCGCCCAGCAGCGAGAAACGCGAACATTTATACAAAATTCTAGTCATCGGCGAACTCGGCACCGGCAAGACATCGTTCATCAAGCGTTATGTACATCAATTCTTTAGCCAGAACTATCGTGCCACAATTGGCGTCGATTTTGCACTTAAGGTGCTGCACTGGGATGCCAATACGATAGTGCGATTGCAGCTTTGGGATATTGCCGGACAGGAGCGTTTTGGCAATATGACGCGTGTGTACTATAAGGAAGCCGTTGGAGCATTTATTGTCTTCGATGTGACACGCAGTGGTACATTTGATTGTGTTAGCAAGTGGAAGGAGGATCTGGATTCAAAGGTCCAGCTACCAGATGGCAGTCCCATACCATGCATACTGTTGGCCAATAAGGTAAGTAATTTGTTTGGATATATAGAGAATTTGCTTATTCATATATATATAAAATCCTGTAATTTCAGTGCGATCAGGAGAAACAGGGCATTGTCACGCAACCAGAGCGTATGGATGAGTATGTGCGAGAAAATGGCTTTGCCGGCTGGTTTGAAACATCTGCCAAGGAGAATATAAACATCGACGAAGCATCTCGCGCATTGGTGAATAAAGTAAGCAATATGTTCAATAGAAAAACATCGAATCTATTGAAGTGTACATTTATTTATACCATTAAAAGCGCCATAGGTTCTAATAACAATTTAAACTAATTTTCATCCATCCCACAGATACTCATCAATGACAAACTGATAACCGCCGATGCATCTGATGATGATAAATTTAATCTAAATAATGCGGCAGATCCGGGCACGGATGTGAAGAACAAATGCTCCTGCTGACCTGTTGCAGTTGATCTGTCCTCAGCCAGCATTACAATTATTTTTGGGCTTTACACACACCAAAGTCTGATCGCGTCCAAGACCAACTTTTAAATTAAATCTTTTCATGTGCATGTTTGTTGATAAAAGATAACGCTAAGAAAATTTTTGTGTAAAGTGTGTCTAAGATTTAGCGTCATATTATCATCCTTCTCATCTTTCATTCAAGTGTGAGTTATGTCAAATTGTTAATCTGGCCCCGTTCTGGACCTATCAAACACCTGGCCATATACAAATTTACGAGCGCCCCTGCAAAGGGGCAGGAGTAGTGCGTAAATTTATAGCGTCGCTCATAACAACTTTAAATATACAATTTAAATATTATCATACACACATATATTTACTAGAGCTCAGATTGAGATAACGCAGCATCATTATATAGGTACATTTTGTGTAAAATACGAATCGTCTTCTTGTTTTGTTTGTTTTGCTTTTGTTACTGAGATATTTTATCTTGAATTTTTATACATACGTACACATATTATAATACATACATAAACTCTGCCATCTTTATTTGCATTTAGATAAAAGTACGTTTTATTCAACACAGATTACAGCAGAAAGACATTCGTGTCAGCACGCAATCAAATAAACTTTTTAATTATAATTAAGTCAACTGAAATTGTATTATTATTTGAGAGTTTGGGCATTAAATAAGATGGGAAAAACTATACATATTAGTTAATAAAAGTAAGATGTAACTTGTAATTTTTTTATTTATGTGTAAATTTGCAGTTGGTTCCTTCATGGGATTCCTTTCAAATTATACATTTTGAACTTTTGGGATGTAATATTGTACGAATGGCAATTTGTACGCGCCTAGTATCGATAGCTTATCACTGAAGATATCGATATTTTTGCTACGCAGCCCTAAGCCAAGCTATCGGATACTGAAAACTATGGCTTGTGGTTATTCAGCTATTTATTCAAATAAAATATCAGATGAACAACATAACTATCGCTAATAATTAATTATATCATAAGCTATGCATAAAGAATTTGTTGTTCTATAGATGACAATAAAATATATGGATTTCATTTAATGTACTTACAGTTATTTTATATCTGTTGATATTTTGAGCTAAAATTTTGCAATAATTATTATTATCTTTATTGTTTCCGTTATAAGCCCAATAATTTTTCCCCAGAATAAAATTCATTATTCACAGTGAACGGATTCACTAAGCATATTGCAGCCCTGGTTTATTTTAATTATAAATTTTGGTATTTTCTGTATTAGGAAGAAACGGTCACATTGCTTGCGCTGCTGTTGTAAAAAATGCAAAATTTGCAAATATCTAAAAAGTCTAATAGTAATAATACCAATAAACAATAATTGAAAAACTAATCAGCAAGTAGGTGAAATGTGTTAAATGTTTAAGGTAAGCAACATAAACAAGGCTCTGCAACAACACACACTTAAGCTAATTAGTAAAGCCGCCGCTTCTGATTGGATTCATCGTCGTCGTAGCCCCGTCGTTGTGGCTGTCGTTGTCGTCGTCACGTTTACTCCCCTTTTCGGTCTTTGTTATTTGTGTGTGGGCCGCGGCCGCCGCGTCGCTAGCTCTTCAGCTGATAAGTGACCAGGCCCATTTCAATTTTATTAATCAGCAGAACTTTACAAATTTTTTGGACGATCCAACAAAATGAATCATTTGGGTAAAGTGTGCCGCCTTTTAAAACCACAAAATAAGATATATACCTGTGCCCCTACTCTCAAGTTCAGCTTCAAAAGAAAAACAATTACAATTCCAATGGAAAATCTCCGTTTTAGATTAATGTTGGATTCGTTATTTATTTGTTTTATTAATTTAAAGCTATCTTCGTTTTATTTCCATTCAGATAAGAATTCATTTTAATCGCTGCTCTATGCAGTTTTTAAGCTAAAACTGGGCATAAAATTGTTTATCAACAAAATTTTTTGCACAAAATACTTTGAAGTCTGCTCAATAAATAATCAGACTGAAATATAACAAAAATAATCCCAGTTTACCACAATATTCACTTTAAGGTCACAGTGTTTTCCCCCTGATTTTCTGCCGCCATTAATTTATTATTAAACTATGCATTAAACTATAAATTAACGTTGATTAAAAGTTGCACAGATTAAAATTTATTTATTTACATGATTAATTATTATACAAAAAAATAATATAATAACTAAAAAAATGAAGGGAGTGCTAGCATCTACGGCCATCAATTCAAATTAAAACTAATTCAACACATTTCAATAAATTTTGTTACAAGATAGGCAACTAAAAATATAATATAGCCCTTGGTTGATCAGGCGATTCTTATTAATCTAAAATCTCAAATCATACCTCGATTTTGATTAGTATAATCGAAAACGAAAACAAAAACTAACCCCACATATTTATCTAATTAAATTTCATATTCTTCTCGCTTGCAGTTTGTTAATTAGTGGCGTAAAGTTGGTGCATATTATTTGCAAACAGGATATATTCCAGCTCGAAGATGTTGCCACCAAAGGAGAATGTGGATCTGGAGTGTTTTGTGGTCACTAAACATTCATCATGGAAGGGAAAATACAAGCGTATTCTTTCCATTGGCACCGCCGGCATCTCCACATACAATCCGGAAAAGTTTGACCTTACCAATCGCTGGTCTTACTCGGATATTGTGGCTGCCGCACCCTCAAAAACTACAAATGTATGTAAACAAGCATACATATAATGATAATATTACTCAATTAATTTCAATGCTTTCAGATACCCAATGAATTTGTGCTCACTATAAAGAAAGACAAGAAATTGGATTCGATCAAACTTTCCTCGGAATATCGCAATGATATACTCAGTTCCATTTTAAAATATTACAGGGAATTTGCTGACAAGCCTAAAAATGCTCTGGTATGCAAGACATGTTTATTTTCTTTATAATTTCATTAACAAAGTTTATTTTTGTGTGTTCACAGCGATTTAATGCCTACAAATACCATTGGTCTGGCATCAGTTTGCCCATCGTGCTGGAGGTTACTCCATGCTCCTTGGACCAGTTGGATCCTACCACAAACGATGTGCTGACTAGTTATATGTACAAGGATATTGAAGGCATAATAGGTACCTATAGCAAGGCTTGAAAATGCTAAAGGCATTCAAAGTTTCTAACCTAGCGATGCCTTAAACATCGTCCAAGCTAATGTGCCAATATCTTCTCTCTTTGTTCCTTGTCATTGTTTCAATGTTGTTTCCGTATTTTAATACGTGTTTGCTTTGTTTCTGTTTTATGTTTTTGCACTCATCTTTATGGTTTTTCGTTTACGCGCACGTTTTAAGCAGGCATCTCGGACTATGAAAATGGCATTGTGATGGCCTACGGCGGCTTCAGTCGACTCCATATGTTCAAGGCGCTCAACCATCATGAAATTGTACAGAACATCGCACAACGATCCTCGCAGTTTTTAGGCATTGAAACCAAAATACTCAAAAGTCAAATAACGCGTGAGCAATTCGAACGACAACGCTTTGGCAAATATAGGTATATGCTTGCAATCAGCTTATCTATCATTGAATTACCAAGAATTATTTACTTTGCAGCGGTGATCAGTTCCAAACATCGATGACAGAGTTCACAGTGCAAAAGATAACGCCGCGTCATCCGGATCCAGTGAAGCGCATACTCTGCCTCACAGAGGTCACACTGCTAGAGCGCGATCCACAAACGTATAGCGTGTGTACGCTACGGCCGCTGGAAGATGTATTTGCACTGGTGCGCGATAAAGACAATCTGCAACGTTTTTGCATTGAATATAAGAACGGCATTGTGCGCAGTTATAGCACCAACGATCGTGACTCGTTGCTGGCTACTGTGCTGGATGCTGTGCGCTCTAGCGGCAATCAGGATGTGCACATACGCATTGGCAATACGCCACGTGGCAAGCGCTTTGTGCCTCTTAACAGCTGCGTGGATGAGGAAACGGAGGCCAATCTGATGCGCCTGGTCATTAACAATTTCCAAAATCCAGCCAAACGCCATGAAATACTTGAGCGTTTCAATGCCAATGTGCCGCACAGTGGACTGAATTACAGTGTCACGCAAGAGGTTTGCACTTAAATAGATGCATTTTGTTGTTGTAGTATTATATTTGGCTATATGCTTGTAGAGTTTGTTTGCGGAGAACAAGGAGAAGCTCATACTAAGCGCCCTGCAAGCATTGGCGCAAAAGGAGCTTGACAATCCAACAGCGCAGCTGACCAACACGGAACTGGAGGCCATTTTCCATGCGCTGACTCGTCTGTTGGCTAGTAAAGTGGGCTATGCGGCCTTTACCAATCTTCCTGGGTAACTAACTTAACACTTGCATCAATTCATTGTATATTTTTTAATACAATAACTTTATTTAGTTTCCGCGAGATTATTGGCACCAAAGTTGTAGCAGCACTGCGACGCAAAGATCTCGCAGTCACCTATTCGGCTATTGATATGATTAACTCACTAATGCATTCTGTGAACACCGATCATGACCTCAAGCAAGAGCAGCTGAATAAATCTTCCATATTATCGTCGAAATCATTTCTGGAAACGCTGCTCAATATGTGGACAACGCATGTGGTAGGATAAGCTAACAATATTAATATTATATTGTATTGACTCTAATTATTATTTCGATTACAGAGCCATGGAAGCGGTGCTCTGGTCTTGTCCGCCATGCTGGACTTTATGACCTTTGCTTTGTGTGTGCCTTACAGTGAAACTACCGATGGCAAACAGTTTGATATACTGCTTGAATTGGTTGCCGATCGTGGACGCTTTCTGTATAAATTGTTTCAGCATCCATCGCTGGCGATTGTCAAAGGCGCTGGCTTGGTGTTGCGGGCCATTATCGAGGAAGGTGAGCTGCATGTTGCCCAGCAAATGCAGGCGTTAGCTTTGGACGAGGCGGCACTGTGTCGTCATTTATTGGTGGCACTCTACACGCCATCCAATGATCCCACATTGATAACGCATCGCCAGCTTTCGCGTCATTTGATTGGACTATGGTTGACGGATAGCGATGAAGCCATGGAGCTCTTTAAGCGCATATTTGTAAGATCAATTATCAAAATTTGTTTAAATAGTTTGTGCTTTAACTCGATAAAATAATTTACAGCCCGCTGGTTTGCTTACCTTTTTGGAAACGGAGGATAGCGTGCCCGAAACTGATGTGGAGGAGGATAAATTAAACTTTCGAGACAATCTCAAATTTGCAATTCAACATTCCAAAAAAACTCGCAAGAGTGTGATAGAGAAGCATTTGCAGGGCATTAAGCACTGGGGCATGAACCTCATCGAACAACAGGATGGCGCTGCCCAAGCCCTCAAAAATCGTCCGGTTGTATTACGCAATAGACGCCAAAAGAAGAAAACCACCGATGCCATTATCAACTTGCCCTATTTCTTTTATAACTTTGCCAAAGATCACAGTTTGCCTAACTTGATTTGGAATCACAAGGTGAGTAGAGATTATAATATATTATCCTTAACGCAAAAAATCAGTGATCCTTTTTTTTTGTTAGACGCGAGAGGAGCTGCGCATGTGCCTAGAGAATGAGCTCCGTCAATTTCTGAATGATCGAGACCTGGCTGGCCAAATGATTGTGGCCTGGAACTATCAGGAATTTGAGGTGGGCTATCAGTGCTTGGCTGATGAAATCAAAATTGGTGATTATTACATACGCCTAATATTGGAGAAGGATGACTGGCCGCAGAATTTGGTCAAGGATCCGTAAGCATCTTTAGTTTTAACATGGATTATATAAATTTTTCTAATAATTAACTTTTTTTCGAACAGTATTGAGCTATTTAATGCTTTATATCGTCGTGTTTTATGCCGCCAGCGCGTCAATGATGATCAAATGACGGTCTTCTCGTTGCAAGCTCTGGCCAAGGTGTATAGACGCTATCACAAGGAGATTGGCAAGTTCAGCGACATGTCCTACATTTTGCAGCTAAGCGATCGTGTATGTTGAGAAGAGCACACTCTTTATTGAATAATTAAAAAAACTGTATCTGATTTTATTTAGTGCCTTTCACCGTCGATGCGCGATGCTTTAATCAATCTTATATCCTGTCTGGTGCTGGAAAAATCCAACAGCCGTGCTCTTATTGATCATGTGCAGTGTCTGGTTGATCTGATCACATTGGCGCATTTGCATAAAGGTCGCGCACAGTTGAACACCAAAACGAATGTCATCGAAGCGGGTCCCAATATGGCAGCATACGAGGAGAAGGATTGGTATTACAATATTGAGAAGGATGGCCAAAAAGCGGAGCGCCAGGGACCAATTACCTACTCCGAACTGAAAGAACTTTGGCAAAAAGGACAAATAACGCCTAAAACGCGCTGCTGGGCCATTGGCATGGATGGTTGGCGTTCGCTGCAGCAGATACCACAGTTGAAATGGTGTCTCATAGCCAAAGGAACTCCGCTGTATGATGAAACAGAGCTGGCGTCTAAAATTCTTGATATACTTATCAAGTGCACCAGCTTCTTTCCAAGCCGCACACAAAATGGCGTGGCTGTCCTTATACCCGGACCCAAATTGTCGCGTAAGCTTTCGGAATTTATTTGCCTGCCACATGTGGTACAGGTGTGTCTGACTCATGATCCCGGTCTGCTAGAGCGCGTGGCAACTTTGCTCTGCCAGATAATGGAGGACAATCCAGAGATGCCCAAGGTCTACATGACGGGTGTCTTCTACTTTATGCTCATGTACACCGGCAGCAATATATTGCCCATCACACGTTTCCTTAAAATGACGCACATGAAGCAGGGCTTTCGCAGCGAAGAGGTAAGCTAGAGAATACTGAAATAAATTTGTATTCAATTCAATTACCAAATTTCTTTTTTAGACCTCGCAATCGGGTATTATGCATCGCAGTATTCTCGGCCAGCTGCTGCCCGAGGCCATGGTGTGTTTCTTAGAGAATTATAGTGCCGAAAAGTTTGCCGAAATCTTTTTGGGTGAATTCGATACGCCCGAAGTGATTTGGAGTTCAGAAATGCGTCGTTTGCTAATTGAAAAAATTGCTGCACATATTGCCGACTTTACACCCCGCCTACGTGGTCATACGATGGCCAGATATCCGTACCTGGCCATACCTGTCATCAGTTATCCGCAGCTGGAGAATGAGCTGTTCTGCCACATTTACTATCTCCGGCACTTGTGTGACACTCAAAAGTTCCCAAAGTGGCCTATTTCTGATCCTGTGCAGCTGCTTAAACACACGCTGGACGCCTGGCGCAAAGAGGTCGAAAAGAAGCCTCCACAGATGACCATACAGCAGGCCTACCAGGATTTGGGCATTGATCTAACGAAAACGCCCAAGCCCGATGAATCTGTAATACGCAAGAGTTATTACAAGCTGGCACAACTGTATCATCCGGATAAGAATCCCGATGGTCGTGAAATCTTTGAAAAGGTCAATCAAGCCTATGAGTTTTTGTGCTCTCGATCTGTTTGGAGTTCTGGCGGTCCGGATCCCAACAACATTGTCCTGATATTGCGTACGCAGAGCATTCTTTTTGAACGCTATCCCGATGGTAAGTTGCTTGACAAAACATTGGCTGTTTGAGTTTTCTATTAATTTATTCCGCTTGCAGTGCTGCGTCCTTATAAATACGCTGGTTATCCACAACTTATCAAAACCATACGCCTGGAAACCCGTGACGACGAATTGTTCTCTAAGGAGGCCCAACTGCTGACCGCCGCTTCGGAGCTGTGCTATCACACGGTACACTGCTCAGCGCTGAATGCTGAGGAGCTGCGCCGTGAAGAGGGCATTGAAGCGCTGCTTGAGGCCTATACGCGCTGCGTCTCTATACTTGGCGTCGACTCGAAGCCAGACTCGCTGCACTATCAGGTCATCTCGAATGTGACACGCTGTTTTGAGGTTGCCTGCAACTTTGAGAAGTGTAAACAGAAGATCATTCAATTGCCTCAGCTGCTATCGGATGTCTGCCGCGTTGTATATTTTAAGCATACACTGTCAGTTAGCCTGGTTACCAGCTTGGCGGCCAATAACTATGACCTGCAGTGCAATCTGTCGCGCAATGGTGTGCTGTGGTCGCTGCTTTTGTTTATCTTTGAGTATGATTACACGCTGGACGAGAGTGGCGTGGAAGTAAGCGACAAGTCCAATCAACAGCAGCTGGCTAACAATCTCGCCAAAATGGCCGTGCTCGGGTGCATTGCCCTAGCCGGCTACAGCATGGATTTACGCCAAAAGCCCATTACCGGCAGTGAATCCAATTCGCCCGCAACAGCAGCCAAGCCAGCGCCTGCAATCAAACCCAAGCCGCCGGGGTCCAACTCGGCGTATACGCAAAATGCGCACAATCCGCTGCAAAGCAAACAGTTGGCAATTACAACAGGAAAGGAAAAAGAGCCACCGGTGCTTACCAAGCAGGATTCCAGCGTAAGCAGCGACACGTCCAGCTCTACGCCTACAGATAGCGACACACAGCAGCAACAACAACAAGAGCAGCAGCTGCGAAAGAGCTCCATACAACAAAAGTACATTGTTACGGGCGATCCGAAGAATTCGCTTATCAAGCAGGTGCTGGATCGCCTGCTGACACGCTACATTGCCAACCAGCTGGCCAGTGCACGGGATAGCGAGGTGCTAAAATTACTCACAGCTAATACACGCAATCCGTATCTTATTTGGGATAATGGCACGCGTGCACAGCTCAAGGATTTTCTCGAGCAACAGCGCACGGCATCTGCCAAGGAGACGCATGAGGATATTACACAAGTCTATGAGCTGGTAGCCGGCTTTGAGTTCGATGCACACAAGTAAGTAGCTTTTATTATATTTCCAATTGCCACACATTAATTGCATTTGCCTTTCAGAGATGAGCTACAAATTGGCGGTATATTCATACGCATCTATAACGACATGCCCACGCATCCGATTGCCCAGCCTAAACAGTTCATAATGGATCTGTTGGAGTACTTAAAGCATGCCTATCAGTTTTTGAACCAAAAGCAAACCAAACAGCCGCCTGCTCCACCTACAGCAGCGCCAAAAATGGGCAGCGATGGCATACTAACGCCTACGCTGGCGCCCAATCATCCCCAGCTCCAGCAACAGCAACAATTGGATGGTAAAACTGGCAATACTTTTGATAAAGTGCTGAATGAGTACAATCGCTCAAAGAGTCGAAAGAAGCTGGAAACGGATGCCCAGGCGGAACAACAGCTCGCGTTGCAGCAGACCAAATATGACTTTAGCAGTGATAGCCAATTGGAACTGCACATTACAATGGTGCTGCGTGCTCTGATTGCGGTGATCAAGACAAATGCTGAGGTGGAAATACAATGTATTGGCAATTTCGATATGATATTTGGCTTTTTAGCTAACAATATATTCGCTGATGTAAGTAGAAGTTTAATTAATGTGTCGCCTTTTTTATCATAAAATGTTATTTGTTTTAGAACTCAAGCGTTAAGGCTGTGGCTCTGGAGGTGGTTGCTTTAGTGTCGCGCAACAAGGAATGCGTCTCTGAGGTGGCTGCCTGTGAAATACTCGGCAACTATTTGGTGGCATTGAAGGATCCAGAGCTGCGTGCCAGCCAAGTCAAGGTACTAGAAACGCTGTCGGGCCTAATGAACGTCCAAGAGATGATCAAAGAGGCGCAAGCCAAGGGTGCTGTCATCTATTTGCTGGACATGTTCTGCAATTCACGTAATCCCCAAATACGCGAAATGTGTGCTGAAATACTGGCTAAAATGACAGCAGATCGATTAAGTGGCCCCAAGGTGCGCATTACCATATCCAAGTTTCTGCCTGCGCTCTTCATCGATGCCATGATTGAGTCACCAGCAACTTCTGTGCAGTTGTTTGAGTCCATACACGAGCATCCTGAGCTAATCTGGAACGATACAACGCGCTCGAATGTGTGCGATGCGGTTGCCGAGTCCTGTAACAGTTTCTATCAGCACCAAAAGACAAATTCTAAACACTTGTGGAAAGATCCCAAAGTGCTTAAGGATATTGTGTCCAATGAGGTTGTTGTCGCCGGCGTTTATCTACGCCTGTTTGTCAGCAATCCAGCCTGGACTTTGCGCAAACCCAAACAGTTCTTGTCTGATCTCTTGGACTTTGTTGTCGAGCAAATTAGCAAGAGTTCTACGGAACAAAACGTACTGGACTTATCGACAACCGCACTGGTGGAGTTGCTGCGCTCACAGCCAAATCTCGCTGATGATATTCCCGTACTGGGCCACATACCCAAACTATTCAATCTGCTCTCGGTGCAACCAAAGAACACACTATCAGTATTACACCAGCTGTCGTTATCTGAGGTACGTTTGGACTTCTGAAGAGGCAATTGTACATGTTGCTAGTAAAAACTAATAAATGTCCTTTTGCAGTTCTGTGTGAGCGCCATCTCGCAAACGGAATGTGTAGCGCCGCTGAAGAAGTGCATGGAACAGAATCGGGATTGCATTGAGAAGGCATGCGAAGCGTTAAGTCGACTCTTTAAGCATCAACATGTAAGTGACAAAGTAAAATTGCAATGGTAATATTATTGTAACCCTTATTCCCTGCAGGACTCGTTAATAAGCCAATCGCTGGAGGTGGGTCTTATACCATTTTTGTTGGGATTACTGGACAGTCGTTTAGAATTTGTCGATAATGCATCCGCAGTGAAAGCACAAATTGTTGCTGCGCTCAAGGGCATGACACACAATCTTAATTATGGCGATCGTGTCACGCAAATATTGCTCAAGCATCCAGTGTGGGCAGAGTTCAAGGATCAGCGCCATGATCTCTTCATTACAGACACAAACATACGTGGTTATTTAACTGGTAAAATCATTTTCTACAGAGATATTTACAAAGTTATATTTATTAATCCGATTTACCATTATTTTAGGCATCAATCCAACGGCGGGCTACCTCACCGCCGGACCAGCGCAAAACGTTGAAGTGCTTACCTCACCGCCGCCCATTGATCGCGATGATCCTTCGGCACGCCCGCCCATTGATTAGCGGCTTCTTATTTGCCGCAGCCGTCAGGCTAAAGCTAAGCATCATTTGTGAATGGTTTTGCTTTCCTAACGCGGCGCCTTCAATTTGCCACGGAAATTTTTGCATGGGAGTGTTCTGATTTCCATTATTGTATTAAAAGTTTTGCATATTTTTACACACACACACTGTACGGTCAAAAGTGGAGGCGTGGCTGTCAGCATACAAACATATTGATAAACTGTAACAAAGTCTACGAAACGTTTAATTTTTTATATTTATATTAATTGTATAAATAATTAGTTAATAGCGAATATACACACATACCTACATACATATACACCATACTAAAGCATGCATAAAGTGATTATACATACATATGTATTATGAATTAAAGCGGATTCATTAAAAATGAAACATGTTCTAAATGTGTTATCTATTTGCAAAAAAGAAAAAATATTAATGAGATTTTAAGGTATTTTGTATTTAAATATATATACATTTTTTTGGCGTGTAAATTATAATTTTGTAATTGGCAAAGGATTTAGTCCACAGATAGATAAGCTCTTTTCCCAAATTTCAAATTTTCAGTTTTTACTGTAATCGATATCGAAATGCAATAATACTGAATGTATCGATATACAAAAAAGTATTTTTAATACATTTTGTTTAATATTTTAGATTTTATCTCCTTAAGTGTGCGGTCACACTGGCTTTTAATGCTCCAAAAGTAAACAATGTCGCTGGTCGCAGATTATAGCGATTCATCGGAATCGGATGATGAAAGCAGCGGCAATGAGTCTGAAAATGAGGAAACCAACGAACCAGAAATGTAGGTACATAAACAATTAGCGAATTACAATGCACACTGATAACACTTGATTGTAGCGAGCCACCAATACAGAGAGCTATAAAATTGCCCAGTGCCAGTGCTGCGCTAGACAATGCCGCTGCAAAAAGGACAGGCGATGTGTTTAGCAATCCATTTCTAGAGGCAGAGCTACAAAAGACCGCATCCTTAGAGCAGCATGTCAAAATGGTTAACAACGATACGCATTTGCAGCTAAAGAATGGGCGCAAAATCTGTTGGAATTATAGAAGGGGTCGCTGTCGTTTTGGCACAAGTTGCCAATATGCGCATGATTCCGATCTTTCGATGGACGCGTCCACTGGCAATGACGCAAAAGTGGAGCTAGCAGCGCCAACATTTACAACACCACAATCAAGTACAAACAAAGGCAACTCTGCCAACAAACGCAAACGACCTGGGCTAAGCGATGGTATTGAGCCTGGTAAAAGAGTAATGAAATCTTACCAGCAGCAGCATCGCTAATACTATATGACACCAGCATCTGTGATGCGCAGCAAGCAGTTACCCTCGCTGGCGCCATAGCAGTTATTCAGAACCTTCAGCAGCCGCATGCCGTCGTGGCTGTTGGACTCGTCTGGCAGCTCCAGCGCCAGTGCAAGCGTGCAAACAGAGCACCAGTATTCGCCTAACAGGGTGTAGTCTTCCTGCGCTTCTGAGCATGTTTGGGTCAACCAATCATCGTTGTCATCGTCGTCACCATCGCCTGATGCAGGATATAGAGTAAACATATATTAAAATACAATATTTAATATTAAACTAATTTCCCTACGAGTCACTCACTTTCCTTGTCAAACGATAAATTGCCTATTACAAATGCAATACCATGCTGGGCAGCCAATTTTCGGAGAAGCATCGTCAGCTTTGTTAACAAGCTACGACCCTCATTCCGCTCATATTTGCTGCGAAATAATATAAAACAGGCAGCCAGGGAATCAATGAGCACAAGTTTAATGCCTGATACGGATTCATAATGTTCATCAGTAGTAGAAAGTCTTTTGAGCAAATCTTCAAGTGTTGTAATTAAAGACTGTGCTGTTGGAGTTTCTATTATATTAATGCTACTCAAGCATCTGTCAATAGCTTCGTTGTCCAGCTGTCGAGTCTGCAGAATCTCGTATATAAGCTCGCTGTCAAAATCATTCTTGGTGTCTATAAACAGCACTCGTTGATTGTCTTTGTATTGGCAAACGAAATTAACGGCCAATGTGTGCAGCAGTTGGGTTTTACCCACGCCAGTTTCACCATAAAGCTCCCATATACGTCCTGGTCGCAAGGGCTGTCCAATGTCGTCCAGCAATTTGTCTAGTCTGAAATTAGTTGTAATTAAGTTTTTGACTTAACATAACTTTTGAATTGAACGTCATTACGTACTCTTCAATGCCTGTTTCATAGTTGAAAGGATTCCTCTGGTATAAACCCTTAAGGCTAACACTTCCCACTAATAATGATAACAATTCCCGCTTGATTTGCTCAATTTTGTCAGCACCCAGAGCCAGAAATTTATGTAGATTTTCCGCTGTGACAAATTCATGTGGTGTGTTGATGTTCTGTTTTTTAAGCAACTTCATATGATATTCGGAAATTTGTTTTCCTGATTTGGTTTTCATTAGCAGGCTTTGTAGTTCTTTATTAAGCTCCATGTTAAACTCGCGCAATGCTCAATGATATAAATATAACATTTAATCGATTTCATAGCTATCGCGTTAAGGATCAATTGTGTTTTTTTTTTTGCTTATCGAATTTGGTATTTTGTCAGCTTTGCATTTTATAGCGCCAAATTTTTAATTTAAATAATTGATAATTGACAATCATAACAGATCATATATTCGAATTTGGTATGGGCTTTTTTAAAATGTGCGTGTTAAATTATTTTTAATGCTTAAGTTATCTAACATGTCCATTTAATATATTTAACAACTTCTTACAACAGAAAGTCTATTTTACATAATGTAAACTTAAAATTAACAATATTTAAATTTACTAATTTGCGGTCAGATAAGGCACGATTTATATATAAAATTCACAGTTGAGACTCAAGGCATGTAGTTTTCAGCTGAGTCATAAATTGGATCAAGCAACGATATTGTTGTGTGCTGAAGTTGAATTGGAAACCCCCCAAGCATGCATATGGAACTACAAATAAATATATAAACGTATATACATATATGGCGGTACTTTATCTTGGCGTCTTTTGACTCAATCTGAATGAGTAGAATTCACAACAACCAAGTCTCAGTCGCAAACAAGAGATGGACGAGGAACCGCATGCCCATGAAAACTTGGTCGCCAAATCAAGGCGACAAGAGCATGATGCCGAAGCTGGTAGCAGTCTGAATAGCAGTGAGGAAAGTCTTTCTGGAAATACATTCAAAGTTTCAGCAATAGATAAAAAAGAAAACCCTGACCCAGTGGAATCAGCTGACAATGGATGCTCTCATCCGAGAACCTTTCTGCTGGAACCGTTGATATTGATACTGCTCTTCGCATATAATTTCTCATGTAAGTTTTGAAATTTTAAAAGATAAGAGGCCCACAAGCTCAAACATACTATATACTTACATATATACATAAATATATCAAATTTCAGCAACCATATTGAAATCTCAAATAATTTATCAAAGCTGCACCGCTGGTTTTGGTTACCCTAATGCGGTTTGTATGCTCCTCGGCACAAATAATGCCACAAATGAAACCAAAAGAATTGAAGCTGAGGTTCAGCCTTATGCAGCGCGTGTCTTTCTGACCATCAAGATCGTTGAGTGCATTATTCCAGCCTTTTGTGGTTTGTTTGTTGGCGCTTTAGCGGATCGTTATGGACGCAAGCCGCTTCTGCTGGCCTCCTATTTAGGTAAGTTTCATCTGATATTCAAAGTCTGTGTGGTTTTGTTTTTAATCAAGTATGCAGGCTATGCGCTGCAGTATCTAATTTCAGCTTTTATTGCCTATGTGACTATGGAGTCGCAGGGCATGGTTAGTCCTTGGTTCTATATCATCAGCATAATTCCGCTGTCTCTTCTGGGTAGCAGCGTTACATATTCCGTGGCTGCCATTTGCTTTATTGGCGATGTTTCCACGGGCAAAATGAGATCCTACAGGTAAGTACATAAAAGTACTAGAAAATTATCGGTAATATAGACAATGTCTAGTTGATTTTTATAAGCCAAAAATAAGTTAATATTAAGGCTACAGATCATCAGATCTATCACTTTGATAGTGAAGATACGAGCGATGGTGAATGACACAATACCATCGATACTATCGATATTGTCAAAGATTGAATTCCAGCTTTAGTATATAAGCTACCTTAATGTCAATATAATTATTTGCTCTTCCACTCAGAATGATCGCGTATGAGCTCTGCATCTATATAGGCCTACTGATAGGCAGCTATTCTTCTGGATATGTTTACGAGGCCACCAATGCGTATACTATCTTTGTCATCTCTGCTGGCTCCATACTCTTTGCTCTATTTATAATGGCTACTCTGTTGCCCGAAAGTTTACCCAATCGTCAAATATCTGAAGGTTTTGTGCTTATGGAATTGTGGCGCAGCTGTGGCAGACGTCGCGAATACAAAGATCGTTCCATACTCATCCTGCTCATGTGTGTGCTGCTGCTGACGGCATTTGTATCTGGTAAGTAAGCTCAAGGGATTCCCCGAAAACCTAACTAACTCTTGGCACCATCAGATGGCAGCAACTCAGTATTTTATATGTTTATGAGAGCTAAATTTCACTGGACAGTACGTGAATTTACCAGCTACGAGTCTGCAAGCATTTTGGTGCCAGCTGTGGCTGGTTCAGGAGGCATGTTATTTCTGTGGTCACTGCGCAGGGTAAAGTACACATCATTTAATGTAATCAATTAATAATAGCTTGTAATTTCAGTGCACCAAATCGGCAATTCTATGGTTGGCGCTGATCTCTCTCTTGAGTCATGCGGCCAACAGTTTAATGAAAGCATTTGCCTTTGTTGACTGGCAAATCTATTTGGCAATTGGCTTGGGTGTATTTAAATCCCTAGTAAATCCCATGTGTCGCACCATGATAACCAATCTACTGCCAGCCGATGAGCGTGGTAAGAAAAATTCAAGAATTATTTAATGAAATATTGCACATAAAGTGAAATATTATCCAATATAAACGTGCAATATTGCGTAGCCACATAATGTGACCAGGCACTAAAAAGAGCATCCAATTTATTGGACGCCAATTTAAAGCAATATATTCAGCAAAATGTCTAAACAAATTGCATCCAAATATTAGATAGGCTGCATTGAAATGATATTTTGCTTACTTAAATTTTTAAAAATTTCTATACTTTCTTTTTAGGTAAAATCTTTGCTATGCTTAGCGTGTTACAGACTCTATCACCATTTGCTTCAACAACATTATATGTCGTATTTTATACGCTCACATTAAGCAGTGCTCCCGGTTTGTTTAATCTGATCAGCGCGAATTTGTTTGGTTTGGCGATTATATTACTGCTGTGCGTAAATAATTTATTTTGACTAATTTATGCAATTATTTGTATGCTAATTTTAAATATGTATAATTTCTTCTATTTTTACAGCGTTGTCTGGCGCCAAAAAGCAAACAATCCTGCGCACTATGAGCCCGTGTTCAAATGAGGTTTTCTCTAGTTTATATTTGCGCTTGAGTTTAGCTGGTAAAAAAAAACATTAAACATTTTTTCAATTTTTAAATAAATTGCCAGTCATTCGGCAAATTCGCACATCAATTATACAAATTGGCTAAAGCGGTGCCAAATGCATATAGATGATAGATTATTACCCATTTACATATTTTCACAAAATAAAACCAAAGTGTGAACTCTAGTTATAAATATGTACTTATAGGGGGTTTTTGTTGCACATTTCTTGGAACCATATAAAACGAAACTTGATCAACAAATGTTTATTTTGTTTACTTATTTTCTATTTTGACATGTAACTAAGTTTTAAATTAATACAATTCTACGCTTAAATCATAAATCTATTGAATTGTTATTAAGATACAATATATATGTATTATATGGGTTAATATAACAGCATTCAAAAACTGCTGTTAATTTCCACACAATGGCGTGTGCGAAGTCACTTGACAGTCTGTTCAATCTCAAAATGATTTTATTTTAAAAACAAAAAGGCCGAAAAACAAACTTCCCAAATAAGTGGTGCTAACTTAATGTCAAATTGAGCGTTAATTTAATTTGCTAATTTTCAATTAATCGTTATTTTTTACACACGTTCAATAAAACTTTAATAATAATAATAGATTTATGTGCTTCAATCAAGCATAACGAATTCTAAGAAACGTTTGTTACCAACTTGTAAATTGACATAAAGCTAAAATTAGTCAAAACATCATGAGATTACTTTTATTTATTACAGTTTTATATGTTATAATATTATTGTATATAAATACCAAAAATATATGCATTCAAATTAATAAAATTACAACTCAGTGTAAGCCATTTATTAACTGGTTTTATAACATTATTTTAGAATATTTATAAGATGTAAGATTTTCTTTTAAATAATTCGTGACATAAATATTATTTGGCAAAACGCAAGCTCACGATACGGAACAGTTTTATAAACTTATATAATGATGATAAAATTCCCGATCTAGTTGTATCTTTTTTTCAACTTTTCTATTCTAAATCTTCCATTGAGTTCTTCATGATCATCCTTATCCTTTCTATTTAAATCTGTCTAATCAATTATGTAGCATTTACTATAAGTATCTTTCTTTTTTGATACTAATATTTTCAATTTATTGTAATGTACTCTTCGAAAAATATATTTATTTTTTGACTTTACTTTTCTGGACAATTAATTAATCGCACGGGGTAAAAGTTGTCATAATTCCTTCCTGCTTAGCAGAATATTGTTAAATTATTATTAAATAGATAAAAAAAATAAATTTAAGTTTCATTTTATTAAATTATAGAAGCGTGCTTCCATTTTCACTTTACTTTTGTGATTTAAATAAGAGTCTTGCTTTTGAAAAAAATGCGAAAAAATAGAAACGTTTGTTATTAATATTTATGTCTTACCAAATAGTAAAATAGTTTACTTAATAAGAGATCAGTCTCTGGATAAAAATATAGGGGAAAATTCTTTAGGGTTCTCTGAGTGCATACAAAATTGCCATAAAGTACCAGGCAAACAGGAGTTCTTAGAAGGTCACCAAATAGTAAAATAGTTTACTTAATAAGAGAACAGTCTCTGGATAAAAAGGTAGAGCAAAATTCTTTAGGGAACTCTGAGAGCATACAAAATTGCCAAAAGTACCAGGCGAACAGGAGTTCTTAGAAGGTCACCAAATAGTAAAATAGTTTACTTAATAAGAGAACAGTCTCTGGATAAAAATATAGGGGAAAATTCTTTAGGGTTCTCTGAGTGCATACAAAATTGCCATAAAGTACCAGGCAAACAGGAGTTCTTAGAAGGTCACCAAATAGTAAAATAGTTTACTTAATAAGAGAACAGTCTCTGGATAAAAATATAGGGGAAAATTCTTTAGGGTTCTCTGAGTGCATACAAAATTGCCATAAAGTACCAGGCAAACAGGAGTTCTTAGAAGGTCACCAAATAGTAAAATAGTTTACTTAATAAGAGACATTCTAAGAACTCTGTTTAAACCTGAGACATACAATTCTTAAGGTACTCAGAGCAACAAGAATTCTTATAAGTCACCACAGAGACTAGTTCTCTTATTAAGTAAACTATTTTACTATTTGGTGACATTCTAAGAACTCCTGTTTGCCTGGTACTTTTTGACAATTTTGTATGCTGTCAGAGTTCCCTAAAGAATTTTGCTCTACCTTTTTATCCAGAGACTGTTCTCTTATTAAGTAAACTATTTTACTATTTGGTGACCTTCTAAGAACTCCTGTTCTCCTGGTAATTTTGTATGCTCTCAGAGTTCCCTAAATAATTTTGCTCTACCTTTTTATCCAGAGACTGATCTCTTATTAAGTAAACTATTTTACTATTTCGTGACCTTCTAAGAACTCCTGTTTGCCTGGTACTTTATGGCAATTTTGTATGCTCTCAGAGCTCTCTAAAGAATTTTCTCCTTTATTTTTATCCAGAGACTGTTCTCTTATTAAGTAAACTATTTTACTATTTGGTGATCTTCTAAGAACTCCTGTTTGCCTGGTACTTTATGGCAATTTTGTATGCACTCAGAGAACCCTTAAAAATTTTCCCCTATATTTTTATCCAGAGACTGTTCTCTTATTAAGTAAACTATTTTACTATTTGGTGACCTTCTAAGAACTCCTGTTCGCCTGGTAATTTTGTATGCTCTCAGAGTTCCCTAAAGAATTTTGCTCTACCTTTTTATCCAGAGACTGTTCTCTTATTAAGTAAACTATTTTACTATTTGGTGACCTTCTAAGAACTCCTGTTTGCCTGGTACTTTATGGCAATTTTGTATGCACTCAGAGAACCCTAAAGAATTTTCCCCTATATTTTTATCCAGAGACTGATCTCTTATTAAGTAAACTATTTTACTATTTGGTAAGACATAAATATTAATAACAAACGTTTCTATTTTTTCGCATTTTTTTCAAAAGCAAGACTCTTATTTAAATCACAAAAGTAAAGTGAAAATGGAAGCACGCTTCTATAATTTAATAAAATGAAACTTAAATTTATTTTTTTTATCTATTTAATAATAATTTAACAATATTCTGCTAAGCAGGAAGGAATTATGACAACTTTTACCCCGTGCGATTAATTAATTGTCCAGAAAAGTAAAGTCAAAAAATAAATATATTTTTCGAAGAGTACATTACAATAAATTGAAAATATTAGTATCAAAAAAGAAAGATACTTATAGTAAATGCTACATAATTGATTAGACAGATTTAAATAGAAAGGATAAGGATGATCATGAAGAACTCAATGGAAGATTTAGAATAGAAAAGTTGAAAAAAAGATACAACTAGATCGGGAATTTTATCATCATTATATAAGTTTATAAAACTGTTCCGTATCGTGAGCTTGCGTTTTGCCAAATAATATTTATGTCACGAATTATTTAAAAGAAAATCTTACATCTTATAAATATTCTAAAATAATGTTATAAAACCAGTTAATAAATGGCTTACACTGAGTTGTAATTTTATTAATTTGAATGCATATATTTTTGGTATTTATATACAATAATATTATAACATATAAAACTGTAATAAATAAAAGTAATCTCATGATGTTTTGACTAATTTTAGCTTTATGTCAATTTACAAGTTGGTAACAAACGTTTCTTAGAATTCGTTATGCTTGATTGAAGCACATAAATCTATTATTATTATTAAAGTTTTATTGAACGTGTGTAAAAAATAACGATTAATTGAAAATTAGCAAATTAAATTAACGCTCAATTTGACATTAAGTTAGCACCACTTATTTGGGAAGTTTGTTTTTCGGCCTTTTTGTTTTTAAAATAAAATCATTTTGAGATTGAACAGACTGTCAAGTGACTTCGCACACGCCATTGTGTGGAAATTAACAGCAGTTTTTGAATGCTGTTATATTAACCCATATAATACATATATATTGTATCTTAATAACAATTCAATAGATTTATGATTTAAGCGTAGAATTGTATTAATTTAAAACTTAGTTACATGTCAAAATAGAAAATAAGTAAACAAAATAAACATTTGTTGATCAAGTTTCGTTTTATATGGTTCCAAGAAATGTGCAACAAAAACCCCCTATAAGTACATATTTATAACTAGAGTTCACACTTTGGTTTTATTTTGTGAAAATATGTAAATGGGTAATAATCTATCATCTATATGCATTTGGCACCGCTTTAGCCAATTTGTATAATTGATGTGCGAATTTGCCGAATGACTGGCAATTTATTTATGTATTTAAAAATGAAAAAATGTTTAATGTTTTTTTTTTACCAGCTAAACTCAAGCGCAAATATAAACTAGAGAAAACCTCATTTGAACACGGGCTCATAGTGCGCAGGGTTGTTTGTTTTTTGGCGCCAGACAACGCTGTAAAAATAGAAAAAATTATACATATTTAAAATTAGCATACAAATAATTGCATAAATTAGTCAATAAATTATTTACGCACAGCAGTAATATAATCGCCAAACCAAACAAATTCGCGCTGATCAGATTAAACAAACCGGGAGCACTGCTTAATGTGAGCGTATAAAATACGACATATAATGTTGTTGAAGCAAATGGTGATAGAGTCTGTAACACGCTGAGCATAGCAAAGATTTTACCTAAAAATAAATTATAGACATTTTTAAAAATTTAAGTAAGCAAAATATCAGTTCAATGCAGCCTATCTAATATTTGCATGCAATTTTCCTGATTATATTGCTTTAAATTGGCGTTCAATAAATTGGATGCTCTTTTCAGTGCCTGGTCACATTATGTGGCTACGCAATATTGCGCGTCTATATTAGATAATCTTTTACTTGGTCACATTATGTGGCGCCACAAATTGTGCAATATTTCATTAAATACATCTTGAATTTTTCTTACCGCGCTCATCAGCTGGCAAGAGATTGGTTATCATGGTGCGACACATGGGATTTACTAGGGATTTAAATACACCCAAGCCAATTGCCAAATAGATTTGCCAGTCAACAAAGGCAAATGCTTTCATTAAACTGTTGGCCGCATGACTCAACAGAGAGATCAGCGCCAACCATAGAATTGCCGATTTGGTGCACTGAAATTACAAGCTATTATTAATTGATTACATTAAATGATGTGTACTTTACCTTGCGCAGTGACCACAGAAATAGCATGCCTCCTGAACCAGCCACAGCTGGCACCAAAATGCTTGCAGACTCATAGCTGGTAAACTCGCGTACTGTCCAGTGGAATTTAGCTCTCATGAACATATAAAATACTGAGTTGCTGCCATCTGAGGGTGCCAAGAGTTAGTTAGGTTTTCGGGGAATCCCTTGAACTCACTTACCAGATACAAATGCCGTCAGCAGCAGCACACACATGAGCAGGATGAGTATGGAACGATCTTTGTATTCGCGACGTCTGCCACAGCTGCGCCACAATTCCATAAGCACAAAACCTTCAGATATTTGACGATTTGGTAAACTTTCTGGCAACAGAGTAGCCATTATAAATAGAGCAAAGAGTATGGAACCAGCAGAGATGACAAAGATAATATACGCATTGGTGGCCTCGTAAACAAATCCAGAAGAATAGCTGCCTATTAGTAGGCCTATATAGATGCAGAGCTCATAGGCAATCATTCTGAGTGGAAAAGCAAATAATTATACTGACTTTAAGATAGCTTATATACTAAAGCTGAAATTCAATCTTTGACAATATCGATAGTATCGATGGTGTTGTGTCATTTACCATCGTGTATATCAACACTATCAAAGTGATAGATGATGATCTGTAGACTTATATCATAAAATGTTCTCATTTAATATTAACTTAGTTTTGGCTTATAAAAATCAACTAGGCATTGTCTATAGTTTAACCGATAGTTTAACTGATAATTTTCTAGAACTTTTATGTACTTACCTGTAGGATCTCATTTTGCCCGTGGAAACATCGCCAATAAAGCAAATGGCAGCCACGGAATATGTAACGCTGCTGCCCAGAAGAGACAGCGGAATTATGCTGATGATATAAAACCAAGGACTAACCATGCCCTGCGACTGCATAGTCACATAGGCAATAAAAGCTGAAATTAGATACTGCAGCGCATAGCCTGCATACTTGATTAAAAACAAAACCACACAGACTTTGAATATCAGATGAAACTTACCTAAATAGGAGGCCAGCAGAAGCGGCTTGCGTCCATAACGATCCGCTAAAGCGCCAACAAACAAGCCACAAAAGGCTGGAATAATGCACTCAACGATCTTGATGGTCAGAAAGACACGCGCTGCATAAGGCTGAACCTCAGCTTCAATTCTTTTGGTTTCATTTGTGGCATTATTTGTGCCGAGGAGCATACAAACCGCATCAGGGTAACCAAAACCAGCGGTGCAGCTTTGATAAATTATTTGAGATGTCAATATGGTTGCTGAAATTTGATATATGTATATATGTAAGCATATTTGAGCTTGTGGGCTCCTTATCTTTAAAAATTTCAAAACTTACATGAGAAATTATATGCGAAGAGCAGTATCAATATCAACGGTTCCAGCAGAAAGGTTCTCGGTTGAGAGCATCCATTGTCAACTGATTCCACTGGGTCGGGGTTTTTTTTTTTATCTATTGCCGAAACTTTGGATGTATTTCCAGAAAGACTTTCCTCACTGCTATTCAGACTGCTACCAGCTTCGGCATCATGCTCTTGTCGCCTTGATTTGGCGACCAAGTTTTCATGGGCATGCGGTTCCTCGTCCATCTCTTGTTTGCGACTGAGACTTGGTTGTTGTGAATACTACTCATTCAGATTGAGTCAAAAGACGCCAAGATAAAGTACCGCCATATATGTATATACGTATATATATTTATTTGTAGTTCCATATGCATGCTTGGGGGGTTTCCAATTCAACTTCAACACACAACAATATCGTTGCTTGATCCAATTTATGACTCAGCTGAAAACTACATGCCTTGAGTCTCAACTGTGAATTTTATATATAAGACGTGCCTTATCTGACCGCAAATTAGTAAATTTAAATATTGTTAATTTTAAGTTTACATTATGTAAAATAGACTTTCTGTTGTAAGAAGTTGTTAAATATATTAAATGGACATGTATTTAATTTCAAATTCATACTATTAAAAACTTATATAACTTAAGCATTAAAAATAATTTAACACACACATTATAAAAAGCTAATACCAAATTCGAATATATGATCTGTTATGATTGTCAATTATCAATTATTTAAATTAAAAATTTGGCGCTATAAAATGTATAGCTGACAAAATACCAAATTCGATAAGCAAAAAAAAAACACAATTGATCCTTAACGCGATAGCTATGAAATCGATTAAATGTTATATTTATATGTTTGAGCATTGCGCGAGTTTAACATGGAGCTTAATAAAGAACTACAAACCCTGCTAATGAAAACCAAATCAGGAAAACAAATTTCCGAATATCATATGAAGTTGCTTAAAAAACAGAACATCAACACACCACATGAATTTGTCACAGCGGAAAATCTACACAAGTTTCTGGCTCTGGGAGCTGACAAAATTGAGCAAATCAAGCGGGAATTGTTATCATTATTAGTAGGAAGTGTTAGTCTTAAGGGTTTATACCAGAGGAATCCTTTCAACTATGAAACAGGCATTGAAGAGTACGTAATGACGTTCAATTCAAAAGTTATGTTAAGTCAAAAACTTAATTACATCTAATTTCAGACTAGACAAATTGCTGGACGACATTGGACAGCCCTTGCGACCAGGACGAATATGGGAGCTTTATGGTGAAACTGGCGTGGGTAAAACCCAACTGCTGCACACCTTGGCCGTTAATTTCGTTTGCCAATACAAAGACAATCAACGAGTGCTGTTTATAGACACTAAGAATGATTTTGACAGCGAGCATATATACGAGATTCTACAGGCTCGACAGCTGGAAAACGAAGCTATTGACAGATGCTTGAGTAGCATTAATATAATAGAAACTCTATCAGCACAGTCTTTAATTACAACACTTGAAGATTTGCTCAAAAGACTTTCTACTACCGATGAACATTATGAATCCGTATCAGGCATTAAACTTGTGCTCATTGATTCCCTGGCTGCCTGTTTTATATTATTTCGCAGCAAATATGAGCGGAATGAGGGTCGTAGCTTGTTAACAAAGCTGACGATGCTTCTCCGAAAATTGGCTGCCCAGCATGGTATTGCTTTTGTAATAGGCAATTTATCGTTCGACAAGGAAAGTGAGTGACTCGTAGGGAAATTAGTTTAATATTAAATATTGTATTTTAATATATGTTTACTCTATATCCTGCATCAGGCGATGGTGACGACGATGACAACGATGATTGGTTGACCCAAACATGCTCAGAAGCGCAGGAAGACTACACCCTGTTAGGCGAATACTGGTGCTCTGTTTGCACGCTTGCACTAGCGCTGGAGTTACCAGAAGAGTCCAACAGCCACGACGGCATGCGGCTGCTGAAGGTGCTGAATAACTGCTATGGCGTCAGTGAGGGTAACTGCTTGCTGCGCATCACAGATGCTGGTGTCATATAGTATTAGCGATGCTGCTGCTGGTAAGATTTCATCACTCTTTTACCAGGCTCAATACCATCGCTTAGCCCAGGTCGTTTGCGTTTGTTGGCAGAGTTGCCTTTGTTTGTACTTGATTGTGGTGTTGTAACTATTGGCACTGCTATCTCCACTTTTGCGTCATTGCCAGTGGACGCATCCATCGAAAGATCGGAATCATGCGCATATTGGCAACTTGTGCCAAAACGACAGCGACCCCTTCTATAATTCCAACAGATTTTGCGCCCATTCTTTAGTTGCAAATGCGAATCGTTGTTAACCATTTTGACATGCTGCTCTAAGGATGCGGTCTTTTGTAGCTCTGCCTCTAGAAATGGATTGCTAAACACATCGCCTGTCCTTTTTGCAGCGGCATTGTCTAGCGCAACACTGGCACTGGGCAATTTTATAGCTCTCTGTATTGGTGGCTCGCTACAATCAAGTGTTATCAGTGTGTATTGTAATTCACTAATTGTTTCTGTACCTACATTTCTGGTTCGTTGGTTTCCTCATTTTCAGACTCATTGCCGCTGCTTTCATCATCCGATTCCGATGAATCGCTATAATCTGCGACCAGAGACATTGTTTACGTTTGGAGCATTAAAAGCCAGTGTGACCGCACAATTAAGGAATTAAAATCTAAAATATTAAACAAAATGTATTAAAAATACTTTTTTGTATATCGATACATTCAGTATTTTTGCATTTCGATATCGATTACAGTAAAAACTGAAAATTTGAAATTTGGGAAAAGAGCTTATCTATCTGTGGACTTAATCCTTTGCCAATTACAAAATTATAATTTACACGCCAAAAAAAATGTATATATATTTAAATACAAAATACCTTAAAATCTCATTAATATTTTTTCTTTTTTGCAAATAGATAACACATTTAGAACATGTTTCATTTTTAATGAATCCGCTTTAATTCATAATACATATGTATGTATAATCACTTTATGCATGCTTTAGTATGGTGTATATGTATGTAGGTATGTGTGTATATTCGCTATTAACTAATTATTTATACAATTAATATAAATATAAAAAATTAAACGTTTCGTAGACTTTGTTACAGTTTATCAATATGTTTGTATGCTGACAGCCACGCCTCCACTTTTGACCGTACAGTGTGTGTGTGTAAAAATATGCAAAACTTTTAATACAATAATGGAAATCAGAACACTCCCATGCAAAAATTTCCGTGGCAAATTGAAGGCGCCGCGTTAGGAAAGCAAAACCATTCACAAATGATGCTTAGCTTTAGCCTGACGGCTGCGGCAAATAAGAAGCCGCTAATCAATGGGCGGGCGTGCCGAAGGATCATCGCGATCAATGGGCGGCGGTGAGGTAAGCACTTCAACGTTTTGCGCTGGTCCGGCGGTGAGGTAGCCCGCCGTTGGATTGATGCCTAAAACAATGGTAAATCGGATTAATAAATAGAACTTTGTAATTATCTTTGTAGAAAATGATTTTACCGGTCAAATAGCCACGTATGTTTGTGTCTGTAATGAAGAGATCATGTCGCTGATCCTTGAACTCTGCCCACACTGGATGCTTGAGCAATATTTGCGTGACACGATCGCCATAATTAAGATTGTGTGTCATGCCCTTGAGCGCAGCAACAATTTGTGCTTTCACTGCGGATGCATTATCGACAAATTCTAAACGACTGTCCAGTAATCCCAACAAAAATGGTATAAGACCCACCTCCAGCGATTGGCTTATTAACGAGTCCTTCAGGGAATAAGGGTTACAATAATATTACCATTGCAATTTTACTTTGTCACTTACATGTTGATGCTTAAAGAGTCGACTTAACGCTTCGCATGCCTTTTCAATGCAATCCCGATTCTGTTCCATGCACTTCTTCAGCGGCGCTACACATTCCGTTTGCGAGATAGCGCTCACACAGAACTGTAAAAGGACATTTATTTCTTTTTATTAGCAACATGTACAATCGACTCTTTAGAAGTTCAAACGCACCTCAGATAACGACAGCTGATGTAATACTGATAGTGTGTTCTTTGGTTGCACCGAGAGCAGATTGAACAGTTTGGGTATGTGGCCCAGTACGGGTATATCATCAGCGAGATTTGGCTGTGAGCGGAGCAACTCCACCAGGGCAGTTGTCGATAAGTCCAGTACGTTTTGTTCCGTAGAACTCTTGCTAATTTGCTCGACAACAAAGTCCAAGAGATCAGACAAGAACTGTTTGGGTTTGCGCAAAGTCCAGGCTGGATTGCTGACAAACAGGCGTAGATAAACGCCGGCGACAACAACCTCATTGGACACAATATCCTTAAGCACTTTGGGATCTTTCCATAAGTGTTTAGAATTTATCTTTTGGTGCTGATAGAAACTATTACAGGACTCGGCAACCGCATCGCACACATTCGAGCGTGTTGTATCGTTCCAGATTAGCTCAGGATGCTCGTGTATGGACTCAAACAACTGCACAGAAGTTGCTGGTGACTCAATCATGGCATCGATGAAGAGCGCAGGCAGAAACTTGGATATGGTAATGCGCACCTTTGGGCCACTCAATCGATCTGCTGTCATTTTGGCCAGTATTTCAGCACACATTTCGCGTATTTGAGGATTACGTGAATTGCAAAACATGTCCAGCAAATAGATGACAGCACCCTTGGCTTGCGCCTCTTTGATCATCTCTTGGACGTTCATTAGACCAGATAGCGTTTCTAGTACCTTGACTTGGCTGGCACGCAGATCGGGATCCTTCAATGCCACCAAATAGTTGCCGAGTATTTCACAGGCAGCTACCTCAGACACGCATTCCTTGTTGCGCGACACTAAAGCAACCACCTCCAGAGCCACAGCCTTAACGCTTGAGTTCTAAAACAAATAACATTTTATGATAAAAAAAGGCGACACATTAATTAAACTTCTACTTACATCAGCGAATATATTGTTGGCTAAAAAGCCAAATATCATATCGAAATTGCCAATACATTGTATTTCCACCTCAGCATTTGTCTTGATCACCGCAATCAGAGCACGCAGCACCATTGTAATGTGCAGTTCCAATTGGCTATCACTGGCAAAGTCATATTTGGTCTGCTGCAACGCGAGCTGTTGTTCCGCCTGGGCATCCGTTTCCAACTTCTTTCGACTCTTCGAGCGATTGTACTCATTCAGCACTTTATCAAAAGTATTGCCAGTTTTACCATCCAATTGTTGCTGTTGCTGGAGCTGGGGATGATTGGGCGCCAGCGTAGGCGTTAGTATGCCATCGCTGCCCATTTTTGGCGCTGCTGTAGGTGGAGCAGGTGGCTGTTTGGATTGCTTTTGGTTCAAAAACTGATAGGCATGCTTTAAGTACTCCAACAGATCCATTATAAACTGTTTGGGCTGGGCAATCGGATGCGTGGGCATGTCATTATATATGCGTATGAATATACCGCCAATTTGCAGCTCATCTCTAAAAGGCAAATGCAATTAATGTCTGGCAATTGGACATATAATAAAAGCTACTTACTTGTGTGCATCGAACTCAAAGCCGGCTACCAGCTCATAGACTTGTGTAATATCCTCATGCGTCTCCTTGGCAGATGCCGTGCGCTGTTGCTCGAGAAAATCCTTGAGCTGTGCACGTGTGCCATTATCCCAAATAAGATACGGATTGCGTGTATTAGCTGTGAGTAATTTTAGCACCTCGCTATCCCGTGCACTGGCCAGTTGGTTGGCAATGTAGCGTGTCAGCAGGCGATCCAGCACCTGCTTGATAAGCGAATTCTTCGGCTCGCCCGTAACAATGTACTTTTGTTGTATGGAGCTCTTTCGCAGCTGCTGCTCTTGTTGTTGTTGCTGCTGTGTGTCGCTATCTGTAGGCGTCGAGCTGGACGTGTCGCTGCTTACGCTGGAATCCTGCTTGGTAAGCACCGGTGGCTCCTTTTCCTTGCCTGTTGTAATTGCCAACTGTTTGCTTTGCAGCGGATTGTGCGCATTTTGCGTATACGCCGAGTTGGACCCCGGCGGTTTCGGCTTGATTGCAGGCGCTGGCTTGGCTACTGTTGCCGGCGAGTTAGATTCACTGCCGGTAATGGGCTTTTGGCGTAGATCCATGCTGTAGCCGGCTAGGGCAATGCACCCGAGCACGGCCATTTTGGCCAGATTGTTAGCCAGCTGCTGTTGATTGGACTTGTCGCTTACTTCCACGCCACTCTCGTCCAGCGTGTAATCATACTCAAAGATAAACAAAAGCAGCGACCACAGCACACCATTGCGCGACAGATTGCACTGCAGGTCATAGTTATTGGCCGCCAAGCTGGTAACCAGGCTAACTGACAGTGTATGCTTAAAATATACAACGCGGCAGACATCCGATAGCAGCTGAGGCAATTGAATGATCTTCTGCTTACACTTCTCAAAGTTGCAGGCAACCTCAAAACAGCGTGTCACATTCGAGATGACCTGATAGTGCAGCGAGTCTGGCTTCGAGTCGACGCCAAGTATAGAGACGCAGCGTGTATAGGCCTCTAGCAGTGCTTCAATTCCCTCTTCACGGCGCAGCTCCTCAGCATTCAGCGCCGAGCAGTGTACCGTGTGATAGCACAGCTCCGAAGCGGCGGTCAGCAGTTGGGCCTCCTTAGAGAACAATTCGTCGTCACGGGTTTCCAGGCGTATGGTTTTGATAAGTTGTGGATAACCAGCGTATTTATAAGGACGCAGCACTGCAAGCGGAATAAATTAATAGAAAACTCAAACAGAAAATGTTTTGTCAAGCAACTTACCATCGGGATAGCGTTCAAAAAGAATGCTCTGCGTACGCAATATCAAGACAATGTTGTTGGGATCCGGACCGCCAGAACTCCAAACAGATCGAGAGCACAAAAACTCATAGGCTTGATTGACCTTTTCAAAGATTTCACGACCATCGGGATTCTTATCCGGATGATAGAGTTGTGCCAGCTTGTAATAACTCTTGCGTATTACAGATTCATCGGGCTTGGGTGTTTTCGTTAGATCAATGCCCAAATCCTGGTAGGCCTGCTGTATGGTCATCTGTGGAGGCTTCTTTTCGACCTCTTTGCGCCAGGCGTCCAGCGTGTGTTTAAGCAACTGCACAGGATCAGAAATTGGCCAATTTGGGAACTTTTGAGTGTCGCACAAGTGCCGGAGATAGTAAATGTGGCAGAACAGCTCATTCTCCAGCTGCGGATAACTGATGACAGGTATGGCCAGGTACGGATATCTGGCCATCGTGTGGCCACGTAGGCGTGGTGTAAAGTCGGCAATATGTGCAGCTATTTTTTCAATTAGCAAACGACGCATTTCTGAGCTCCAAATCACTTCGGGCGTATCGAATTCACCTAAAAAGATTTCGGCAAACTTTTCGGCACTATAATTCTCTAAGAAACACACCATGGCCTCGGGCAGCAGTTGGCCGAGAATACTGCGGTGCATAATACCCGATTGCGAGGTCTGAAAAAGAAATCGTAAATTGAATTGAATACAAATTTTTTTCAGTATTATATAGCTTACCTCTTCGCTGCGAAAACCCTGCTTCATGTGCGTCATTTTAAGGAAACGTGTGATGGGCAATATATTGCTGCCGGTGTACATAAGCATAAAGTAGAAGACACCCGTCATATAGACCTTGGGCATCTCTGGATTGTCCTCCATTATCTGGCAGAGTAAAGTGGCCACGCGCTCTAGCAGACCCGGATCATGAGTCAGACACACCTGCACCACATGTGGCAGGCAAATAAATTCCGAAAGCTTACGCGACAGTTTAGGTCCGGGTATAAGGACAGCCACGCCATTTTGTGTGCGACTTGGAAAGAAGCTGGTGCACTTGATAAGTATATCAAGAATTTTAGACGCCAGCTCTGTTTCATCATACAGCGGAGTTCCTTTGGCTATGAGACACCATTTCAGCTGTGGTATCTGCTGCAGCGAACGCCAACCATCCATGCCAATGGCCCAGCAGCGCGTCTTAGGCGTTATGTGTCCTTTTTGCCAAAGTTCTTTCAGTTCGGAGTAGGTAATTGGTCCCTGGCGCTCCGCTTTTTGGCCATCCTTTTCAATATTGTAATACCAATCCTTCTCCTCGTATGCTGCCATATTGGGACCCGCTTCGATGACATTCGTTTTGGTGTTCAACTGTGCGCGACCTTTATGCAAATGCGCCAATGTGATCAGATCAACCAGACACTGCACATGATCAATAAGAGCACGGCTGTTGGATTTTTCCAGCACTAGACAGGATATAAGATTGATTAAAGCATCGCGCATCGACGGTGAAAGGCACTAAATAAAATCAGATACTGTTTTTATAATTGTTCAATAAAGAGTTTGCTCTTCTCGACATACACGATCGCTTAGCTGCAAAATGTAGGACATGTCGCTGAACTTGCCAATCTCCTTGTGATAGCGTCTATACACCTTGGCCAGAGCTTGCAACGAGAAGACCGTCATTTGATCATCATTGACGCGCTGGCGGCATAAAACACGACGATATAAAGCATTAAATAGCTCAATACTGTTCGAAAAAAAGTTAATTATTAGAAAAATTTATATAATCCATGTTAAAACTAAAGATGCTTACGGATCCTTGACCAAATTCTGCGGCCAGTCATCCTTCTCCAATATTAGGCGTATGTAATAATCACCAATTTTGATTTCATCAGCCAAGCACTGATAGCCCACCTCAAATTCCTGATAGTTCCAGGCCACAATCATTTGGCCAGCCAGGTCTCGATCATTCAGAAATTGACGGAGCTCATTCTCTAGGCACATGCGCAGCTCCTCTCGCGTCTAACAAAAAAAAAGGATCACTGATTTTTTGCGTTAAGGATAATATATTATAATCTCTACTCACCTTGTGATTCCAAATCAAGTTAGGCAAACTGTGATCTTTGGCAAAGTTATAAAAGAAATAGGGCAAGTTGATAATGGCATCGGTGGTTTTCTTCTTTTGGCGTCTATTGCGTAATACAACCGGACGATTTTTGAGGGCTTGGGCAGCGCCATCCTGTTGTTCGATGAGGTTCATGCCCCAGTGCTTAATGCCCTGCAAATGCTTCTCTATCACACTCTTGCGAGTTTTTTTGGAATGTTGAATTGCAAATTTGAGATTGTCTCGAAAGTTTAATTTATCCTCCTCCACATCAGTTTCGGGCACGCTATCCTCCGTTTCCAAAAAGGTAAGCAAACCAGCGGGCTGTAAATTATTTTATCGAGTTAAAGCACAAACTATTTAAACAAATTTTGATAATTGATCTTACAAATATGCGCTTAAAGAGCTCCATGGCTTCATCGCTATCCGTCAACCATAGTCCAATCAAATGACGCGAAAGCTGGCGATGCGTTATCAATGTGGGATCATTGGATGGCGTGTAGAGTGCCACCAATAAATGACGACACAGTGCCGCCTCGTCCAAAGCTAACGCCTGCATTTGCTGGGCAACATGCAGCTCACCTTCCTCGATAATGGCCCGCAACACCAAGCCAGCGCCTTTGACAATCGCCAGCGATGGATGCTGAAACAATTTATACAGAAAGCGTCCACGATCGGCAACCAATTCAAGCAGTATATCAAACTGTTTGCCATCGGTAGTTTCACTGTAAGGCACACACAAAGCAAAGGTCATAAAGTCCAGCATGGCGGACAAGACCAGAGCACCGCTTCCATGGCTCTGTAATCGAAATAATAATTAGAGTCAATACAATATAATATTAATATTGTTAGCTTATCCTACCACATGCGTTGTCCACATATTGAGCAGCGTTTCCAGAAATGATTTCGACGATAATATGGAAGATTTATTCAGCTGCTCTTGCTTGAGGTCATGATCGGTGTTCACAGAATGCATTAGTGAGTTAATCATATCAATAGCCGAATAGGTGACTGCGAGATCTTTGCGTCGCAGTGCTGCTACAACTTTGGTGCCAATAATCTCGCGGAAACTAAATAAAGTTATTGTATTAAAAAATATACAATGAATTGATGCAAGTGTTAAGTTAGTTACCCAGGAAGATTGGTAAAGGCCGCATAGCCCACTTTACTAGCCAACAGACGAGTCAGCGCATGGAAAATGGCCTCCAGTTCCGTGTTGGTCAGCTGCGCTGTTGGATTGTCAAGCTCCTTTTGCGCCAATGCTTGCAGGGCGCTTAGTATGAGCTTCTCCTTGTTCTCCGCAAACAAACTCTACAAGCATATAGCCAAATATAATACTACAACAACAAAATGCATCTATTTAAGTGCAAACCTCTTGCGTGACACTGTAATTCAGTCCACTGTGCGGCACATTGGCATTGAAACGCTCAAGTATTTCATGGCGTTTGGCTGGATTTTGGAAATTGTTAATGACCAGGCGCATCAGATTGGCCTCCGTTTCCTCATCCACGCAGCTGTTAAGAGGCACAAAGCGCTTGCCACGTGGCGTATTGCCAATGCGTATGTGCACATCCTGATTGCCGCTAGAGCGCACAGCATCCAGCACAGTAGCCAGCAACGAGTCACGATCGTTGGTGCTATAACTGCGCACAATGCCGTTCTTATATTCAATGCAAAAACGTTGCAGATTGTCTTTATCGCGCACCAGTGCAAATACATCTTCCAGCGGCCGTAGCGTACACACGCTATACGTTTGTGGATCGCGCTCTAGCAGTGTGACCTCTGTGAGGCAGAGTATGCGCTTCACTGGATCCGGATGACGCGGCGTTATCTTTTGCACTGTGAACTCTGTCATCGATGTTTGGAACTGATCACCGCTGCAAAGTAAATAATTCTTGGTAATTCAATGATAGATAAGCTGATTGCAAGCATATACCTATATTTGCCAAAGCGTTGTCGTTCGAATTGCTCACGCGTTATTTGACTTTTGAGTATTTTGGTTTCAATGCCTAAAAACTGCGAGGATCGTTGTGCGATGTTCTGTACAATTTCATGATGGTTGAGCGCCTTGAACATATGGAGTCGACTGAAGCCGCCGTAGGCCATCACAATGCCATTTTCATAGTCCGAGATGCCTGCTTAAAACGTGCGCGTAAACGAAAAACCATAAAGATGAGTGCAAAAACATAAAACAGAAACAAAGCAAACACGTATTAAAATACGGAAACAACATTGAAACAATGACAAGGAACAAAGAGAGAAGATATTGGCACATTAGCTTGGACGATGTTTAAGGCATCGCTAGGTTAGAAACTTTGAATGCCTTTAGCATTTTCAAGCCTTGCTATAGGTACCTATTATGCCTTCAATATCCTTGTACATATAACTAGTCAGCACATCGTTTGTGGTAGGATCCAACTGGTCCAAGGAGCATGGAGTAACCTCCAGCACGATGGGCAAACTGATGCCAGACCAATGGTATTTGTAGGCATTAAATCGCTGTGAACACACAAAAATAAACTTTGTTAATGAAATTATAAAGAAAATAAACATGTCTTGCATACCAGAGCATTTTTAGGCTTGTCAGCAAATTCCCTGTAATATTTTAAAATGGAACTGAGTATATCATTGCGATATTCCGAGGAAAGTTTGATCGAATCCAATTTCTTGTCTTTCTTTATAGTGAGCACAAATTCATTGGGTATCTGAAAGCATTGAAATTAATTGAGTAATATTATCATTATATGTATGCTTGTTTACATACATTTGTAGTTTTTGAGGGTGCGGCAGCCACAATATCCGAGTAAGACCAGCGATTGGTAAGGTCAAACTTTTCCGGATTGTATGTGGAGATGCCGGCGGTGCCAATGGAAAGAATACGCTTGTATTTTCCCTTCCATGATGAATGTTTAGTGACCACAAAACACTCCAGATCCACATTCTCCTTTGGTGGCAACATCTTCGAGCTGGAATATATCCTGTTTGCAAATAATATGCACCAACTTTACGCCACTAATTAACAAACTGCAAGCGAGAAGAATATGAAATTTAATTAGATAAATATGTGGGGTTAGTTTTTGTTTTCGTTTTCGATTATACTAATCAAAATCGAGGTATGATTTGAGATTTTAGATTAATAAGAATCGCCTGATCAACCAAGGGCTATATTATATTTTTAGTTGCCTATCTTGTAACAAAATTTATTGAAATGTGTTGAATTAGTTTTAATTTGAATTGATGGCCGTAGATGCTAGCACTCCCTTCATTTTTTTAGTTATTATATTATTTTTTTGTATAATAATTAATCATGTAAATAAATAAATTTTAATCTGTGCAACTTTTAATCAACGTTAATTTATAGTTTAATGCATAGTTTAATAATAAATTAATGGCGGCAGAAAATCAGGGGGAAAACACTGTGACCTTAAAGTGAATATTGTGGTAAACTGGGATTATTTTTGTTATATTTCAGTCTGATTATTTATTGAGCAGACTTCAAAGTATTTTGTGCAAAAAATTTTGTTGATAAACAATTTTATGCCCAGTTTTAGCTTAAAAACTGCATAGAGCAGCGATTAAAATGAATTCTTATCTGAATGGAAATAAAACGAAGATAGCTTTAAATTAATAAAACAAATAAATAACGAATCCAACATTAATCTAAAACGGAGATTTTCCATTGGAATTGTAATTGTTTTTCTTTTGAAGCTGAACTTGAGAGTAGGGGCACAGGTATATATCTTATTTTGTGGTTTTAAAAGGCGGCACACTTTACCCAAATGATTCATTTTGTTGGATCGTCCAAAAAATTTGTAAAGTTCTGCTGATTAATAAAATTGAAATGGGCCTGGTCACTTATCAGCTGAAGAGCTAGCGACGCGGCGGCCGCGGCCCACACACAAATAACAAAGACCGAAAAGGGGAGTAAACGTGACGACGACAACGACAGCCACAACGACGGGGCTACGACGACGATGAATCCAATCAGAAGCGGCGGCTTTACTAATTAGCTTAAGTGTGTGTTGTTGCAGAGCCTTGTTTATGTTGCTTACCTTAAACATTTAACACATTTCACCTACTTGCTGATTAGTTTTTCAATTATTGTTTATTGGTATTATTACTATTAGACTTTTTAGATATTTGCAAATTTTGCATTTTTTACAACAGCAGCGCAGGCAATGTGGCCGTTTCTTCCTAATG
>JAWNNH010000798.1:0-23432 GCA_035043045.1 Hirtodrosophila alboralis | reverse complement strand
ACCGCTCTGTTTTACTACTGCTATATTTGGTTTTCTTAACTGTTAATATACATATGATTCTGCAGGTAATTTGTCATGTATATTATGCAGGATACCCATCAAATCGAACGTTTGGAAAGTACATTTAAACTCAAAACAACACAAGCAATTTGTGGAACTCGCTAAACGACAGAAAATAGAAACTGAAAGTACCCCCAAAATCTCAAATACAACGAAATCAGAGAAAATACCAGAGAAAGTGCCTGTAGCATCAGAACACATTGCACCGATTGATTCTATTAAACTGCCAAATATTAATTCCGAACCTCCTCAACCTCAAGTAAATACACTTCAGGTATTGCCCGAGAAGTTCTTTGATAATGAAAAGTCTGTCAATACCATCGGAAGCGATCGCGACCCAGATGCAGAATGGATAAAATTTCAAAAAGAAATAAGAGAAGCGGCGACAATTTCCAATATTATAGTTGCTGAGGAGCAGGATAGCTTAAATATTAAAAGACATTTAAAAGAAATAGACGAACAAATTGAAAACTGGAAAAGATTTATAAAAATAAATGATAAAAAGAATGTTCTCGTAAAAAAGCAACGAAAAGAGAAAAAAGCTATGGATGAGGACTTTGATTCTAGCTCTAGTGAAGAATGCAGTATAGACGACTTAACCGATTGGAGAACTAAAAGCGTTCACAAATAGCTAGAGCTATAAAGTAATAATCCAACTTTTTTATATATATGTAAATATATGCTTAATAAAGTAAAGCAAAAATTTTTAAAGAACTTAACTGTATTTTTATTGGTTTAAGATAATGGGATAGAGAAAAAATCATTTGTGGCACTGTTATTAAAGTAAATTATTAGACAGTGAGGTATGTGACTAGAGAGATTTTTATATTCCCACCGTTTTATTTACCAAGTCTGCTCGGTCGTCGGAATACTATCTATGGAGTTTTTTTTTAACAAGTTATTTGAAATCGGGATCAAAAACACCATCTCCAACGACAATTCCATAACAAATAGAATGTTCTTCGAGTATATCCGCCATATGCAGACATATTCAAATCAAGCGGTGCAAATCAAAACTTTAAACATCACAGACTTCAACGGCCCTGCTTACATTACTTTTAAATGCGTGATCTGATCTCAACTATATAGGAACTTACTTACCACATTAGGATAGGGCTTAATAAAGAAGGTACATGTTTATGTACTTTATATCGATGGAAATTCCTCCTTCTGCGTTTTAACTTTTTTTTGTACTTTTTATATAAGAATTTATATAACACATAAATATAAGGAGTGTGCCAAAAAGAAACTGAACACTTTTACACTGGATTTTACTCGAATATCTAAAAATCTGATCATAACAAGACGCACCGTTAGAAAGCTTGATCCTTTGTGTTTTTTTCCTCACTTTTTTTATTCTATACAGCGTTTTTCCAATGGCGGGTTTCGAAGAACATGTGCACAAACGTGTTCTGTGCTATTGCTATCCTTAAATTGGAGTTTCGCAAAAAAAAATCTAATAACTAAATAATGGTATCAACATAAATAGTGAGAAACAAATTTTTTTAAATTTGCGAAGACTTCTTTTAAACGAAACAAACAAAAAGTTTGAAATAAAGTTAGCATGGAAATGATGCAATGTCGGTCCGCTAAATCAAAAAAAAAAAAATTGCAAGTAGATTTTTGGTCTTGGCGTGTAAGGCAAAAGTATAAAGTACGACTATATGGGCTGTTAGGTATGGGAAAAAATAGCGAAAATTATAATGACAAATATTTCAAAAACAAACTCTAGAACTGCGGAGCCTCATAAACTTCTAATATTCCAACTTCATTTTTATTTTGCTTTCTTAAAAAAGAAGACTCAGCAGCGGCCATGGCTTCGGTCGCTTATAATTATGTACATCTTAATTTACTTTAATATATTATAATATTTGTGTTATTTGTTGTTGACTTACTGTTAACTTAATTTTGATGAAAACAGCGGGTTTTAACAAACACAATTTCAAAATTAAACATACAAAATATTTATTATTTTGTTTAATGAAGTTTATCCCCTGCAAACAAACGATCAGCAAACTCATTCATTATAGTAGAAACACTATTCAAGACCTATCGCGTTTGCCTGTTATCGGTGACATATCGTGTTTGTGTGGAGAGTGGTTTGTGTGTTAGAGTAAGTGGATTAAAAAAAGTTTGGAGAAGATTTAAAAATTTAAAGTATGCAGAAATACTATACTCGAGTTAGACTACAACGTTTATACGGTAATTTTCGAAAATTGTTCATTTTTGTCAATTCTGCCGCACAGTGTAATTTATTTTTTAACTTTCATAAACACACAAATGTAAAATAATTTTATACAAATGTACCCTGCTTTAAATATTAATGTGATTGTTTTCGAAGCAAACGAGTGTGAGTAATGTGTTTAAATTATAAATAATGTATTAAATTATAAAATTAATGTTACAGCAAGTAGCGCAACTGTTGACGCGTTTTGTCATCATGTCGCCAACTTATAGATATACAACGAAAGTTGCACTAAGTATAAAATTTTTTAGTATTGCTGGTACCAATTTATGCGGTGTTATTGTTTATAGATAGGTGCCACATTGAAGAGCAACCAATGACTAAATATGAATTTAATTATTATCAAATATAGAATGACCTGTTTAATTTCATTTTGGCTTCAAACTATGTATTAGTAAAATGGATAAAGTTGTACATATACATTTAATATAAATATATATAGAATCCGAATGTGAATACGTGTATAGTGGAAAAATATATATATTTACTGTTTGTTTATTTTCTAAATACATTTATAGATACAATGGATTGGAACACAAATATTTGACCAATATATTTTATTAATTGCTTTAAGTTATTATATAATGTATTATTAATTAAACAATACTGGGAAAATACCTACTCCGAAACTTCCGAAAGCTTATGACGAATGTCCGCTACAATCAATTCTGCATTACTTATATAAATATATGAAACATTTTGGTTATAAATTACTTTATTATTAATTGACAGTGGTTCAAATTGCCGACATACTATTGTTTGTGATAATGGAATACCTCTACTGTTATTTATTTGTCATGGCATGCACATGTAGTACAAATCGTAAAGTGTACTATCGGTCATGGTCGATAACATTATTACGTGTAATGGTCACACAGTAATCGCCGGTATATTTTTAGGCTACGTGTCTTAGTAGTTTTCTAGAGATATAGGTGTTGAATTTAAATTCAATACAAAGGCGGAGCCCAAATTCAAAATGAATCGGAGCTCAAAAATTCTAAATAGTAAGGTTGCTGGCTACAGCAGCCTTATAACATTTGCCGTTTTACTGATTGCATGGATAGCTGGATTTTCATCACGTTTGTTTGCGGTCATACGATTCGAGTCGATAATACATGAATTTGATCCATGGTTCAATTATCGAGCGACTGCCTACATGGTGGAACATGGCTGGTATAAATTCTTAAATTGGTTCGATGAACGTGCCTGGTATCCACTTGGCCGCATAGTGGGTGGAACTGTGTATCCTGGACTGATGATAACTTCCGGCAGCATTCATTACCTACTGCACATTTTGAACATTCCAGTGCATATACGTGATATATGTGTATTTTTGGCACCGATTTTCAGCGGACTCACATCTATTTCAACGTATCTGTTGACTAAGGAACTTTGGTCACCCGGCGCTGGCTTATTCGCAGCTAGTTTCATAGCAATTGTGCCTGGATATATTAGCCGTTCCGTTGCCGGCTCCTACGATAATGAAGGCATCGCCATATTTGCACTACAGTTTACATACTTCCTCTGGGTGCGATCGGTTAAGACCGGTTCCGTATTCTGGTCTGCTGGTGCAGCACTCTCCTACTTCTATATGGTTTCTGCCTGGGGCGGATATGTTTTCATAATCAATTTGATTCCTTTGCATGTGTTTGTGCTGCTCATAATGGGACGCTACTCGCCGCGACTGCTGACAAGCTACAGCACCTTTTACATACTTGGACTACTGTTCTCAATGCAAATACCATTCGTTGGATTCCAGCCAATACGCACAAGTGAACATATGGCGGCCCTTGGCGTTTTCGTCCTCCTTATGGCTGTCGCTGCCTTACGGCACTTGCAATCTGTATTGTCGCGTCATGAGTTTAGAAAACTGTTCATTGTTGGTGGCCTGCTTGCAGCCGTACTGGTCTTTGTTGCTGTCGTTGTGCTGACTGTGCTTGGCGTGGTAGCGCCATGGAGTGGACGATTTTATTCGCTTTGGGATACTGGCTATGCAAAGATTCATATACCGATTATTGCATCCGTATCGGAACATCAGCCAACAACCTGGTTCTCATTCTTTTTCGACTTACACATTCTGGTGTGCGCGTTTCCGGTTGGACTCTGGTATTGCATCAAGCAGGTTAATGATGAACGCGTTTTTGTCGTCCTCTACGCTATAAGTGCCGTCTACTTCGCTGGTGTGATGGTTCGCTTGATGTTGACACTCACGCCAGTTGTATGCATGCTCGCTGGCGTTGCATTCTCTGGACTTTTGGACGTTTTTCTACAAGAGGATGCTTCGAAGCGGATGGCAAATACAATAAGCTCTGTACCAGAAACTGAAGAACAGGAGGAATCATTGGAGAAGAAAAGTCTGTACGATAAGGTAAATTATCAATGCATACATATGTTGTAAAAATCCAACAATAACGATGTTTCTTCTGAATGGTTTATCTTATTTTAACTTCTTATTCATAATATAGGCTGGTAAATTAAAGCACAGAACCAAACACGATGCGACGCATGAAGGTGGAATAAGTTCAAATTTAAAGAGTATTGTGATTTTGGCTATTTTGATGATATTAATGATGTTTGCTGTACATTGTACATGGGTCACTAGTAATGCGTATTCTAGTCCCTCAATTGTGCTTGCTTTCCACAATAGCCAGGATGGGTAAGTAATACTTTATTTTATTTTTTTTTATTTAATGAAATTTCTGAATTCCAATTTTATACTAAGTCAACAAATACTATAAAATATTTCCAATTTTCCAAATGTATTTCAATTTATATATAAAAATTATTTAATGACTTATATAACTATGATACTTATCTTAATCATATGGTGCTTATAACGATAATTCTGTTCGCTATTTCAGATCCCGAAATATATTAGATGATTTTAGAGAGGCTTATTACTGGCTTTCTCAAAATACCGCTGATGACGCTCGTATTATGTCGTGGTGGGACTACGGATACCAAATAGCCGGAATGGCCAATAGAACAACTTTAGTTGATAATAATACTTGGAATAATAGTCATATTGCCCTAGTTGGAAAAGCAATGTCATCTACTGAAGAGAAATCTTATGAAATTATGACATCTCTGGATGTGGATTACGTTCTTGTTATATTTGGTGGTGTGATTGGCTATTCTGGTGATGATATAAACAAGTTCCTCTGGATGGTTAGAATTGCTGAGGGAGAACACCCAAAAGATATTAAAGAAAGCGATTTCTTTACTGATCGTGGTGAATTTAGGGTAGACGCCGAAGGTGCTCCTGCACTACTTAACTGTCTTATGTACAAGTTGAGCTACTACCGCTTTGGAGAACTCAAACTGGATTACAGGTAATACATTATTTTTATTTTTTTAAAATTTTCCAATTTTAAATAACCAGTTAAAATCGGTGCATTTAATCTTAGAAATCGTATCTCACATTTTACAAGCATATTGAATAAGTTACAATTTATAAGCATACTTTTCAAGAAATGTCAATTTTATTAAAGATCAAATGACAAAGTATTAGATATTTAAAAGTTGTCAACTAGTTGAGTATTTATTACAAAACTGAAAGACTAAAATGTTGATTTATTTTTTTCAGGGGTCCTTCTGGATATGATCGCACCCGTAATGCTGTAATAGGCAATAAAGATTTCGACTTGACATATTTGGAGGAGTCCTATACCACAGAACATTGGCTGGTTCGGATATACAGAGTTAAAAAACCACATGAGTTCAATCGACCATCCCTAAAAGCGAAAAATAGACTTATTCCACCCACAAACTTTATTTCTAGGAAGGTAAATATATACACATATATTGTCACAATATATCATATTTTACAAACATTAATATTTCAGAATTTAAAACGGCGCAAAGGATTCATTCGTAATCGACCAACTGTTATTAAAGGAAAACGCACTTTGAAATAAATGACAATTATTTATAAACATATTACTGCAATAAAAACTAAACAAAATATACATACGTATTTTGCTTTTAAAATACGAAATAAAACTAGGATATGTATGTATGATTAAGTCATGTCATCACAGGCCAAATCAATTTGTGGGCATATTGTCATATAAAAAATTAATGAGAAACTAGAATATATTTTATTGATGTATAAGAATTAACGTGTATTTTAGTAGACACTAAAACAATTTCTATAAAAGTAA
Organism: Hirtodrosophila alboralis; assembly: GCA_035043045.1. Lineage (NCBI taxonomy): Eukaryota > Metazoa > Arthropoda > Insecta > Diptera > Drosophilidae > Hirtodrosophila > Hirtodrosophila alboralis. Next base: position 16,964 of record JAWNNH010000798.1, on the reverse strand, counting down.
ATGATTTTCTTTATGTAATCATATTTTTTAATAAAAGAAAGTCTTGTTTTTCGCTTTACCCTTTGCGAAAATATCAAATGCTCACAGTTGTTTATCAATAAATATAAGTGCTTATAAATATATATTTATCTATGGTAGATTCATGTAGGTTTATTTTAATCTATATATTGAATGCTTGTGTTTTCATTTTCATGGCTTTAACTTATTTTGTCGTGTTGAATGGAGCTATATCCAACACGATTTAAATTGCATTCAATCCTGTATAAATTGAGCTAAAAATGGGTATGTATAATAAAATCTTTAAATTTAATGTAAAAGCTAGCAGCTCCTACGAATCTTTTTACATGAGTTATATGCTTTAACCAACGGTTAAGAGGATGTAATCGTGTCAGTCTTAATAAATCTATCAATCGCGAGATACCACAAGAACCATACAGAACAAAAGATGAAACTTATGATATTGACAATCTAATTTAGAAAAAAGGCTAAACGTTATTTCAATTATTTTTCATAAGTGTTTAACGCTTCTCGATAATGAACTTAAACAAGTGACACGCACTATATAAAAAGCTATTATGCTGAAGAATTTAATTGGGTACTAATATGTATGTATATAAATATTTATATATTTACATTAGATAAGTTTATATTAACATGCATACATATGCATCTATGTATGTATAATATATGTACATGTGTATTTACTAACATTTAAACTACACTTGACTTTGCCTGACGTTGTGCTACAAAGCAATTCATTATCAGTTCAAACCCGAAAGTCAACTTTTCGACATGGCGTTGAAATTTTCTGCTAATTTAAATTTTCTTTTTACTGAAACCGCAGTATCTATTGCAGAAAGAATTAAATTGGCGCATCAGCACGGATTCCGAGCAGTAGAAATACCATATCCAGAAGGAGAAACTCAGGAAGCTATAAAGGCGATCAAGGATACGGGGATAGTTGTCAGTCTAATAAACATCGCAACTGGTAAGCCACAAAGTGCACCTGTTATTTACATTGATTCGTGCAGGTGTAATTACGCAGGTAATACCACACAAATTGTATTTTCACATGAATGTATTACATTTGTCTAGCAAACATACACACATTCAACATACATACATGTATATGTTTGTATGTACATATGAATGTATTTAAATAAACATATGTTAATGGGTACATTAGAGATGAACAATATTATGTGCGTACCTATAATTCGTTACAGTGATTATAAAGTTTCGATTTAATTTCGAGATGCAATTTGAAAAGTAATAGTATGTACCTGTCACAAATCGATAAGAAAATATATCGAGAATTCGTTTGTACACTCAATTTCAAATACAACACGTTTTGTCATCGACTTCACCAAACGCGATAACTCTTGTCGAATTACCTTGTAGAGTGCATGCTATTGCAATATACTAATCGCTAGTTTGCAAACAGCAAATCAGGTGTGAATAAAATAGAAAAAATTCTACCTTTTGTTTCGTTTCGGTTAATTTTGCTTTGGTTGCCTTGATAAATTAATTTAGTTTTAGATGACCATTAACATAGATTTACATATATGGGTCAGCTGTATAGGGCCTTCCTATGACCCTTACATATTTCAGGAGAGTAAACTAAAAGTGAAACTTAAAGAAACGTCATTCTTCAGATATAACGCTAGATATGTTTGTTTCTGTGGGATTCAAGTTCCCATAATTGTTTTTGAGAGATTCGGTATTATAATTAAAACAGCAACGTACAATGTCAAATTCTCCCAAAAACGAGTCGGAAGAATCCGCCAGGCAGACTTGCGTGAGAACTTCTGCCATTAGTCTACAATCTTTTCTAGAAAGTGAGTGCGGTAGGAAGTGAGGTAGCATTTTAGTCCGCGTCTTTAACCATATTTTTGAGATTCTACAACTAATTGTGTTATTCTACTTTAGATCAGCTTCTGCCCAAGTGATTTCCTTCTCTCTATGTATGTTTCGAGGTGTCATGTAGTACAACCAAACTGTGCCCAAAGCCTTCTAGCATCGTTTTTCCAGTTGTGCAGATAGCTGTCTTCTGTGCAACTAGGCGTGGATGTCCAGGGGGTTAACACTCTACTTCAAGTGCCTTAGTAGGAGTGGTCCTCAACGTCACTGTTTTGTAGACAAGTGCCTGCTGATGAGCCTGTTGCATCAACTTTAGGTATGTGGATTTCTCCGTGGTTTGCCACCATACCAGGATTCCATAGAGGTGAATAGACTGTAGTACTGAAATGTAGATCCAATGCATCAGTCGTGGTGAAGGGCCCCCAGCATTTTTTCCGATGCATAGAGCGCGACCATTGCATTACTTAACCAGTTATTCAACATTGAGGCTTCGTGTCAGTTGTACTGTCAAGAGCTACTCTAGATATTTTGTGTTTTACTTTAGAACCACCTTATATTGGGTTTTTGCTCTCATGCCTTTCGTTCCCTTGGGCCCAACCATACTAGAGGTTTCGAAACCCTCGCAGGGCCCGACCATAGCAGAAGGTTTGTTTAGACCTCCGCCGTGATGGTTCCACCACGTCCATGTGAGTCTGTATCGACCACGACATCACAGCTTGTCAAAAATATTAATTAAAAATAAGCTGAATAACTGAGTAAATTAATTTCATTTTAGATAAAACCAACGAAGAGCTAAAGTTTGGTTCTGCAAGCAGTCCAGGGGAAGAAAATAAGTTTAAAACACAATTGGATGAAACCATTTTCTTTGCGAATAGTGTTGACTGCAAGAAGTAAGTCTATTTCCAATAGCAATTATCTCGTACATATATTTATATTAAAAATATGATAAACCGGTACATCAAGTGTTTCTTTTCTGGTTAAACAATATGAAGATTGTTGCCCTGTTGCAGTCGAAACAAACTTAACGATCTAATGTCAGTAGAATTTTGCTGATGATAAAATTGCGATGGTTTTTCAAGTCGTTCAGAATATGAGTAATTTTACAAGTGTTTATTTTCTTTTACAGGATTCATTTAATGGCCGGAACAGTTAATAAAAAGTTGGAGTCTGATCACTTTCAAACGTATATCTCAAATTTAAAAAAAGCATCTGAGAATTTACAATTAAATAATATGATTGGCGTTATTGAGCCGATAAATAAATATGCTATTCCATCATATTTTATGAACTCTTTCGTAAGAGGTAAGATACTTTTAAACAGTGGAGAAGTGTAGCATTAATTTATCAAAATGATTATATATTTACCCAATTGAATTATTTTCCTCATAATTTTTTTTTTACAGCGTCACAAGTTTTGAAAGAAATTAATTGTAACAATATAAAACTAATGGTTGACATATACCATCTTCAGCATATATGTGGAAATTTTACGAAGACTTTAGATGAACAAAAGAATATTATTGGACATTTTCAAATTGCTCAGGCACCAAATCGTAATGAGCCAGATACGCCAGGCGAACTTAACTTTGAGTACATATTTAACATGCTGAAAAGTTTTGGTTATGATGATTGGATTGGATGTGAATACAAGCCTAAGACAACGACCGTCGAAGGATTAAATTGGATTTCAAAATATGGTCTTCAGTTGTAGATCTATAATCAAATAAATTTATGTTTTTTACCTTTTAGTTTCCCACATTTAATAAAACATTACTCAATTTAAAGCAAACTTACCAAATACACGTACCTAATTACACTTTATGGTTTTGAATTAGCCCACAGCCTGATATATTGATTCGTTTCTATAAAAAAAAAACTGATATAGAATGAATTGTATCGCTTTTTGAGAGGTTTAAGTATTTCTCTAAAAGATATAAAAGTATTATAAAAGAAAAACTAGAAAGGAACGGCTATCTTCGGCACACCGAAGCTATATAGACTTGCAATGGTCTCCCAACTTTACGGAATGGTCTCCACATTCGAAGTACATGTATCTGTCCATAGAGCTACATATGTTTTCAACACAACGCAGCGTGACTAAGCTGTCTTATGCTTGTATCAGTGCTTAGCGGGTGTTTCAGACTAAACCTTGTGGATGCCAGAAAATTATTAGTAAACTTTTACGATTCCACCTAACCTAGTCGATGAATGCTTACAACAATTCGCAAAAGTTCTTAGCTAACATGATGGACATGAACTGTTTAGCAAATTAACAATTAATTGCAGGATGAATTTTTTTTTTAGGACTTGCAGAGGAATTAAACATAAGCAGGGCCAATAGCAAAGAAGTTCCATATCGCTCTACAAGGTACAAAAGGAAAAAATTTGCAATTTATATAAAGTCTATTTGATATTTTAATTTGTATTCGAGACGCTTCGAAATTCTAGGATAATTTTTCGGATGAAACTTCTTTTGCGTTTCTTGATACTTTTTGGTTAAATCATTTTGAAATCACTGGTATAATAAATAAATATTCCTTTCTGTTGATATAATTGATCTGCTTACTGTGATCTTGTGGAATATTTTTTTTGGTTCAGATATATAAATTCCAACTATTTCCAGAAAATCCGTACTACAAGCACACTTAATTACACGTCCTGCAATATACTTAGCTACCAGATTCGAAAGGAAAAAGAAAACCTAATATTGTGCTACCCATCAGATTTTGCTACATTTAATACCTGGTATTTGTAGAGACGTCAGTAAGAAGTAAAAAGCGCTGATCCCAAGGGAAATATATAAAATTGTTTCAGCTAGAAAATATCCTTGGTGGTTTTGACAGTTATAGAGATGCAACTTAACCCGGTCTATCAAATTTTAACTGTCTTATATTTATTACACATCCCTGACAGACTGTTCCCTCGAATTTGTTATTTATCTAGATCACCTACTTTCAAGCTTCCCACAGTGTATTTAGTATTTTTGCATGGTAACAGAAATAACACATATTATTGTTGGTGGTGACATGTACTGTGAGCTATGAGATCTATTGTACCCCATACTGAGCCTTACGCTCGCTCGTCAAGTCTATAAACTGCACAAAAGCAAGAATTATTGTAGGGTTGAGGGTTCCTATGTCCCCGGTCAGAAGTATATGCTTGCCCAGGAGCTTATCTTCTTCTGGCTAAGGCAGTGCCTTCCACTAATATGTGCAATGAATCTTCATGTCCCACTGCTCACTATTCCTATTTTTCTGATGTGATCAGTACAGTGCCCTGTTAGGAGTCTTTGAGTATTCTTAACTACTTCTTCCACATTGGTATTATATTCTTAAATCTTTTTAGATTATAATTTTCTAAGAGTGACTTGGCCTGTATTTGTCCAAAACCGTTTCTCCAGCTTGACGGCCTCGTGTTATGCTTTTCTAGTCTCAGCTGTCTCTAGTATTGTGTGCCTTCCAATGCCACAAAAAGGCAGTTCTTTTGTTAATCTTTCAGCTTCACTTTTATATGTAGCTGACAATACTATCACTGTTCACCCAATGGATGATATCCGTTACAACCTTATTGTGTGATGGAGCGGGAGGGACGTAGTTGTAGCTCCCGTCATACATACGTAGGCCATTCTTTGCCTTTTTTTAACTCTCAAAGTATTAATAAAAAATAAAATTAAAAATATGCACAGGATGAAATTACCTCAACCCAAAATGGTTCCACAGTCTTAGGACAACGCTCGTAAATACCAATTCCATGGGAAAAGTCAATGACCTCGTCGTCAGTGCCATGAATAACCAAAACGGGCGACTTTACTTTAGCAACCTTATCAATACTGTTTTTGGAAATGATTAATTTTAGAGACGTGTAGAATGTTTACAATTTGTTATCTTACCTTGGAAAGGCATCAAAAAACCATGTTCTTTTTGTGTTTCTAAACACGACTCTCAAGCCCGACATCAAAGGTGAATGAAGTATAACGGCACCAACTTCATGACGAGATGCCAGATCGACAGTCGGGACAGTTCCTATACTTTGGCCATACAATATTATGGTTTCGGGACTAATGTTCAGCCTTCAAACAAAGAACTCATAATTTATATAAACGGTATCTCAGGAGAGCTATGTTACCTAGAGCTGGAAAAGCATCGATAGTGCAGGTGCTCAATAGTACAAAAAGGTATCACACAAAAGTGTGATAATTCATTATTTAAAAATTAGAACATCCGAATTTAAATATTCCTATTTTGTTTATTTTCAGTGATTATCTTCTAATCAAATTAAAAATATAAATTGCGCTATTAAAAAAGATCGATACTATCGATAATACAATCTATTATGTTCCAGCTCTAGTGATAATTAAATTGCATATGGTTTTACCTTGTCCGCATTGCTTGCCAAGCAGCTTCAATATCTGCATACAAGTTCTTTTCGGAGGGTTTGCCACCACTCATTCCATATCCCGAATAATCGTAGCCAAATATGTTGCAATTTATTTGAGATCCAAGAGTGAGATAAAAGCTACTCATTTGACCCAAATCGACGGCGTTGCCATGAGAAAAGAGCAGTGTATATTTTGCATTTTTGCTACATCGTACATATGTGCATGTAATCAAGTTGCCACGCGATGTTCGGGTAAAGAACGCTTCAATTTTTGATTTCTCACGTTCAGAGTATTGCCATTCGGCACGATCGTAAAGCTGTAAATTGTATTTGATATTTGTGTCATCAGCTGGCGTCAATTTGTATGTTGGCTCAGGAGGCTGGAAAGCGAGTTTGGCAGCTATCGGTCCAGGACAGGGTGGGCAGCAGAACATGCAACACAGCTCACTAATGCTAAACATACTTGATGTCTAATGCCAAACAATGGAATGTAAATGTTCTGAATTTAATTATAACACTTCACAGTTTTAGTGAACAAAGAACAAACTGCCGTACATTAATTATGAATTATCAAAATTTGCAGATTGTGTAATTTATCTACAAGATTAACATATTGGAACAACTAATTTAAAATGCAAGACTTGGTGAAAAACATTCTTTTATGTTATTATAATTTTATCACTCTCACAACATTTACAAAGTGTAATGGCCGTATATGATACACATGCAAGTTGTGACGCTCTCGTTCCGTTTAGTTCAATGAACTAGTTTAACAATCGTTATCAACCAACATAGAATGCCGTTGTCGACAAGAAGCGCATTTGACCTTAAGCACAATATTGAAACATTGGAATAGAACACAAATAACATCTTACGAGTAATAAAATTTAAAATTTTGTATCCCGGGCTTTTTAGAGTCGATATATTTGTAAAATGGGTCACCGAATTTTTATTTTTTTTTATGTATACTATTATCGAACAAGCAGCCTGCATGAAGGGCTACAATATGGCATAAAATTAACATTTAAAACAAACACGCTTTATAGGAAGCTTAAAAAAATATTTGGTCACTGATTCCGAAAATAAATTTTCAATAAATAGGTTGCCGGGAAATTTTTTGAGATAAACCAAAAAAGCTATATTTTCAACTTTTCAAAAAGGTATATTTGGTAAAGTGACAATAACTCCGAACATAGTTTTTTGATATTAAATGTGTTTATTTTTTTTTATAAGTTAATAAAATAGCCAATCAACTTGCCATGCAATATTTTTTTTTTAGATTTTTCATTTAGAAGTTATTGAGGACTGAAATAGAACTTTTGCATAAAAATATGCCACGGGCACTGCAGGGACTTGTGAAAGGAGATTTCCGTCAGCAGTCTAGAAGACACACGGAAGAAGAAGTCGGCACAAAGCCTGAAAACAGAGAGCATCCAGAGAGCAGTACATTGGGGTCTGCTGCAAGTGGAACTAGCGAGCCACACTAGACCTTCGATACAGAGGACCAAGTTCCTGAGGTAGAGCTAGGGTGGTCTTCATTCCCAAAGAAGGGAAGAAAGATATCACTAACCCAAAGTACTTCAGACCCTTCAGCTTGACATCGGTTTTATGGAAAGCACTAGAAAGCTGGTGGATTATAATATAAGAAGCACTCTGCTGAAACACAGTCCGCTGCACCCAATACACCATACATACAGATTTGGTCCGTCAACAGACACAGCACTAGAGTAGACGAACTAATAAAAAGGCTTTCGAGTAGAGGCAGTCAATGCCAAGGATATGCCGATGACATAGTCATCATATCTCGAGAGAGGTAAAGAGGTTGGTGTTAACCTCAACCCTAATAAAACCGTCATTAGGAAGGTTCAAAGCTAATGGAAGTGAGACCGACGCTCACCGACGAAGTCATCGCGTGGGAGGACAGAAAACACTAGTCACCGTGCAAAAACAACTGCAAAAAAGGCAAAGAATGGCCTACGTATGTATGACGGGAGCTACAACTACGTCCCTCCCGCTCCATCACACAAAAAGGTTGTAACGGATATCATCCATTGGGTGAACAGTGATAGTATTATCAGCTACATATAAAAGTGAAGCTGAAAGATTAACAAAAGAACTGCCTTTTTGTGGCATTGGAAGGCACACAATACTAAGACAGCTGAGACTAGAAAAGCATAACACGAGGCCGTCAAGCTGGAGAAACGGTTTTGGACAAAGACAGGCCAAGTCACTCTTAGAAAATTATAATCTAAAAAGATTTAAGAATATAATATCAATGTTGAAGAAGAAGTAGTTAAGAACACTCAAAGATTCCTAACAGGGCACTGTACTGATCACATCAGAAAAATAGGAATAGTGAGCAGTGGGACATGAAGATTCATTGCACATATTAGTGGAAGGCACTGCCCTAGCCAGAAGAAGATAAGCTCCTGGGCAAGCATATACTTCTGACCGGGGACATAGGAACCCTCAACCCTACAATAATTCTTGCTTTTGTGCAGTTGATAGACTTGACGAGCGAACGTAAGGCTCAGTATGGGGTACAATAGATCTCATAGCTCACAGTACATGTCACCACCAACAATAATATCTGTTATTTCTGTTACCATGCAAAAATACTAAATACACTGTGGGAATCTTGAAAGTAGGTGATCTAGATAAATAACAAATTCGAGGGAGCAGTCTGTCAGGGATATGTAATAAATATAAGGCAGTTAAAATTTGATAGACCGGGTTAAGTTGCATCTCTATAACTGTCAAAACCACCAAGGATATTTTCTAGCTGAAACAATTTTATATATTTCCCTTGGGATCAGCGCTTTTTACTTCTTACTGACGTCTCTACAAATACCAGGTATTAAATGTAGCAAAAACTGATGGGTAGCACAATATTAGGTTTTCTTTTTCCTTTCGAATCTGGTAGCTAAGTATATTGCAGGACGTGTAATTAAGTGTGCTTGTAGTACGGACTTTCTGGAAATAGTTGGAGTTTATATATCTGAACCAAAAAAGATATTCCACAAGATCACAGTAAGCAGATCAATTATAAACAGAAAGGAATATTTATTTATTATACCAGTGATTTCAAAATGATTTAACCAAAAAGTATTAAGAAACGCAAAAGAAGTTTCATCCAAAAAATTATCCTAGAATTTCGAAGCGTCTCGAATACAAATTAAAATTTCAAATAGACTTTATATAAATTGCAAATTTTTTCCTTTTGTAGCTTGTAGAGCGATATGGAACTTCTTTGCTATTGGCCCTGCTAATGTTTAATTCCTCTGCAAGTCCTAAAAAAAAAATTCATCCTGCAATTAATTGTTAATTTGCTAAACAGTTCATGTCCATCATGTTAGCTAAGAACTTTTGCGAATTGTTGTAAGCATTCATCGACTAGGTTAGGTGGAATCGTAAAAGTTTAATAATAATTTTCTGGCATCCACAAGGTTTAATCTGAAACACCCGCTAAGCACTGATACAAGCATAAGACAGCTTAGTCACGCTGCGTTGTGTTAAAAACATATGTAGCTCTATGGACAGATACATGTACTTCGAATGTGGAGACCATTCCGAAAGTTGGGAGACCATTGCAAGTCTATATAGCTTCGGTGTGCCGAAGATAGCCGTTCCTTTCTAGTTTTTCTTTTATAATACTTTTATATCTTTTAGAGAAATACTTAAACCTCTCAAAAAGCGATACAATTCATTCTATATCAGTTTTTTTTTTATAGAAACGAATCAATATATCAGGATGTGGGCTAATTCAAAACCATAAAGTGTAATTAGGTACGTGTATTTGGTAAGTTTGCTTTAAATTGAGTAATGTTTTATTAAATGTGGGAAACTAAAAGGTAAAAAACATAAATTTATTTGATTATAGATCTACAACTGAAGACCATATTTTGAAATCCAATTTAATCCTTCGACGGTCGTTGTCTTAGGCTTGTATTCACATCCAATCCAATCATCATAACCAAAACTTTTCAGCATGTTAAATATGTACTCAAAGTTTAGTTCGCCTGGCGTATCTGGCTCATTACGATTTGGTGCCTGAGCAATTTGAAAATGTCCAATAATATTCTTTTGTTCATCTAAAGTCTTCGTAAAATTTCCACATATATGCTGAAGATGGTATATGTCAACCATTAGTTTTATATTGTTACAATTAATTTCTTTCAAAACTTCTGACGCTGCAAAAAAAAAATTATAAGGAAAATAATTCAATTGGGTAAATATATAATCATTTTGATAAATTAATGCTACACTTCTCCACTGTTTAAAAGTATCTTACCTTTTACGTAAGAGTTCATAAAATATGATGGAATAGCATATTTATTTATCGGCTCAATAACGCCAATCATATTATTTAATTGTAAATTCTCAGATGCTTTTTTTAAATTTGAGATATACGTTTGAAAGTGATCAGACTCCAACTTTTTATTAACTGTTCCGGCCATTAAATGAATCCTGTAAAAGAAAATAAACACTTGTAAAATTACTCATATTCTGAACGACTTGAAAAAACCATCGCAATTTTATCATCAGCGAAATTCTACTGACATTAGATCGTTAAGTTTGTTTCGACTGCAACAGGGCAACAATCTTCATATTGTTTAACCAGAAAAGAAACACTTGATGTACCGGTTTATCATATTTTTAATTTATATGTACGAGATAATTGTTATTGGAAATAGACTTACTTCTTGCAGCTTTCGGGTTTGAACTGATAATGAATTGCTTTGTAGCACAACGTCAGGCAAAGTCAAGTGTAGTTTAAATGTTAGTAAATACACATGTACATATATTATACATACATAGATGCATATGTATGCATGTTAATATAAACTTATCTAATGTAAATATATAAATATTTATATACATACATATTAGTACCCAATTAAATTCTTCAGCATAATAGCTTTTTATATAGTGCGTGTCACTTGTTTAAGTTCATTATCGAGAAGCGTTAAACACTTATGAAAAATAATTGAAATAACGTTTAGTCTTTTTTCTAAATTAGATTGTCAATATCATAAGTTTCATCTTTTGTTCTGTATGGTTCTTGTGGTATCTCGCGATTGATAGATTTATTAAGACTGACACGATTACATCCTCTTAACCGTTGGTTAAAGCATATAACTCATGTAAAAAGATTCGTAGGAGCTGCTAGCTTTTACATTAAATTTAAAGATTTTATTATACATACCCATTTTTAGCTCAATTTATACAGGATTGAATGCAATTTAAATCGTGTTGGATATAGCTCCATTCAACACGACAAAATAAGTTAAAGCCATGAAAATGAAAACACAAGCATTCAATATATAGATTAAAATAAACCTACATGAATCTACCATAGATAAATATATATTTATAAGCACTTATATTTATTGATAAACAACTGTGAGCATTTGATATTTTCGCAAAGGGTAAAGCGAAAAACAAGACTTTCTTTTATTAAAAAATATGATTACATAAAGAAAATCATTTACTTTTATAGAAATTGTTTTAGTGTCTACTAAAATACACGTTAATTCTTATACATCAATAAAATATATTCTAGTTTCTCATTAATTTTTTATATGACAATATGCCCACAAATTGATTTGGCCTGTGATGACATGACTTAATCATACATACATATCCTATTTTATTTCGTATTTTAAAAGCAAAATACGTATGTATATTTTGTTTAGTTTTTATTGCAGTAATATGTTTATAAATAATTGTCATTTATTTCAAAGTGCGTTTTCCTTTAATAACAGTTGGTCGATTACGAATGAATCCTTTGCGCCGTTTTAAATTCTGAAATATTAATGTTTGTAAAATATGATATATTGTGACAATATATGTGTATATATTTACCTTCCTAGAAATAAAGTTTGTGGGTGGAATAAGTCTATTTTTCGCTTTTAGGGATGGTCGATTGAACTCATGTGGTTTTTTAACTCTGTATATCCGAACCAGCCAATGTTCTGTGGTATAGGACTCCTCCAAATATGTCAAGTCGAAATCTTTATTGCCTATTACAGCATTACGGGTGCGATCATATCCAGAAGGACCCCTGAAAGAAATAAATCAACATTTTAGTCTTTCAGTTTTGTAATAAATACTCAACTAGTTGACAACTTTTAAATATCTAATACTTTGTCATTTGTTCTTTAATAATATTGACATTTCTTGAAAAGTATGCTTATAAATTGTAACTTATTCAATATGCTTGTAAAATGTGAGATACGATTTCTAAGATTAAATGCAGCGATTTTAACTGGTTATTTAAAATTGGAAAATTTTAAAAAAAAAAAAATAATGTATTACCTGTAATCCAGTTTGAGTTCTCCAAAGCGGTAGTAGCTCAACTTGTACATAAGACAGTTAAGTAGTGCAGGAGCACCTTCGGCGTCTACCCTAAATTCACCACGATCAGTAAAGAAATCGCTTTCTTTAATATCTTTTGGGTGTTCTCCCTCAGCAATTCTAACCATCCAGAGGAACTTGTTTATATCATCACCAGAATAGCCAATCACACCACCAAATATAACAAGTACGTAATCCACATCCAGAGATGTCATAATTTCATAAGATTTCTCTTCAGTAGATGACATTGCTTTTCCAACTAGGGCAATATGACTATTATTCCAAGTATTATTATCAACTAAAGTTGTTCTATTGGCCATTCCGGCTATTTGGTATCCGTAGTCCCACCACGACATAATACGAGCGTCATCAGCGGTATTTTGAGAAAGCCAGTAATAAGCCTCTCTAAAATCATCTAATATATTTCGGGATCTGAAATAGCGAACAGAATTATCGTTATAAGCACCATATCATTAAGATAAGTATCATAGTTATATAAGTCATTAAATAATTTTTATATATAAATTGAAATACATTTGGAAAATTGGAAATATTTTATAGTATTTGTTGACTTAGTATAAAATTGGAATTCAGAAATTTCATTAAATAAAAAAAAATAAAATAAAGTATTACTTACCCATCCTGGCTATTGTGGAAAGCAAGCACAATTGAGGGACTAGAATACGCATTACTAGTGACCCATGTACAATGTACAGCAAACATCATTAATATCATCAAAATAGCCAAAATCACAATACTCTTTAAATTTGAACTTATTCCACCTTCATGCGTCGCATCGTGTTTGGTTCTGTGCTTTAATTTACCAGCCTATATTATGAATAAGAAGTTAAAATAAGATAAACCATTCAGAAGAAACATCGTTATTGTTAGATTTTTACAACATATGTATGCATTGATAATTTACCTTATCGTACAGACTTTTCTTCTCCAATGATTCCTCCTGTTCTTCAGTTTCTGGTACAGAGCTTATTGTATTTGCCATCCGCTTCGAAGCATCCTCTTGTAGAAAAACGTCCAAAAGTCCAGAGAATGCAACGCCAGCGAGCATGCATACAACTGGCGTGAGTGTCAACATCAAGCGAACCATCACACCAGCGAAGTAGACGGCACTTATAGCGTAGAGGACGACAAAAACGCGTTCATCATTAACCTGCTTGATGCAATACCAGAGTCCAACCGGAAACGCGCACACCAGAATGTGTAAGTCGAAAAAGAATGAGAACCAGGTTGTTGGCTGATGTTCCGAAACGGATGCAATAATCGGTATATGAATCTTTGCATAGCCAGTATCCCAAAGCGAATAAAATCGTCCACTCCATGGCGCTACCACGCCAAGCACAGTCAGCACAACGACAGCAACAAAGACCAGTACGGCTGCAAGCAGGCCACCAACAATGAACAGTTTTCTAAACTCATGACGCGACAATACAGATTGCAAGTGCCGTAAGGCAGCGACAGCCATAAGGAGGACGAAAACGCCAAGGGCCGCCATATGTTCACTTGTGCGTATTGGCTGGAATCCAACGAATGGTATTTGCATTGAGAACAGTAGTCCAAGTATGTAAAAGGTGCTGTAGCTTGTCAGCAGTCGCGGCGAGTAGCGTCCCATTATGAGCAGCACAAACACATGCAAAGGAATCAAATTGATTATGAAAACATATCCGCCCCAGGCAGAAACCATATAGAAGTAGGAGAGTGCTGCACCAGCAGACCAGAATACGGAACCGGTCTTAACCGATCGCACCCAGAGGAAGTATGTAAACTGTAGTGCAAATATGGCGATGCCTTCATTATCGTAGGAGCCGGCAACGGAACGGCTAATATATCCAGGCACAATTGCTATGAAACTAGCTGCGAATAAGCCAGCGCCGGGTGACCAAAGTTCCTTAGTCAACAGATACGTTGAAATAGATGTGAGTCCGCTGAAAATCGGTGCCAAAAATACACATATATCACGTATATGCACTGGAATGTTCAAAATGTGCAGTAGGTAATGAATGCTGCCGGAAGTTATCATCAGTCCAGGATACACAGTTCCACCCACTATGCGGCCAAGTGGATACCAGGCACGTTCATCGAACCAATTTAAGAATTTATACCAGCCATGTTCCACCATGTAGGCAGTCGCTCGATAATTGAACCATGGATCAAATTCATGTATTATCGACTCGAATCGTATGACCGCAAACAAACGTGATGAAAATCCAGCTATCCATGCAATCAGTAAAACGGCAAATGTTATAAGGCTGCTGTAGCCAGCAACCTTACTATTTAGAATTTTTGAGCTCCGATTCATTTTGAATTGGGCTCCGCCTTTGTATTGAATTTAAATTCAACACCTATATCTCTAGAATTGATTGTAGCGGACATTCGTCATAAGCTTTCGGAAGTTTCGGAGTAGGTATTTTCCCAGTATTGTTTAATTAATAATACATTATATAATAACTTAAAGCAATTAATAAAATATATTGGTCAAATATTTGTGTTCCAATCCATTGTATCTATAAATGTATTTAGAAAATAAACAAACAGTAAATATATATATTTTTCCACTATACACGTATTCACATCCGGATTCTATATATATTTATATTAAATCTATATGTACAACTATATCCATTTTACTAATACATAGTTTGAAGCCAAAATGAAATTAAACAGGTCATTCTATATTTGATAATAATTAAATTCATATTTAGTCATTGGTTGCTCTTCAATGTGGCACCCATCTATAAACAATAACACCGCATAAATTGGTACCAGCAATACTAAAAAATTTTATACTTAGTGCAACTTTCGTTGTATATCTATAAGTTGGCTACGTGATGACAAAACGCGTCAACAGTTGCGCTACTTGCTGTAACATTAATTTTATAATTTAATACATTATTTATAATTTAAACACATTACTCACACTCGTTTGCTTCGAAAACAATCACATTAATATTTAAAGCAGGGTACATTTGTATAAAATTATTTTACATTTGTGTGTTTATGAAAGTTAAAAAATTAATGTTACACTGTGCGGCAGAATTGAGAAGGAGGAATTTCCATCGATATAAAGTACATAAACATGTACCTTCTTTATTAAGCCCTATCCTAATGTGGTAAGTAAGTTCCTATATAGTTGAGATCAGATCACGCATTTAAAAGTAATGTAAGCAGGGCCGTTGAAGTCTGTGATGTTTAAAGTTTTGATTTGCACCGCTTGATTTGAATATGTCTGCATATGGCGGATATACTCGACGAACATTCTATTTGTTATGGAATTGTCGTTGGAGATGGTATTTTTGATCCCGATTTCAACGAAGTTGTTAAAAAAAAACTCCATAGATAGTATTCCGACGACCGAGCAGACTTGGTAAATAAAACGGTGGGAATATAAAAATCTCTCCAGTCACATACCTCACTGTCTAATAATTTACTTTAATAACAGTGCCACAAATGATTTTTTCTCTATCCCATTATCTTAAACCAATAAAAATACAGTTAAGTGCTTTAAAAATTTTTGTTTTACTTTATTAAGCATATATTTACATATATATAAAAAAGTTGGATTATTACTTTATAGCTCTAGCTATTTGTGAACGCTTTTAGTTCTCCAATCGGTTAAGTCGTCTATACTGCATTCTTCACTAGAGCTAGAATCAAAGTCCTCATCCATAGCTTTTTTCTCTTTTCGTTGCTTTTTTACGAGAACATTCTTTTTATCATTTATTTTTATAAATAGGGATGACAGAAAACACCGCAATATAATATCGATTTTATGTGCAATAATCAATTTATAGCGTACTCCCTTTAAATCGAACTATGCCTTTGTAGTTATTTGCAACTTCCAAATTGCTCATAATTAATATTGAGTGCGGAACAGAAAAAAAAATAATAAGTTTAAGAAACTGACCTAAAAGTATAACTTGTAATTTATATTCAGAGAACGGTTTAATACCCTCATTAATCGTTTTGAAAGATCAAATATAATTTTTTAAAATTATTTTTCTCATATACGTCATGGCACAGCATCTGCTTCCTGTTGGAAAGTATGCATCACAAACAAGAATCAAGGTTGTAGCACTGTATTTGTTTCAAATAACAAATATATTTCACAATGAATCTTATTTTCTAATAAATAATTAAATTACGTTAATTCCATTATTTCCAAATCCCCAGATACTTGTTCCGTATGCATCTGCATTTTACTTTAATATTAGTCTGAATAAGTGGTGGACCGAAAAAAAAATATATAAATTAAGCATTTATGATGCAAAGAATCGTTAAAAACTTTAGAAAAATACTATTCATATGTGATGTTTAACATTCGCGAACAGTACATCTTTGCAAAAGGAGAAATC